>JAGFBZ010000219.1:97500-568237 GCA_018398805.1 Hirundichthys speculiger | reverse complement strand
AGGTGGAGGTCAACGCTGGGATGACGTCTATATAGACAGGTGGAGGTCAACGCTGGGATGACGTCTATATAGACAGGTGGAGGTCAACGCTGGGATGACGTCTATATAGACAGGTGGAGGTCAACGCTGGGATGACGTCTATATAGACAGGTGGAGGTGGGGTCAACGCTGGGATGACGTCTATATAGACAGGTGGAGGTCAACGCTGGGATGACATCTATATAGACAGGTGGAGGTCAACGCTGGGATGACGTCTATATAGACAGGTGGAGGTCAACGCTGGGATGACGTCTATATAGACAGGTGGAGGTCAACGCTGGGATGACATCTATATAGACAGGTGGAGGTCAACGCTGGGATGACGTCTATATAGACAGGTGGAGGTCAACGCTGGGATGACGTCTATATAGACAGGTGGAGGTCAACGCTGGGATGACATCTATATAGACAGGTGGAGGTCAACGCTGGGATGACATCTATATAGACAGGTGGAGGTCAACGCTGGATGATGACATCTATATAGACAGGTGGAGGTCAACGCTGGGATGACGTCTATATAGACAGGTGAGGGGTCAACGCTGGGATGACATCTATATAGACAGGTGGAGGTCAACGCTGGGATGACGTCTATATAGACAGGTGGAGGTCAACGCTGGGATGACATCTACATAGACAGGTGGAGGCAAACGCTGGGATGACATCTATATAGACAGGTGGAGGTCAACGCTGGGATGACATCTATATAGACAGGTGGAGGTCAACGCTGGGATGACGTCTATATAGACAGGTGGAGGTCAACGCTGGGATGACGTCTATATAGACAGGTGGAGGTCAACGCTGGGATGACATCTATATAGACAGGTGGAGGTCAACGCTGGGATGACGTCTATATAGACAGGTGGAGGTCAACGCTGGGATGACATCTATATAGACAGGTGGAGGTCAACGCTGGGATGACGTCTATATAGACAGGTGGGGGTCAACGCTGGGATGACATCTATATAGACAGGTGGAGGTCAACGCTGGGATGACGTCTATATAGACAGGTGGAGGTCAACGCTGGGATGACGTCTATATAGACAGGTGGAGGTCAATGCTGGGATGACATCTATATAGACAGGTGGAGGTCAACGCTGGGATGACATCTATATAGACAGGTGGAGGTCAACGCTGGGATGACATCTATATAGACAGGTGGAGGTCAACGCTGGGGATGACGTCTATATAGACAGGTGGAGGTCAACGCTGGGATGACGTCTATATAGACAGGGTGGAGGTCAACGCTGGGATGACGTCTATATAGACAGGTGGAGGTCAACGCTGGGATGACGTCTATATAGACAGGTGGAGGTCAACGCTGGGATGACGTCTATATAGACAGGTGGAGGTCAACGCTGGGATGACATCTATATAGACAGGTGGAGGTCAACGCTGGGATGACATCTATATAGACAGGTGGAGGTCAACGCTGGGATGACATCTATATAGACAGGTGGAGGTCAACGCTGGGATGACGTCTATATAGACAGGTGGAGGTCAACGCTGGGATGACGTCTATATAGACAGGTGGAGGTCAACGCTGGGATGACGTCTATATAGACAGGTGGAGGTCAACGCTGGGATGACGTCTATATAGACAGGTGGAGGTCAACGCTGGGGATGACGTCTATATAGACAGGTGGAGGTCAACGCTGGGATGACGTCTATATAGACAGGTGGAGGTCAACGCTGGGATGAAGTCTATATATAGACAGGTGGAGGTCAATGCTGGGATGAAGTCGATATAGACAGGTGGAAGGTTCACGCTGGGATGACGTTTATATAGACAGGTGGAGGTCAACGCTGGGATGACGTCTATATAGACAGGTGGAGGTCAACGCTGGGATGACGTCTATATAGACAGGTGGAGGTCAACGCTGGGATGACGTCTATATAGACAGGTGGAGGTCAACGCGGGGATGACATCTATATAGACAGGTGGAGGTCAACGCTGGGATGACGTCTATATAGACAGGTGGAGGTCAACGCTGGGATGACGTCTATATAGACAGGTGGAGGTCAACGCTGGGATGACGTCTATATAGACAGGTGGAGGTCAACGCTGGGATGACATCTATATAGACAGGTGGAGGTCAACGCTGGGATGACATCTATATAGACAGGTGGAGGTCAACGCTGGGATGACGTCTATATAGACAGGTGGAGGTCAACGCTGGGATGACGTCTATATAGACAGGTGGAGGTCAACGCTGGGATGACATCTATATAGACAGGTGGAGGTCAACGCTGGGATGACGTCTATATAGACAGGTGGAGGTCAACGCTGGGATGACGTCTATATAGACAGGTGGAGGTCAACGCTGGGATGACATCTATATAGACAGGTGGAGGGAAACGCTGGGATGACGTCTATATAGACAGGTGGAGGTCAACGCTGGGATGACGTCTATATAGACAGGTGGAGGTCAACGCTGGGATGACGTCTATATAGACAGGTGGAGGTCAACGCTGGGATGACATCTATATAGACAGGTGGAGGTCAACGCTGGGGATGACATCTATATAGACAGGTGGAGGTCAACGCTGGGATGACGTCTATATAGACAGGTGGAGGTCAACGCTGGGATGACATCTATATAGACAGGTGGAGGTCAACGCTGGGATGACATCTATATAGACAGGTGGAGGTCAACGCTGGGATGACGTCTATATAGACAGGTGGAGGTCAACGCTGGGATGACGTCTATATAGACAGGTGGAGGTCAACGCTGGGATGACATCTATATAGACAGGTGGAGGTCAACGCTGGGATGACGTCTATATAGACAGGTGGAGGTCAACGCTGGGATGACATCTATATAGACAGGTGGAGGTCAACGCTGGGATGACGTCTATATAGACAGGTGGAGGTCAACGCTGGGATGACATCTATATAGACAGGTGGAGGTCAACGCTGGGATGACGTCTATATAGACAGGTGGAGGTCAACGCTGGGATGACGTCTATATAGACAGGTGGAGGTCAACGCTGGGGATGACATCTATATAGACAGGTGGAGGTCAACGCTGGGATGACATCTCTATATAGACAGGTGGAGGTCAACGCTGGGATGACATCTATATAGACAGGTGGAGGTCAACGCTGGGATGACATCTATATAGACAGGTGGAGGTCAACGCTGGGATGACATCTATATAGACAGGTGGAGGTCAACGCTGGGATGACGTCTATATAGACAGGTGGAGGTCAACGCTGGGATGACATCTATATAGACAGGTGGAGGTCAACGCTGGGATGACATCTATATAGACAGGTGGAGGTCAACGCTGGGATGACGTCTATATAGACAGGTGGAGGTCAACGCTGGGATGACGTCTATATAGACAGGTGGAGGTCAACGCTGGGATGACGTCTATATAGACAGGTGGAGGTCAACGCTGGGATGACATCTATATAGACAGGTGGAGGTCAACGCTGGGATGACGTCTATATAGACAGGTGGAGGTCAACGCTGGGATGACGTCTATATAGACAGGGGGGAGGTCAACGCTGGGATGACGTCTATATAGACAGGTGGAGGTCAACGCTGGGATGACATCTATATAGACAGGTGGAGGTCAACGCTGGGATGACGTCTATATAGACAGGTGGAGGTCAACGCTGGGATGACGTCTATATAGACAAGTGGAGGTCAACGCTGGGATGACATCTATATAGACAGGTGGAGGTCAACGTGGGGATGACGTCTATATAGACAGGTGGAGGTCAACGCTGGGATGACGTCTATATAGACAGGTGGAGGTCAACGCTGGGATGACGTCTATATAGACAGGTGGAGGTCAACGCTGGGATGACATCTATATAGACAGGTGGAGGTCGACGCTGGGAGGACGTCTATATATAGACAGGTGGAGGTCAACGCTCGGATGACGTCTATATAGACAGGTGGAGGTCAACGCTGGGGAGGGGATGACGTCTATATAGACAGGTGGAGGTCAACGCTGGGATGACGTCTATATAGACAGGTGGAGGTCAACGCTGGGATGACGTCTATATAGACAGGTGGAGGTCAACGCTGGGATGACGTCTATATAGACAGGTGGAGGTCAACGCTGGGATGACGTCTATATAGACAGGTGGAGGTCAACGCTGGGATGACGTCTATATAGACAGGTGGAGGTCAACGCTGGGGTGACGTCTATATAGACAGGTGGAGGTCAACGCTGGGATGACGTCTATATAGACAGGTGGAGGTCAACGCTGGGGTGACGTCTATATAGACAGGTGGAGGTCAACGCTGGGGTGACGTCTATATAGACAGGTGGAGGTCAACGCTGGGATGACATCTATATAGACAGGTGGAGGTCAACGCTGGGATGACGTCTATATAGACAGGTGGAGGTCAACGCTGGGATGACGTCTATATAGACAGGTGGAGGTCAACGCTGGGATGACGTCTATATAGACAGGTGGAGGTCAACGCTGGGGATGACGTCTATATAGACAGGTGGAGGTCAACGCTGGGATGACGTCTATATAGACAGGTGGAGGTCAACGCTGGGATGACGTCTATATAGACAGGTGGAGGTCAACGCTGGGATGACGTCTATATAGACAGGTGGAGGTCAACGCTGGGATGACGTCTATATAGACAGGTGGAGGTCAACGCTGGGATGACGTCTATATAGACAGGTGGAGGTCAACGCTGGGATGACATCTATATAGACAGGTGGAGGTCAACGCTGGGATGACGTCTATATAGACAGGTGGAGGTCAACGCTGGGATGACGTCTATATAGACAGGTGGAGGTCAACGCTGGGATGACGTCTATATAGACAGGTGGAGGTCAACGCTGGGATGACGTCTATATAGACAGGTGGAGGTCAACGCTGGGATGACGTCTATATAGACAGGTGGAGGTCAACGCTGGGATGACGTCTATATAGACAGGTGGAGGTCAACGCTGGGATGACATCTATATAGACAGGTGGAGGTCAACGCTGGGATGACGTCTATATAGACAGGTGGAGGTCAACGCTGGGATGACATCGTCTATATAGACAGGTGGAGGTCAACGCTGGGATGACGTCTATATAGACAGGTGGAGGTCAACGCTGGGATGACGTCTATATAGACAGGTGGAGGTCAACGCTGGGATGACGTCTATATAGACAGGTGGAGGTCAACGCTGGGATGACGTCTATATAGACAGGTGGAGGTCAACGCTGGGATGACATCTATATAGACAGGTGGAGGTCAACGCTGGGATGACGTCTATATAGACAGGTGGAGGTCAACGCTGGGATGACGTCTATATAGACAGGTGGAGGTCAACGCTGGGATGACATCTATATAGACAGGTGGAGGTCAACGCTGGGATGACGTCTATATAGACAGGTGGAGGTCAACGCTGGGATGACATCTATATAGACAGGTGGAGGTCAACGCTGGGATGACGTCTATATAGACAGGTGGAGGTCAACGCTGGGATGACATCTATATAGACAGGTGGAGGTCAACGCTGGGATGACGTCTATATAGACAGGTGGAGGTCAACGCTGGGATGACATCTATATAGACAGGTGGGAGTCAACGCTGGGATGACATCTATATAGACAGGTGGAGGTCAACGCTGGGATGACATCTATATAGACAGGTGGAGGTCAACGCTGGGATGACGTCTATATAGACAGGTGGAGGTCAACGCTGGGATGACGTCTATATAGACAGGTGGAGGTCAACGCTGGGATGACATCTATATAGACAGGTGGAGGTCAACGCTGGGATGACGTCTATATAGACAGGTGGAGGTCAACGCTGGGATGACATCTATATAGACAGGTGGAGGTCAACGCTGGGATGACGTCTATATAGACAGGTGGAGGTCAACGCTGGGATGACATCTATATAGACAGGTGGAGGTCAACGCTGGGATGACGTCTATATAGACAGGTGGAGGTCAACGCTGGGATGACGTCTATATAGACAGGTGGAGGTCAACGCTGGGATGACATCTATATAGACAGGTGGAGGTCAACGCTGGGATGACATCTATATAGACAGGTGGAGGTCAACGCTGGGATGACGTCTATATAGACAGGTGGAGGTCAACGCTGGGATGACGTCTATATAGACAGGTGGAGGTCAACGCTGCTGGGATGACATCTATATAGACAGGTGGAGGTCAACGCTGGGATGACATCTATATAGACAGGTGGAGGTCAACGCTGGGATGACGTCTATATAGACAGGTGGAGGTCAACGCTGGGATGACGTCTATATAGACAGGTGGAGGTCAACGCTGGGATGACATCTATATAGACAGGTGGAGGTCAACGCTGGGATGACGTCTATATAGACAGGTGGAGGTCAACGCTGGGATGACGTCTATATAGACAGGTGGAGGTCAACGCTGGGATGACGTCTATATAGACAGGTGGAGGTCAACGCTGGGATGACATCTATATAGACAGGTGGAGGTCAACGCTGGGATGACGTCTATATAGACAGGTGGAGGTCAACGCTGGGATGACGTCTATATAGACAGGGGGAGGTCAACGCTGGGATGACATCTATATAGACAGGTGGAGGTCAACGCTGGGATGACATCTATATAGACAGGTGGAGGTCAACGCTGGGATGACGTCTATATAGACAGGTGGAGGTCAACGCTGGGATGACATCTATATAGACAGGTGGAGGTCAACGCTGGGATGACATCTATATAGACAGGTGGAGGTCAACGCTGGGATGACGTCTATATAGACAGGTGGAGGTCAACGCTGGGATGACATCTATATAGACAGGTGGAGGTCAACGCTGGGATGACGTCTATATAGACAGGTGGAGGTCAACGCTGGGATGACATCTATATAGACAGGTGGAGGTCAACGCTGGGATGACGTCTATATAGACAGGTGGAGGTCAACGCTGGGATGACGTCTATATAGACAGGTGGAGGTCAACGCTGGGATGACATCTATATAGACAGGTGGAGGTCAACGCTGGGATGACGTCTATATAGACAGGTGGAGGTCAACGCTGGGATGACATCTATATAGACAGGTGGAGGTCAACGCTGGGATGGGATGACGTCTATATAGACAGGTGGAGGTCAACGCTGGGATGACGTCTATATAGACGGTGGGAGGTCAACGCTGGGATGACGTCTATATAGACAGGTGGAGGTCAACGCTGGGATGACGTCTATATAGACAGGTGGAGGTCAACGCTGGGATGACATCTATATAGACAGGGTGGAGATCAACGCTGGGATGACGTCTATATAGACAGGTGGAGGTCAACGCTGGGATGACGTCTATATAGACAGGTGGAGGTCAACGCTGGGATGACGTCTATATAGACAGGTGGAGGTCAACGCTGGGATGACGACGTCTATATAGACAGGTGGAGGTCAACGCTGGGATGACGTCTATATAGACCGGTGGAGGTCAACGCTGGGATGACGTCTATATAGACAGGTGGAGGTCAACGCTGGGATGACATCTATATAGACAGGTGGAGGTCAACGCTGGGATGACGTCTATATAGACAGGTGGAGGTCAACGCTGGGATGACGTCTATATAGACAGGTGGAGGTCAACGCTGGGATGACGTCTATATAGACAGGTGGAGGTCAACGCTGGGATGACATCTATATAGACAGGTGGAGGTCAACGCTGGGATGACGTCTATATAGACAGGTGGAGGTCAACGCTGGGATGACGTCTATATAGACAGGTGGAGGTCAACGCTGGGGGATGACGTCTATATAGACAGGTGGAGGTCAACGCTGGGATGACGTCTATATAGACAGGTGGAGGTCAACGCTGGGAGGATGACGTCTATATAGACAGGTGGAGGTCAACGCTGGGATGACGTCTATATAGACAGGTGGAGGTCAACGCTGGGATGACGTCTATATAGACAGGTGGAGGGCAACGCTGGGATGACGTCTATATAGACAGGTGGAGGGCAACGCTGAGATGACGTCTATATAGACAGGTGGAGGTCAACGCTGGGATGACATCTATATAGACAGGTGGAGGTCAACGCTGGGATGACGACGTCTATATAGACAGGTGGAGGTCAACGCTGGGATGACGTCTATATAGACAGGTGGAGGTCAACGCTGGGATGACGTCTATATAGACAGGTGGAGGTCAACGCTGGGATGACGTCTATATAGACAGGTGGAGGTCAACGCTGGGATGACGTCTATATAGACAGGTGGAGGTCAACGCTGGGATGACGTCTATATAGACAGGTGGAGGTCAACGCTGGGATGACATCTATATAGACAGGTGGAGGTCAACGCTGGGATGACGTCTATATAGACAGGTGGAGGTCAACGCTGGGATGACGTCAATATAGACAGGTGGAGGTCAACGCTGGGATGACATCTATATAGACAGGTGGAGGTCAACGCTGGGATGACGTCTATATAGACAGGTGGAGGTCAACGCTGGGATGACGTCTATATAGACAGGTGGAGGTCAACGCTGGGATGACGTCTATATAGGACAGGTGGAGGTCAACGCTGGGATGACGTCTATATAGACAGGTGGAGGTCAACGCTGGGATGACGTCTATATAGACAGGTGGAGGTCAACGCTGGGATGACGTCTATATAGACAGGTGGAGGTCAAACGCTGGGATGACATCTATATAGACAGGGGGAGGTCAACGCTGGGATGACATCTATATAGACAGGTGGAGGTCAACGCTGGGATGACATCTATATAGACAGGTGGAGGTCAACGCTTGGGATGACATCTATATAGACAGGTGGAGGTCAACGCTGGGATGACGTCTATATAGACAGGTGGAGGTCAACGCTGGGATGACGTCTATATAGACAGGTGGAGGTCAACGCTGGGATGACGTCTATATAGACAGGTGGAGGTCAACGCTGGGATGACATCTATATAGATAGACAGGTGGAGGTCAACGCTGGGATGACATCTATATAGACAGGTGGAGGTCAACGCTGGGATGACGTCTATATAGACAGGTGGAGGTCAACGCTGGGATGACGTCTATATAGACAGGTGGAGGTCAACGCTGGGATGACATCTATATAGACAGGTGGAGGTCAAACGCTGGGGATGACGTCTATATAGACAGGTGGAGGTCAACGCTGGGATGACGTCTATATAGACAGGTGGAGGTCAACGCTGGGATGACGTCTATATAGACAGGTGGAGGTCAACGCTGGGATGACATCTATATAGACAGGTGGAGGGCAACGCTGGGATGACGTCTATATAGACAGGTGGAGGTCAACGCTGGGATGACGTCTATATAGACAGGTGGAGGTCAACGCTGGGATGACGTCTATATAGACAGGTGGAGGTCAACGCTGGGATGACGCAGATGGACAGGTGGAGGTCAACGCTGGGATGACGTCTATATAGACAGGTGGAGGTCAACGCTGGGATGACGTCTATATAGACAGGTGGAGGTCAACGCTGGGATGACGTCTATATAGACAGGTGGAGGTCAACGCTGGGATGACGTCTATATAGACAGGTGGAGGTCAACGCTGGGATGATCTATATAGACAGGTGGAGGTCAACGCTGGGATGACGTCTATATAGACAGGTGGAGGTCAATGCTGGGATGACGTCTATATAGACAGGTGGAGGTCAACGCTGGGATGACGTCTATATAGACAGGTGGAGGTCAACGCTGGGATGACGTCTATATAGACAGGTGGAGGTCAACGCTGGGATGACTCTATATAGACAGGTGGAGGTCAACGCTGGGATGACGTCTATATAGACAGGTGGAGGTCAACTGGGATGACGTCTATATAGACAGGTGGAGGTCAACGCTGCATATAGACAGGATGCATTTCCCCTTAGCGTGCAGAATCATTTCCTGCCAATGATGGTGCAGTTCTACACAGCCATCATTGAGTCCATCCTCACCTCCTCCACCACCATCTGGTCTGCTGCTGCCACCGCCAAGGACAAGAGACCTGGACCTGGACTCCTCCAGGTCCCTGAGACCTGGACCTGGACTCCTCCAGGACCCTGAGGCCTGGACCTGGACTCCTCCAGGACCCTGAGGCCTGGACCTGGACCCTCCAGACCCTGACCTGGACCTGGACTCCTCCAGGACCCTGAGACCTGGACCTGGACTCCTCCAGGACCCTGAGACCTGGACCTGGACTCCTCCAGGACCCTGAGACCCTGGACTCCTCCAGACCCTGAGACCTGGACCTGGACTCCTCCAGGACCCTGAGGCCCTGGACCTGGACTCCTCCAGGACCCTGAGGACCCTGGACCTGGACTCCTCCAGGACCCTGAGACCTGGACCTGGACCTGGACCCTCCAGGACCCTGAGACCTGGACCTGCCACCTGGACTCCTCCAGGACCCTGAGGCCCTGGACCTGACTCCTCCAGGACCTGAGACCTGGACCTGGACTCCTCCAGGACCCTGAGACCGGACCTGTACTCCTCCAGGACCCTGGACCTGGAGCTGGACTCCTCCAGGACCCTGAGAGACCTGGACCTGGAACTCCTCCAGGACCCTGAGACCTGGACCTGTACTCCCAGGACCCTGAGACCTGGAGCTGGACTCCTCCAGGACCCTGCGACCTGGACTGGACTCCTCCAGGACTCTGAGGCCTGGACCCTGGACTCCTCCAGGACCCTGAGACCTGGACCTGGACGCCTCCAGGACCCTGAGGCCTGGACCTGGACTCCTCCAGGACCCTGAGACCTGGACCTGGACTCCTCCAGGACCCTGAGACCTGGACTCCTCCAGGACCCTGAGGCCTGGACTCCTCCAGGACCCTGAGGCCTGGAGCTGGACTCCTCCAGGACCCTGAGACTTGGACCTGGACTCCTCCAGGACCCTGAGACCTGGACCTGGACTCCTCCAGGACCCTGAGGCCTGGACCTGGACTCCAGGACCTGAGGCCTTGGTAAGATTGTGGGTGATCCCCCCCCCCCCCCCCCCCCCCCCCCGGACACCAACTCTTTGAGTCACTCCCGTCTGGCAGGAGGTTGCAGTCCATCAAGACCAAAACTTCCCGCCACAAGAACAGTTTTTTCCCATCAGCTGTCAGCCTTATCAATAAGACCCAGAACCCCCCGACACCCCCCACTCTCCACCTCTGACTCTGACACTGCTGTCACATTGACAGAACTCAGAACACTATGCGTTACATTAACGTTCAGACTGCACTATCTGTTCATTTGCACATTATCATGTCACATCACTCTTGGTCACTCTGCCCTCAATGCTAGAAACAGCTTGTGTATATATATTTATATTGCAATATTTTTAGTTTACATTGTTTGTTATATTGTTTCCTTAATTGCATGCACCACCCTGCGATGGACTGGCGACCTGTCCAGGTGGACCCCTGCCTTCCGCCCGTAGACAGCTGGGATAGGCTCCAGCAGATCCCGGTGACCCTTCAAGGATTAAACGGGTAAAGATAATGGATGGATGGATGCACCATCATCGCCACAACAAATTCCAATGTGTAAAATCGGACCTGGCAATAAAGTCGATTCTGATTCTTCTCCATTTATTCTTCTTCTTCCTCTGTCACTCCCTCCTTCTGATGTCTCTCCTCAGCATGTAGGAAAAATATCTCAAACATAGATCATATGATATATAAATATGTTATATATAGATCTGTTATATGTAGATCTGTTATCTAAATACCAGGGAGCTGTTCAGACAGTAAGCAGCTCCGCCCCGCCGGACGCTCTCTGAGTTTAGACCGTTTTTGTCAGTTGGCGGTGACCCTTCAGACTGATGTGAATGGCTGAACCTTCAAGTGAAGAGGGGTTATTATTGAGCTCAGTTGGCAGCAGGACGTACAGTTTAATGAGAAACTTGCTGAGCCCAGAGAAGCCTGGCGATAAGACATTTGCACAATTGACTGAGTTGCTAAAATCACACTACAACCCAAAGCCAAGTGACATAGTCCAGGGGTTTAAGTTCAATTCCAGGATGAGAATGGCACATGAGACTGTCGGAGTATGAAGCTGTGTTGAGGGAGCTGGCAAAATATTGCAATTATGGAGAAAAGCTGAAGGAGATGCTAGCGACAGCATCGTGCTAGCGACAGCATCGTGTGTGGCATTGCGGATGATCGCATGCAGAGGAGATTGTTGGCGGAGCCTGGGCTGACGTTCGACAAAGCGTTGGATCTAGCACAATCCATCGAGGCAGCGAACAGAGATGTACGTGACTTACAAACAACAACATTGGACCGTACAGTGAACAAATATGCAATTTCACTAACTGTGCATAAAGTGCATGTAAAACCTAAAGGACAAAACAGAGGTGGTCCAGTAGCATGTTATAGGTGTGGGGGTGAACACTGGGCAAGAGACTGCCGTTTTCTGAATGAAAAGTGCCATGGGTGTGGATAAAAGGGCACGTGAAGAAGATGTGCAAGTCTGCGCCTCCCAGCGACCGACAGCAGCAGGTTCAGAAGGAAGAAAGAGAAAGAAATGGAAAAGAAAGAAAGACAGTACACGCATCACGTGGAGGACTCTCCTGATACACAATCCAGTGAGGAAGAGGTGTTTTCAACGCACAAACTAAAAGACTCAAAAATGGCAAAAGTTGACCCCGTTACCACACAGTTAGACATAAATGGTCACAGTGTTGAATCTGAAGTGGATACAGGCTGTTGCGTTACTATCCTGACAAACACTGAATATGGCAAGTTGTGGACTGCTGGAATTGCACAAAACATCCACAGGTGAACAAGTTGCAACCCTAAGGACAGCCAGTGTAGCAGTGACTTACAAAGTCAAGCACTTACCAGTAGTCATGGTAGCAGGCAGTGGACCAAACCTGCTAACCTGCTAGGCCGAGCATGGCTAAGGGAGCTAGACATGAACTGTGTATATGTCAATAATCTAGGCGCAGCCTCAGCTAACTTTGCAGAATATGCTAAAGCAGAACGAAGAGGTATTTAAGGAGGAACTTGGGACTTGGAGCCAAGATATACATCAAACAGGGTGTGGCGCCAAAGTTTTACAAGCCCAGGCCCGTACCCTATGCCAGCCTTTTTTCAGTCATGACACCTTACGACACCCCAGAGTAAAATATGATCCAAAGCCACACTGCATCGCTCCGACTGTAAATGCATCCGTCCCGTTTATTTAGTTTAAATAACCTGAACAGGATAACTGCACCAGAGTAGGCCTCAGCAGGAAAGCTTCTCTTCATCCGTGATGTGCTTGCTTCCATCCATCATCCTTGTATTGCCTCTTTTTAGCCTTGTCGCTAGCAGCTAGCTTTGGTACCTATGGAGCAGATTCAGAGCTGGTGGATGAAGGCTTGATGAAGAAGTCGGCTCCTCTGTGATGTTCCGATTCCTTTTTAGAAAACCATCCACGATGCTGCTAAATGCGGTGTTTGGGTGTTTCCGGTGGAAGGGGGAAGTAGCTGCTGGCCAGGTGGACATCTGCAAGGCAACACAACACCACCAAGGTCAAGCAGTCCATCTCCAGTTGCAGTGAAGGAAACACCAGCCCAGCACACAGCTGCACCTACTCGTCGGTCCCAAAGGACTGTATCCAAACCCTCCTACCTGAAGGATTATATGGAATAAAAAAATAAAATAAAATAATAATAATTTTTTGAATGTACTTTCTGTTATGCTTTTTATACCGATTAGTAGGTGTCACTATACAAAGATGAAGGTGTTTGATTTTATGAGACTGCAGAGAAAGAAAGTTATTTTTGAGTTATGTGTTTATGGGGAAGGTAATTATGGAGCCCCATTTGTGTCATAATTCAATGAATGAATGAGTCTATTATTACCAGTTTTTATTATGAAATACGTATCCACTATTATGAAATGTTTCCCATTATTATGAAATACATGTTTATTATTATGAAATATATTTTTATTATTATTTAATCTTAGTTTAATGCATAATAGATTATTTCAGAATGGCTTTTTTATTTAAGAATGAGCTTTTACATAATAATGACATTTTGCCAGTGGGCGGGGCCAGTGGTTGACCTGCACGCTCATTGGCTGATCCTTCTCCATTCTACGCTCTGACATCGACTAGTTTTGGCCGTGAGGTCCCGTTAGCAGCGGGCCGTGACATCATCAAGGTGCGCTGCTAGTCCGATTGTAGCTATGGCAGAAAAGGATCTTTCTCCTGTCGCATGCCGTCAAAATCAAGTTTTCCCTACATTTTTTGCTACGTTTCTTAGTCGATGTCAACTTTTAACCGTAAACTGAGGTGCATTCTGCCACCTACTGGCCTGGAGTATATACATTGCACCTCTCGCCGACTATCGATATTCACTGTTCTGTTGCTTATACCTGAATGAAAGAGCAGCCAATCACATAAATGGCTCCGCCCTCTCTGCTGTGATTGACACACAAATCATTCTTATGAAAAACGAAGCCATTATTATGTAAAAGCTCATTCTTATGAAAAACGAAACCATTATCATAATAATGGGAAATATTTCATAATAATAAACGTACATAATAAAATATAATAAATAGACTATTTATTATTGAATTATGACCCAAACAGGGCTCCATCGGTAATAACTTGGGGGGGGGAGGAATGTAGTAAATGGGGTGTATTACCAAATATGTCCACAGGAGGGAACCCTACCTTGTTAGTGACTATCCTGGGGGGCGTAGCAGTAGAGCTGTAGAGCTGTAGAGCAGTAGAGCAGTAGAGCAGTAGAGCTGTAGAGCAGTAGAGCAGTAGAGCAGTAGAGCAGTAGAGCAGTAGAGCAGTACCGGTCCCTGTTAGTTCAGTTCAGCTCAATGTTTCTGTCCTTGTGATGATTAAGCCTGTTCAGTAAAAAGTCAAGAAACCAACACTCCTGTGTCCTCATATCTTTCACCAACAAGGATAATACAAGAGGAGGAGGAGGAGGAGGAGGAGGAGGAGGAGGAGGTCAGGGAGTGTTTTGTTCTTAAGTAAAGTTAGAAATATATTCACAGATTCAGCTTTCCGGGATCAATAAGTCTGAAGCCAAACATCGTCAAACCCCAAACGATGCCTCTATCCCATCTTAATAGCACAAACTACGAACTACAAGGACAAAAACTCTGATTTGTACAAAAATAAGCAGTCGGTCCCTCCGGCTTTGGTCCTTGTAGTTCTTGCTCTACACTGTCACGAGGGTTTTGAGCCCTTATTTGTGTTTTGACAACGTTTAACTTCTGAGTTATTGATCCTGGAAGTCTGAATCTATGAATCTATGAGCTTCTTTATTTTTTAATTGGAGCCTTAAAAGAATCAACAGTAAGTACAAAACTTCTGAATGCCAGAGATGAACTTAGAGAATAAAAATAAATAAATCTACAGTCTAATCTATGTCAGAAATAAATGTTGCTTTAATTGTCTTTTCAGTCTCCAGGTGATTGATTGTCCTGATAAATGATCCATATTCAGTCTGTTCATGAAGAGTATAAAGTTTTGTCAGACATCTGGCTAATAAAATATTCAATATCTGTCCAAAATATATTTCACACTTTTATATATTCACACTGAAAACACTAATGAGAAATGTGTTGGTGACAGAACATAAATAATCCACATCCACGTGGAAACTTTCCTGCTTTATTTGTTTCTTTAACAGAACTTCCCTCCACTGAATCTGGTTTCAGTTAAAGTTAAAGAATCTAGCAGAATGATCTTCTGATCAGCTGACTGGAGCATCAGGGAGTTGATCAGGTCAATAACTGGAGGATCAGCAGTCTGATGGACCACCACCTTCATCTGGACTCTGACGTCATGTGTGATGTCATTCTCCAGACGGATTTTAAAATAGTGACTTCTTCTTCTACAGGATGTTTCCATTGATCCAGATGTGATCAGTTTGTAAATGAGTTTCCAAGTCAAGAGAGTTTGTTGATGAGCGTCAGTTTTATTGGGAGCTTTTTACTTTAATAATAATGAAGTTCCTCTGATTAAATTAAAAATATGTTTGGAAAGACGACCAGATAGTATCTTCACAGTTTAAAAGGTTAACCATTCAAGACTTACTTAACATTTCTAACCTTAAGAAAGTTTAAATGATCCCAACCACCTAATTATTGTTGCATTAGAATAAAATTATGTTTCCAAATTCAATCAAATAGAATTTTCATCCAGCTCTGTTTGTTTGTTCAGTTGATCAGGATGCAGAAACATCTGGAGATTCCTTCATCAGCCACATGTTAAACGTCTTTATTTGCTCAATAACAGGAACAAAACTAGATCCGCTGCGTTAAATAAGTTATTTTTTCTTTTTGGAATCTTAGATCAGAGTTTCCCAAAGTGTGGGCCGTGGCCCCCTGGTGGCCCGTCATGGTACTGCAGGTGGGCCGTGAGAGGTCATTAAAAACAAACATGTTTTAAATCTTCGATTTAAAAAAAAAATGTTTTTAATTACTATAAAACATTTATCACGTGATTTTAAAATTATTTGGAAATAAAACAAAACAAATAAGTTAAGATGACAGTAAAATAACACTCAAAATGACAAGTGTCACCTTATTTATTGACCCCTTACATTAATACTGGAACATAGCTTTTAGTCCTGTAAGTTGATCACAGTTGTGATTAAAGGTTTGCAGATATTTTTACATTTTAAACAGACTGTGGTATTCTGAAGTTTGGGAATGAAACAGATTTATTCAAATTCATTTTTAACCGAGAAAGAAAAAAATCTCGGACCTCAGTTTAAAACGATTTCCTTTTAAAAATGTTTTAATGACTGTAAAATATTCAAAGTGATTTTTAAAAAAAAAAAGGTAATAAAACAAACAGGTTCAGTGTTATTCCACCAGTGTCGACCCTCACATTGATGTCAGAACGACTCTTCTGGTCCTGGATGTCGATCACAGCTGATTAAAGGTTTTATCTCATTTCTATCTGGACCGTAGTTTTCTGAAGTTCTCTTTAAATCATCATCAAATCCTTTCTTTTTTTTAAATTATATATATATATATATATTTTTCTATCCTCAAATCCTTTCTAAACCAGTCCAAAAGCCCGTTCATGGTGGAAAGAAGAGCAGGTGCTGCCCTCTGGTGGTCAGTACTGTAAAAACAAGGAGGCTGCACTGAGTTGAAAATCACATTGATTTAATTTCTGAGCGGATCGTTCGGTTCTTCAGTGTTTCTGTTCTGCATATAAAACATCTGTACCATTAATATCAGGATAGAACTTTACAATTAAAACATGTCAGTAGTTTACAGTAGAAAGTCAATCAAATCTACATTACTGATCTATACAGACAGGAAGTACCGTAAAACAGCCAGGAAAATAAAAATATGTACATTTTCCTGCTTTGCATAATTATAAACACAGAATTAGAGGCTAAAAAAAAAATACAGCCAGTTAGGAAACGTTAAAGTGGCTTCGTAGAAAATAATCCAGTGATCTGAGAATCAACACAGTAGGATTCACGTTTGAGTCCAGCTGAGTCCTGGCTGGACCTGGACTCTGTCCGTCCCGACAGTTAGGCGGAGACATCAGCGCAGGTGGTACCATCAGCGGGTTTCTGCTCCGTCAGGAGCAACATGAAGGCAGGTGAAGGTGAGACCAGTTTTTGTCCTTAAGGAGGTCCTGAGGCAATCGTCTTTTTTTTTTTTTTCTTTAAGGTCCGGTTTGAGTCCAGCTCAGGCCACGCCCCCTTCAGCGTTGGCACCAGGCGCCAGCTGCAGGTGGACCGGCGCCTCTAACTCGTCCCGGTCTAAGTGCTCTCCGGGTCCAGGTGGGGGTCTAGGGTCCAGTCTAGGGTCCAGTCTAGGGCCGGTGGAACCTGCAGGAGATACGAGGTTGGACAGTTAAGACAGAGAACGTGTCAGAAGACTGGACTGCTGGGACATCGGAGCGAAGGCGGTCCTGACCGAGTGTAGATCCGGCTGTCCTCGTGGACCTCCATCTCTGAACTCTTGAAATCGTTCAGCTCTTTGCGGATGGCGGCCTGAGAGGAGACACGAAGAGGCGTCAGAGGACGAACCAGAACCAGAACCAGAACCGTGACAGAGCGGTGAACCCTGAACACACCTTGTCGGCGGGGGTGAGCTTGGTCCAGGGCTTGTCCGCCCGCCGGTCGTAGTCCTGGGCCTGGGTGCACTCCACGTACTCGTGGAAGCGGAGGATCTTCTTGGCCTGCAGCTCGGCCACCGTGGGTCTCTGAGACAGCTGAGGCACAAACAAAAACACGCCATCACTTTAAGGTTCGGCGCCGGCGCCGGTTAAAAACCACCGACCGTGTGATGCCCCGACCTTTCTGGTGAGCCGCCGCTTGATCTCCGACCTCTCCAGCCGGCGGTCCGTCTCGTTCTTGGCTGCGGAGGAGAAGGTGGGAGCAGATGATGCTAACATGCAGAGGGAGATAACGGAGGATGGAGAGAGTGATGGACGGAGGGAGAGTCTCACCTGGAAGGATGTTTCTCTGCTCCAGCTCCTTGGCTGTCGGTCTCTGACTCAGCTGCCTGAAAACAGACGTTTATTATGAAAGCTCAACGCACCACCTCTGGTCACGTGTCACACGAACGTGCACCTCCAGAAGAACAAAATTGAGTTACGAGATGTCCAGACCTCATTAGCTTGCTACTGTCAACGCAGCAGGTCCACGCGCCACCATGTGGCCAGAAGTGGAATTATTACATACAGTGCCTTTAATTTTTTTGTCGCTGTGCAGACTGCAAATAAACCTGGACATTAATAGATCATTTTAGACGCATTAATGCCCGTTGGAAGATTCCTACAGCAAGAACAACGGCCACGCAGGTTTACAGACGCTAATAATACAGACGTGGGACTGATCCGTTTCTCTGAACTGAGTGATCCTGAATGGACCATCGGCCTTGTTGTTCTGCAGATGTTTATCCACTGCTTCTTCAGCTGTGATGTGGCTGAAAAGTTGAGCAGGAAGAAGCGTCCATGACGGGAGACTGATAGTCTAGGGGTGAGTATTGGCAAGGACCTCGCAATACGATATGTATCATGATACTTGGGTCACGATACGATATTATCACAATATCGTAATATCAAAATACATATATAAATATATAATAATATTAGGGCTGAACGATTAATTGCATTTGCGATAATCTCGCGATATCATAAAATGAGATTTTCTAACCGCAAAGGCCGCGATATTACTTGTCACGTGATCTGGCGACGTCACGTGACTTGCGAGTGAGCCCAGCTGAGCTGAGCAGAGCAGACAGGGCAAGCAGTGTTGCCAACTTAGCGACTTTCCAGACCCCCCTAGCGATTTAATTTGTAAAAAGCGACTAGCAACAAATCTAGCGACTTTTTCTGGTGATTTAGAGACTCACGCGCACTCAAACCGCTGGGTTTGAAGCCATCACTTGGCTGCTGTCCGCCTCGCGAACCGCGCTTCTCTCTCTCTGTCGGGCACAGTGCACAGCAATAAACACCCCGCCCGCCGCGCGAGACAACTCGAGCCCCCCCTCCTTTTCCTTGCAAAAAATCTGTGAGCTCCTGAGATCTATACAGAAGAATCTTTCTGGCTAACAGTGCCATACTCATTTTGCACTTCAGTATGTTGTGTGCTGCTGTTACTGAGTGAATATAATATTTCTATTAGTGTTCAAAAAGATTTTTTTGAAAATGTTCAATTGGTTAGAGCAGATATTTGTTCCTCTTTATTTTCCTGTGTGATGTTACTGACTGGAGATCAGTAAGCTTTATTTTTTCTATGTCTGTATATTTTATTTATTTATTTATACACTGTCCTGTCAATCTCAGACAGTGTTTAAGAAGTGCAGTCCACATGTTTACATAAATGTTACACATGTTTCATGAAACGTGAAAAGTTAGATGTTGAAGAGGTAAAGCCACAGATTTGTTTGCTTTATTGTTGTAATCTGCACTTTCAATAAATCTGATATTGTTTATTATGACAGTGTTTGAAAAATACATGAGAAGAGGACCTTAAAAATAATCGCATATTAAATCGCAATCGCAATTTTGAGGAAAAAAATCGCAATTAGATTATTTTCCAAAATCGTTCAGCCCTAAATAATATATAAATAAACATCTACAAAATAACGTTCCTCAGTGCATAAAAACATCTTCGACAACATAACAGAATAAAGAGACTGAGAATCTGAAGAAATATCTGTGCACAAGAGTCAAGGACAAAAAACGGATACCAGATGTTTGTGATTGACAGGACTAGAGGTGAGTATTGATAAGGACCTCGCAATACGATGTGTTTCATGATACTTGGGTAACAATACAATATTATCACGATATCATGATATATTGTGATTAGGGATGGGCATAATTAATCAATTAATCGATGATTGATCATTAAGAATTTGGTCGAAGAAATTAATTTTCGTCGATGAACCCAACGTTTTTTTTTTTTTTTTCAAACAATCTGAATGTAGGTTTTTAGTGCACGTCCTCAAACAATGCGATGCATTTCTCTGTGCCACCACCAGGGGGCAACATTTCACCATCACTCTACCCTGGCTGGACTCAGTTGTTACATTAGAGCTTCTGTAGGTCATCGCCTAATCATGAAGCGGTCGCGGTGAAGTGTGGCGTGGGACCATTTTAGTTTAGAAAATGACCAAGTGTACTGCAATCACTGCAATGCTAATTACAAATACAATTAATCGACAACGACAATGATGTATCACTTGAACAACGCGCATCCAAGCCTTGTAAAGGACGGTGGAGGCGGTTCATCATCAGCCTAGCCTAGCCTAGCCTAGCCTCAACTCGGTGTTAGCACGGACCAGAACGAGTTGCAGTGCACATCGAGCACACAACAAGCGCATCTTTTTAAGAAACAAAAAGCCTGTAATACTGGCGCCTTGATGTAAATTGTCCTTGTTAAGTAGTCTCCTCGATATCTCTTGTTTTATTATCGTTGTTTTTTTTAAGAAAAGAAACAGGAAATGTCACGTTATTGTCGACCACAACATCCGGGCCACTGAACACATCTGGGCATGCGCGGGCCATAGCAACCAGGCCATAGCAACCAGGCCAAAGGGGAAAACAAACGTCATGCCGATATTGAGAATATTTGTGATAGTTTTCAATATAAAAATGTTAATGATTAAATCGATTATTAATCATTAATTCTCCCGACGATCAACGAATAAATCTCGACCAAATGCCCATCCCTAATTGTGATATTCTACCCTATTTATTAAATAGGTTGTTTTGAAATTCTTTGAAAATTGAAATTGAACATTGAAATTGTTCCTAAAAAAAAAAATCAATATTAGGAGCTGAAATATCGATATTATATTGGCCGGTTGAAAATTGTGATATATTGCCAAATCGATTTTTTTTTCACACCCCTAATGTGCAGGTGTCTGAGCGTTCTGATAGGTCCTTCTAGCAGTCACTAATTAAACCGACAGTGATGATGTAACGACCAGCGGCTGACGTGACCAGACGTCCTTACTGTTAGGGGTGAGTCTTGGCAAGGACCTCGCAATACGATATGTATCATGATAGTTGGGTCACGATGCAATATTATCGCGATATATTGTGATATTTTACCCACTTAATATCAAAATTAAAAGTAGAGATGAAAAATCAAGTTGCTGTATTTGTTCATCAGATGATATTGATCATTCAGAGAACAAATTGAGTCACAACTATTTGCTTCAAAACAACCTATTTATTGTTTACTATTAGTGTTTTTGCACATTTAGGTAACCATTAGTAACCAATAATAAAATCGATATTAGGAGCCGAAAAATCAGTATTATATTGGGCGGCCGAAAATGGCGATATATGGCCAGATTGATTTTTTCCACCGCCCTACTTACCGTGTCAGTTTGGTGCCGATGCGGTTTCTGACAGCCAGCCACTGCTCTCGGCTGTGCCAGCTCATCCCCTCGTCGTTCTCCTGACCGTCCCTCTCCCTCTCCTGTCTCTCCTGCCTCTCCAGCCTCATGGCCAAGGTGTCCTTCCTCTTCACGCGACTGGCCAGTCCACCTGCGGGACACATCCAGATGTTCACACCTCCAGATGTTCACACCTCCATTCAGGTGTTTTATAGCGTTTACATGGAGATAATGAGCTTTAAACAGTAGTGGGACGTACTTAGTGGGCCTTCATCCTCTTCGTCGTCGTCTTCGTCTCTGTACGGGATCGGCCCGTCAGAGTCGGACTCCTCCTCGCTGTCCCCGGGGCCCCCTCCCTCGGGGATGACGGACACCCTGGGGTCTCCCACCAAGGCTCTCCTGCTGCGGGGCTCCAGCTCGGGCTGGCGGGGGGGCCTCTGGGGGTGGAGCTTCCGCATCTCCTCCTCCATGTCGAAGTCGTCGTCCTCGGGCCTGTGGAGAGCAGGAGTTCGGGGGGGGGGGGGGGGGGGGGGGGGGGGGAGAGGAGGTCTAAGATGAACTGTAAACTGATCTAGTCTTTATTAATATGAAACAAACACTCACAGCCTGAGTGGCTCCATGGTGACGGGGAGGGAGCGGCGTGGGTTGGCCCCCACCTCCGACAGGATGTCCGGGGGGGACTCGAACAGCAGCGAGTGGGCCCTCTGGGAGCTGTCTGGGTTGGGGTGGGCGGGGCCGGGCTCGCCAGGGCTCTCTGGATGAGGATGTGGAGGGGGATGCTCGGGGGCTGGCTGGGGGGCTCTGTGGTTGGGCTGGGGGGACCGGAGGAGGAGGAGGTGGTGCCAGGGGGCTGGAGGGGCTTGGCCCTGGGAGGGGATGGCGGTATGTGGGAGGGCGGTGATGCTGGAGGCTCGGCGGAGGCCTGGGGGGGAGCAGAACTCCTCCTGTCGTCGCTGTTTTCCAGTTTGAGGCCAGCAGGGGGCGCCAGAGTGTGGTCGGACTCTGCAGCCTGACCGGGAGGACAGGGATCCACAGAGTGGCGCTTGGTGACGGGTGTCATCCGCTTGGGCGGGGTCGGTGGGGAGCGCTTGGCGGGCGCCGGAACCACGATCACGCCGCTGCCGGGCTGAGACAGCTCTGCTGTTTCAGGAAAGAAAAACAGATGTGAGACAGATGCTCACGGGTGTTGAAGCAGCTCAGGGCTGGGGTTAGTTTCATTAAAAGAAACAAGCATGATTAAAGGTCAGTCGGGTCGGTTCAGTGGGATGATCCAGAGGATGGAGCAGGTTCTAATGGATGCGTTCACTCGCTGCTGCAGCTGCATGCAACCGTTTCACTGCAGCATCTAAAAAAACATCCTGGACGGCTGGAAGACGCATGCATGGTACGGGTCCGGCTCCTCGCCAGGTACCTGAGCAGGTCTGCCGGGCCCTGTGGCGCAGGTGCAGGGGCAGGGAGAGGTAGGGGCCCGGGCCCGGGCCCGGCTCGGTCTGGCGCCCCCAGCCGGTCCAGGAACGAGGCGGCCGGACCTGAGAGCCCCTGTTCAGGGAGGAAGCTGGCAGAGATGAGTGGAGACGTCAGGGACGGGCCGGGTTCACATTCATACGAGGGGGGGGGGGGTTCAGATAATGTTTTCTCTGTCCAGAACCAGAATCTAACCAACCATCACTGAAACCAGCTCTTAAAAATGTAAATATCTATTTATCGATAGATGCACGATAACTATCGGGCCGATAACATGAATTTATGACGTCATCCAATAAGTCCGATATCACGACGAATAGCCCCGATAACATTTTATTTCAGTCAACACAGCAGTGCCTCGCTCCCTCTGAGCCTTGAATGACCGACAGTGAATGTTTCAGCCTTTTCTATTTTTTTTCTTTTTTATGTGTTACATGTGGGAGAATACTGCGAATATCAATTCAAGTCATCAACTACTAAAATTATGACCGAGTTAACGAGTTGTTTTCTGGCATGAGGGGGTATTCTTGATTTTCCTGATTGAGTAATCTTTTTTCTGATTATGCCGACGTTACTTGAACATAACATTCACCTGCTGGTCATTCAAGGCTCAGAGGGAGCGAGACACTGCTGTGTTGACAGAAATATAAATGTTATCGGGGCTATTCGTCGTGATATCGGGATGACGTCATAATTTCCTGTTATCGGCCTGATAGTTATCGCCCCGATAGTTATCGTGCAGCCCTAGTTACAGGTCCTGCAGACTTCTAGGACTGAGTTCTGTCTTCACAGAGGCAAACGTCTACAGCGCAGCATCCTTCTCAGAGCTGAGCAGCGTCTTCACAGGTCGCTGCAGGACGGCTGGAGGAACTTGGAGCAAACAGCTGGTGCACGGCTCCGCCTCTGTTTTTACGTCATCTATTTACTTGCTTTAACGGCATCCGAGCGGTGAAGGCTGACGTGTGTTTACCGGTCCATTAGCTGCGGTGACCTTAGCACATCTATCAAACAGGACACTGATATAACTTAAAACGTCCCAGATAAGACGCCTCTGTGACCCAACTCTTTGACTCGTCCGCCCATGTTGAAACGACGAGCAGCCGCTCAGAAGAGCGGGAACTGCTGCTTCGACAGGTTGGTAGCTGATCCTCAGAGTCAGCGTCTCCCATGATGACGGGAACGATGGAAACGTGGTGGTTTCACCCGGGACGAGTGTAACCTGGAGACCTGCAGAGTCCGTCTGTGATGTTACAGCAGCGCAAATGTGCCACGGCTGGAAATAAAGTAATTAATCCAAGAGACGGGAGTCATTTCTCCTCTCTCTCTCTCTCTCTCTCCTGTTTATTTATTTTCTTTAACCGGTCTATACTTCTCTGTGACGTATATTTTCTCAAAGACCTCTTACCTTTTCACTCGTGTTTGCTTATACATAGCATTGGCAAGGACCTCACAATACGATATGTATCATGATACTTGGGTCACGATACGATATTATCACGATATATTGCGATATTCTACCCAGTTAATATCAAAATTAAAAGTAGAGATGAAAATTCAAGTTGCTGTATATGTTCATCAGATGATATTGATCATTCAGAGGACAAATTGAGTCAAAAACTGTTTGCTTCAAAACAACCTATGTATTGTTTATTATGAGTGTTTTTGCACATTTAAATTTTAAACAATTTAAATGTGGAAATTAAACAAATTTCCTTTAAAACAATCGATATTAGGAGCTGAAAAATCGATATTATATTGGGCCGCCGAAAATCGCGATATCTTCTAAATTGATTTTTTTTCACACCCCTACTCATACGCTTAATAAAAGGCTTATTTTAGAGCCATGTTTGATAAATGTAATAAATGGGAACCAAAGGCAGCTGTTGGCAGAGAAAAAGGCTGATTTGTGTGACAGCAGCGAACTCACCAAGCAGTGCAGGGTTGCTGTTGCGGTTTGCAGGCTTAGGAGGAGGGACAGGAGGCTGCCTGGCGTGGGGGGGGGGACGGGGGGGAGTCAGAGTCAGCTGAGAGGGGGGGTCGAGGAGGGTCCTCTGCTATCAGGGAGACCGTCCTCGGCGGCTTGGCCACAGGTACTTCAGAGGAGGAGGAGGAGGATGAGGAGGAGGACGAGGAGGAGGAGCAGGAGGGGGCCGGACACTCGGGGGGAGCGCCGGTGAGGAATTTAGGGGGGAGCAAAGCTTGCTTGGGTGGGGGAGGGTCCTGCTGCGACTCTGGCGGTGGGCGGGGATCGGGGGAGAAGCGGACGCCAGCGGACTCTACAGAAGCGAAGGCACAAACACAGACATCATTAGAGACGAGTCCACCAGGAGCTCTGTAAACAGGAAGTGAGGCGGCGCCTCTGATCAAAGCAGGCGCTGGAGGAGAGGCAGCACAGATCAGATCAGAGCCATTTTATCGATTCTGCCATATATATCGATATTTGAGAGTATTGATTTTTCAGCCGTGGGTATTAATATTCTAAGCTCCTTTCAAAACCCCCGTGTCCCACCTTTAAAAGCTTGCAAGTTACAATTTGCACTGTTTAAATAAATGAAACTGTTTTTTTTCAACAAATCTTTTGGAAAATTATGTAATATAATATATGTAAAATATATGAAATGTATTATTGTAAGATGAATATCGATATATATCGTATCGCGAGCTGAATATTGTGTATCGTATCGCGAGATTAGTGTATCGCTACAGCCCTAGTTTAACAGGACCAATACTAATCACTTATAAATAAAATAAAAAGCTCAAATCAGGCTTCGCTGCTTCTTCTGATCCTGACGCAGGTGCCCTGACAGAAAGACATGTGACCGCTGGTGAAAACGACCGACGTCAGCGGCGCTCCACGGGAACGTCTTCACCGTTGAAGGCCCTCCAGCGATCCTAACGACGCCACCCACTAGAAGATTAAGGCTCACACGCTTAAAGGGTTGGGAATCGAGAACCAGTTCCATGGAATCGTTTGGCAGTTTATCTAGTCATTCTCTTATCTATTCCAACCAGCTAGAATCTCACGTAATTTATGCAAGTTACGCACAGTCAATTCCAGAAAGCACTTACATGATTAAGTTACGTCGGTTTAGCACGTTAGCATTGGAGTTGTAAACAACAATGGCGCCCACCAGGTTCAAACGCTCCAAAGTTTGGCTTCACTTCACCAAAGAAAGATGGCAACAAGGCAACTAGCAGTCATTGTAAAGTGGAGATAACAGCGTTGGGAGGGAACACGGCTAACACGCAGAAACATTTGAACACACAACATGTGATAACGAGTGTCGTGTTTTTGACGCTTCGGACTGATGGATCTCAACCCAGCGGCAGTAGCCAAGCTAAGATCACCTCTGGTAACTCTGGTTAGTAGCTATCCCGCTGCCTATGTGCTTCTTTGTAAAACACGCTATAACATTAGCGCTATGCTATTAAACGAATGTCTTCTGCATTACATTTAGAAGATGACCGTGACGAGAGAGAGAGTCTGGCTGGTTCAGAGGCTGGAAGACATGATTATTTTACTGCTAAAGAATTGTTAATTCTTTATAGTATTTGCAGATTTGTACTATGAACTGTTTCGTTGTATGTGATAGTATTTATTTTTCTTTATTATTATTTTTGAGTGCTTAGTGAGATCATTTTAAAAGGGAGATTTTTTTAAATTTCTATTAGGAAAAATCTGTTAGTAAAATGTTCCACATTCTTGTGTATTTGCACAGTTACATATTACAACAGTTAACACATTATCCAGGCTTTGGGCCTCTTTTGACCTCGCTGTTGAGTTTGTAAGGTCGTGACTTCTAAGTAAAAAAAAATTGATGCTAATAAAACTGTTCTCCTTTTTTCCCCAAATTAGAATCGATAAAGAATCGAATCATTAAACAGTATCGATAATGGAATCGGAAAAATCTTATGAATTCCCGTCCCCAGTTACAGGTCAGGGTTTGTGTCGCGCTGTAATTCCACCACCGGCCACTAGATGGCAGATCCCAGTTTCCTCTTGTTTACCACCTATACGCAGCCCAACATGAACATTTTATGACACTGATGTCATCCGACAGCCTCTGCAGGGCAGCGACCATGATAAATCTGTTCTGTACGAGCTGTACACAGCTGTACGAACTCTTCTTTTCCGTCTAACAGCACAGATGTTCTGATCACTTAAAGAGGAGACGACTACTTTGCCTTGATTTAAATTTATGAAAGCCTGAAGTGGCTGAATTGCCTGGCACGTCTGGTTTTATTGCAACTGATTGATTGTTAATAGTTTTAGTGCTTGACAGCGGGCTGGTCATGTCGTGTCTAAACTGAGTTTATGTGGTCTAGAACGACTTGCCTAATTCAGATTTTTATAGGTCGCCTCTCCTGGAAATCTGGAGATCATGTTGAGAGATGAAACTATAGTATTAAAACACCGGCACTGGCTTAGGGTTAGGGTTAACCCTAGGTTTAGGGTTAGGGTTAACCCTAGGGTTAGGGTTAGGGTTAACCCTAGGTTTAGGCTTAGGGTTAACCCTAGGGTTAGGGTTAGGGTTAACCCTAGGTTTAGGGTTAGGGTTAACCCTAGGTTTAGGGTTAGGGTTAACCCTAGGGTTAGGGTTAGGGTTAGGGTTAACCCTAGGTTAGGGTTAGGGTTAACCCTAGGTTTAGGGTTAGGCTTAGGGTTAACCCTAGGTTTAGGGTTAGGGTTAAGATTAACCCTAAACCTAGGGTTAGGGTTAACCCTAGGGTTAGGGTTAGGGTTAACCCTAGGGTTAGGTTTAGGGTTAACCCTAGGGTTAGGGTTAGGGTTAACCCTAGGGTTAGGGTTAGGGTTAACCCTAGGGTTAGGTTTAACCCTAGGTTTAGGGTTAGGGTTAACCCTAGGTTTAGGGTTAACCCTAGGTTTAGGGTTAGGGTTAACCCTAGGTTTAGGGTTAACCCTAAGCCTAACCCACGTTCAAAACCAGCACCAATCGAATGGAGGGAACTCACCTGAGCGCTCTCTGAACTCTGCAGGGGGCGTGTACCTGGGCAGGGTCGCCCGTTGGTCGGCCTCTGAGGACGGACGGACTCTCTTGCTGTCCTCTGAGGAGCTCTTATGCAGAGGAGGCCTTAGGTCCATGTCAGAGACGGGCCGGACCAGGGACCGGGGCTCCACCAGGGACCGGGGCTCCACCAGGGACCGGGGCTCGACCACGGGCCGGGGCTCCACCAGGGACCGGGGCTCGACCACGGGCCGGGGCTCGACCAGGGACCGGGGCTCGACCACGGGCCTGGGCTCGTCCAAGGTCCGGTGAGGCGCCGGCCTCTCTCTTCTCTCGCGCTCGTCTTTTTGCTCTCTCTCATTCCTCCTGGGAAAGTCAACCCACCTGTCTCTGTCCTCTCTCCTCTCTCTGTCCTCCCGTCTGTCCTTGTCATCTCTCCTGTCCTCTCTCTCTTTTTGAGGAGATCTTCCTGCCCTGTCCTCTCTTTCTCTGTCATCTTTTCTGATGTCCCTGTTCTCTTTCCTTTCTCTTTCATCACACTCCCTCCTTTCCCTCTCGTCCCGATCCCTCCTTTCCCTCTCGTCCCGATCCCTCCTTTCCCTCTCGTCTCGATCCCTCCTTTCCCTCTCGTCTCGATCTCTCCTCTCCCTCTCGTCTCGATCCCTCCTTTCCTTCTCGTCCCGGTCCCTCCTCTCCCTCTCGTCCCGGTCCCTCCTCTCCCTCTCGTCTCGATCCCTCCTTTCCTTCTCGTCCCGGTCCCTCCTTTCCCTCTCGTCTCGGTCCCTCCTTTCCTTCTCGTCTCGGTCCCTCCTTTCCCTCTCGTCCCGATCCCTCCGTACTCTCTCGTCTCGCTCCCTCTCGTCCCGATCCCTCCTTTCTCTAATGTCTCTGTCCATCCTGTCATCTTTCCACTCTCGCCTTTCTCTGAAGTCTTTGTCCTCTCTACGGTCAACTCCTCCGTCCCGTTCCCGCTCCTCTCGCCGGTCCCGTCTGTCCAAGTCCTCCCTGTCCTTTCTTCCTCTGTCCTCTCTATCGTCCCTGCGATGCCTATCGTCTCGTGGAGGTCCTCGGGGTAAAGATCCGCTTCTCTTGTCCACGTCTGAGGGAAGACGGCCTCGCCTGTCCACATCCAGGGACAGCCTCGCGTGAGAGTCCACGTCCAGAGGCGCTCTGTTGCTCCGGGAAGCGTCGGACGCCACTCTTGCTCGCCGCTCGTCTCCGTGAGGCACCCTGAGGGCGTTTCCCTTGACATCAGACTCACCTCGAGACACTCGAGACCCCGCCTCCGACGCCCTGTCCACGTCCATGGGGACAGGGTGTCCGTTCTTGAGCGGTGGAGATTTGGAGAGGTTCACATCGTTGCCGTCTGTCCACATGAAACAAGGAGTCACATGAAATGAAATGTTCTTTGGATCATCACAGGTAAAACAAACTGATCCAGATCTACCTACCGTTCTCTGGTACGTCTCTGAGGACACCTCTAGCAATCAGCTCGTCCCGACTTTTCCTCACAGAAATCTTCCTTTCTAAGGCTGAAAAAAGGAAGTCCGTTCAGGCTATTGAGGCTAATCATTATTCCAATGTTAGCATTAAAGAAAAAGAAAGGAAGCCTACCTATAGAGGTTTCAGTAAACTTCTCACTGGGCTTCTTCTTCCTCCATTTCCAGGGCTTGAAGATCTTTCCCATTTTGGAAAACTTGCCTTTGCGTTTGGTTGGAGGAGTTCCTCCACCAGAGTTTCTTTCCTCGCCGCCTGTTGAGCTCTGCTGCAGGTCGACCTCATCGTCTGCACCAACACAACAAAAAAAAAGAAAAGGAAACAAGCACCAGTGATGGATTTGTGACATCTATGATGATTTTACATCTGACATCATCACACAACTCAAGATCTTAATAGAACTAGGGATGCACGAAAACTGTTTTTTAAAACTAATAACCGATAACTTTCAGCTCCTAAAGGCTGATACTAATAACACACACATATACCTAAGATCATTACATCAATACTATGAACAAAACCAAAAATAGTTTGGACTCTTTAAATGAACAGATATTAATTTTTTGCATTGAAAAACTATTGTCAAACCTCTCAAACATTTTCTTAAAGTTATCAAACAAACCTATTTGATATCTCACATCAATTTAAATAAGGTTCATTACTGACTGATATAAAAAAATAAAGGCTCCTTGAACTGATGGAAATACATGCATCAGAATTACTAACTGAAAAAGATTGACATTTTAAGGATTTTGGCTTGTGGTTCCATTTAAATTAATACCTTTAAATAAAGTAAATGAGGTTCAGTATTTTTTTTTTTTTATCTCATGGACGCTTTAGATGAAAGGAATGAGCGAGTAGAGACTGCTGCTGGCTTGTACACGTTAGCATTAGCTCACGTTAGCATGATTTCAAAACTCCATGGAAGTGATTGTTATGTTGTAGATGGCTGATCAGGTTTTACGTATTAAAGCTTTTGCTATTTTTCCCTCTATAAACTATTTTCTTCTGAAACTTTACGAAGCTCCATGCCATCGCCGCCATGTTTGTTGTGATCAGCGCTGTGCTGCAGGCTGCATCCAAGGTAAAATGTAAATGTCCACGTTCCCTCGTTTGCTAGTCGTTCTTTCAACCTTTTCTATTTTATTTTCTTTTTTATGTGTAACATGTGGGAAAATACTGCAAATATCGATTCAAGTCAGCAACTACTAAAATTATGACCGAGTTAACGAGTTGTTTTCTGGCATGAGGGGGTATTCTTGATTTTCCTGATTGAGTAATCGTTTTTCTGATTATGCCAACGTCACTTGAACATAACATTCACTGCCGGTCATTCAAGGCTCAGAGGGAGCGAGACACTGCTGTGTTGACAGAAATATAAATGTTATCGGGGCTATTCGTCGTGATATCGGACTTATCGGGGTGACGTCATAATTTCCTGTTATCGGCCCGATAGTTATCGTGCACCCCTGAATAGAAATGTAATCTGTGGTCCTGGAGACCCCCGACTCCAGAGAGACTCCAGAGCGGTCGAGGCTCCAGAGCGGTCGAGGCTCCAGAGCAGTCGAAGCTCCAGAGCGGTAGAGGCTCCAGAGCGGTCAAGGCTCCAGAGCGGTCATGGCTCCAGAGCAGTCAAGGCTCCAGAGCGGTCAAGGCTCCAGAGCGGTCGAGGCTCCAGAGCGGTCGAGGCTCCAGAGCGGTCGAGGCTCCAGAGCGGTCGAGGCTCCAGAGCGGTAGAGGCTCCAGAGCGGTCGAGGCTCCAGAGCGGTAGAGGCTCCAGAGCGAGGCCAAATACCTCCGTCCAGGCTCCTGGGTGGAAGAGTTGGTTTAAAATCCAATAGAAAAGGAATTAGAGTTCATCTCTCTTTTAGACACCAGATTACATGTCCCGTCCTTCTCTGGTGGGTCATGTTTCTGAAACCCCCATCCTGAAGTCCTGATAGGAGGTTTATATTATTTTAAAGGACCACCAATCCAGGAAGTTTCACTGTTCAACGAGGAACTGACATCTGCAGGGTTTAAGCTGCTACCACAGCTGTCTTTCATAAAAACGGACCAGGAGTCTACAGGTTTATAACGTCACGTCACAGAGATAAAGGTGATGACATCTTTAAAACACACAGAAGACTGTGAACGCAATTTAAAACCGGAGGTAATAACTGGGTGTGACATCGCTTTTAGGATTCTTTGGTGATGAGTCATCAGACAGTCGTCGCTGCACCGCAGCTACCCAACGGAAATGGGAGATATTTGTACGTTAATACCATTAATCACTCCTGCGTATCAATTAAATTCTTTATCGATTCCTTTATTGATGCTTCTTGACCCAATATCCTGAGAAACCAGCGCAGCGAGGCGCACGTTTACCACCAACGCAGCTGCTTTTCTAGAAAGAAAACAGCGTTGGGTCCACCAGTAAAACCAGCTGCTTCTTCCTCTCTGCCACGATTACTTGATGGAAACACTGAGTTCATTTACAGTCGTTAGCACCCCCCCCCCCCCCGGCACTGATGAGGGGGCTGATGAGTCCAGAGGTGCATGAAAGCACTACTTTGACTGGAAGAGACCAGAAACAGGAGGAACTGTTCCAGCATCTGAGGTGACAGTCTCAGACTGGTGGACTCCGTTACCCATGAGCCCATTTTCTTCCATCAGAGCAACTGCATTTGAGCGTCACACATGACTGTGTGCAGCTGGCGTGCACATTGAGACGCAGCGATGCAACAGAAACAAGACTGCAGCAGATAAGTCCACAGAGCCACTTCAACAACTGCACACTTGTTTATATCTATGGAAGTTCCAGTTAAATGTAAACTACTAACCAGCGTTTTAAACCAGCATGAAAACAAGACATGCTGCAGGTGCTGAACACTGAACAGCTCTATTCTAATAAATAACTGCATCTACACAGGAAACAGAATAATAAACAGCTGCTTGTTGACAGAGCTAATCAGTGGATCGGTGATGAGCGTGGAAAAGTCTCTTTGAAGTCCACCGCTCCGCTCACTATGAACGTGACTAATAGCTTGTGTGCATCTACAACGTGCAGCTCTGGGTATCTCAGCTAGGTGTCTCCTAGCAGAAGGAAGGATGCAGGAAGGATGCAGGACCCTTCATGCCGGCATTAAACAACCCCAGAGCAGCATGTTTGTCAGTACAACCAAACGAATGTTTCCAAACCTTCCATCCCGTTAGCTTATGGAGGCTACAAACAACGCTACACTGTGTCATCCAGCAGATACAGTCATACTTTCAGCCTTGGCCCCGTTTCCATGAGGCTCTTTGTTTCAACACTCGACTCTGGTCGCAGACAGAAACACTTCCAGAGCAGGTTGCAGCAGGCCGTGAATCAATGAGGACTATTTCCTAACGTGTTTATTCACATCCGTTACGCTGTGCAGTCATACCTGTGAACGGTAAAGATGCCGTTCAGTCAAGATAGTTTTATAAAATCACCCACGGCGCGTCAAACAAAAGTTCAGCTTTAATCCTTTTAAGTTCAGTGACCAGATGCGACAAACAAAAAACATTTAGTTTAAGTTTAAGCACCAGAGAAGACCTGCTGTTAGGGGTGCACGATAACTAACCTGATCAGCCACCTACAACATAACAATCACTTCCATGGAGTTTTGAAATCATGCTAACGGAAGCTAATGCTAACGTGAGCTAACGGAAGCTAATGCTAACGTGCGCAAGCCAGCAGCAGCCTCTCCTCCCCTCATCTCTCTCATCTAAAGCTTTCATGAGATTAAAAATAAAAAATAAAAACTACTGAACCTCATTTACTTTAATTAAAGGTATTAATTTAAATGGAACCACAAGCCAAAATCCTTTAAATGTTTATCTTTTTTAGTTAGTAATTCTGATGCATGTATTTCCATCAGTTCAAGGAGCCTTTATTTTTTATATCAGTCAGTAATGAACCTTATTTAAGTTAATGTGAGATATCAAATAGGTTTGTTTGATAGCTTTATGAAAATGTTTGAGAGGCTTGACAATAGTTTTACATTGGAATAAATAAATATCTGTTCATTTAAAGAGTCCAAACTATTTTTTGATTTTGTTCATAGTATTGATGTAATGATCTTAGGTATATGTGTGTGTTATTGGTTATCGGTATCGGTTTAAAAAAACAGTTTTCATGCATCCCTAGTCAGAGGTTAAAAGACATTTTCAGGTGTTTTAGGTACTTATCGGAGCAGGTAATACTCTCCGTTATTAAGACACTGATTTAGAGGGAAAACAGGATCAACACTGAGATCTGTATCCTCCAGGAAAGTTTGTGTTCTCTAAAGGGAGGTTTAGAGGGATGTAATGGTGTGGCTCCGTCTGTGAAAGTGAAACCAGTTCTTAAAACGTTCCAAACTTAGAAATCCAGGTGTCATTAAAGACGTCCCAAAGTCTTGAGGGGCCAATCACATCCTTGGAGCCGTGATAACATCAGAAGCAACTTCGTAGACTCGTCTCCGTCGCTCTGAAAACATCACCTGTTCACAGCTGAAGAGACAGTTAGAGGAGCAACCGTTGCTGCCTCACCTACCATGGGACGACCCTACATCTGTCCAGATGTTGCTTTGATCCATCAGGCTATTATACCAGCTCTCAACTGGTTCTAGGACTAGCCCAGCACCAGAACCTGGTCCAGCTGGGTCCAAAGAGAGGCTTCTAGTGAGTCCAGTACAGGTGATTGAAGGCTGATGTCTTAGATGTTTGCCTGATTCAAATGGTTTCATCGAGGTCTTCACAGATCTATTAATGATCCAGCAGAAGACAGTTGGCCCTCACAGACCTGGACCAGAAGACAGTTGGCCCTCACAGACCTGGACCAGAGGACAGTTGGCCCTCACAGACCTGGACTAGAAGACAGTTAGACCTCACAGACCTGGACCAGAAAGACAGTTAGACCTCACAGACCTGGACCAGAAGACAGTTAGACCTCACAGACCTGGACCAGAAGACAGTTAGACCTCACAGACCTGGACCAGAAGACAGTTAGACCTCACAGACCTGGACCAGAAGACAGTTAGACCTCACAGACCTGGACTAGAAGACAGTTAGACCTCACAGACCTGGACTAGAAGACAGCTGGCCCTCACAGACCTGGACCAGAAGACAGTTAGACCTCACAGACCTGGACCAGAAGACAGTTAGACCTCATAGACCTGGACCAGAAGACAGCTGGCCCTCACAGACCTGGACCAGAAGACAGCTGGCCCTCACAGACCTGGACCAGAAGACAGTTGGCCCTCACAGACCTGGACTAGAAGACAGTTGGCCCTCACAGACCTGGACTAGAAGACAGTTGGCCCTCACAGACCTGGACTAGAAGACAGCTGGCCCTCACAGACCTGGACTAGAAGACAGTTGGCCCTCACAGCCCTGGACCAGAAGAGAGTTGGCCCTCACAGACCTGGACCAGAAGAGAGTTGGCCCTCACAGACCTGGACCAGAGGACAGTTAGACCTCACAGACCTGGACCAGAAGAGAGTTGGCCCTCACAGACCTGGACTAGAAGACAGTTGGCCCTCACAGACCTGGACAGAAGAGGCCCTCACAGACCTGGACACAGACCCCTCACAGACCTGGACTAGAAGACAGTTGGCCCTCACAGACCTGGACTAGAAGACAGTTGGCCCTCACAGACCTGGACTAGAAGACAGTTGGCCCTCACAGACCTGGACCAGAAGACAGCTGGCCCTCACAGACCTGGACTAGAAGACAGTTGGCCCTCACAGACCTGGACTAGAAGACAGTTGGCCCTCACAGACTTGGACTAGAAGACAGTTGGCCCTCACAGACCTGGACTAGAAGACAGCTGGCCCTCACAGACCTGGACTAGAGGACAGCCTCAGACCGGACCAGAGGACAGCTGGCCCTCACAGACCTGGACTAGAAGACAGTTGGCCCTCACAGACCTGGACTAGAAGACAGTTGGCCCTCACAGACCTGGACTAGAAGACAGTTGGCCCTCACAGACCTGGACTAGAAGACAGTTGGCCCTCACAGACCTGGACCAGAAGACAGTTGGCCCTCACAGACCTGGACTAGAAGACAGTTGGCCCTCACAGACCTGGACTAGAAGACAGTTGACCCTCAGACCTGGACCAGAAGACAGTTGGCCCTCACAGACCTGGACTAGAAGACAGTTGGCCCTCACAGACCTGGACTAGAAGACAGTGGCCCTCACAGACCTGGACTAGAAGACAGTTGGCCCCTCACAGACCTGGACTAGAAGACAGTTGGCCCTCACAGACCTGGACCAGAAGACAGTGGCCCTCACAGACCTGGACTAGAGGACAGTTGGCCCTCACAGACCTGGACAGAAGACAGTTGGCCCTCACAGACCTGGACTAGAAGACAGTTGGCCCTCACAGACCTGGACCAGAAGACAGCTGGCCCTCACAGACCTGGACTAGAAGACAGTTGGCCCTCACAGACCTGGACTAGAAGACAGTTGGCCCTCACAGACCTGGACCAGAAGACAGTTGGCCCTCACAGACCTGGACAGAAGACAGTGGCCCTCACAGACTGGACTGAGAAGACAGTGGCCCTCACAGACCTGGACTAGAAGACAGTTGGCCCTCACAGACCTGGACTAGAAGACAGTTGGCCCTCACAGACCTGGACCAGAAGACAGTTGGCCCTCACAGACCTGGACCAGAAGACAGTTGGCCCTCACAGACCTGGACTAGAAGACAGTTGGCCCTCACAGACCTGGACTAGAAGACAGTTGGCCCTCACAGACCTGGACCAGAAGACAGTTGGCCCTCACAGACCTGGACTAGAAGACAGTTGGCCCTCACAGACCTGGACTAGAAGACAGTTAGACCTCACAGACCTGGACTAGAAGACAGTTGGCCCTCACAGACCTGGACTAGAAGACAGTTGGCCCTCACAGACCTGGACTAGAAGACAGTTGGCCCTCACAGACCTGGACTAGAAGACAGCTGGCCCTCACAGACCTGGACCAGAAGACAGTTGGCCCTCACAGACCTGGACTAGAAGACAGTTGGCCCTCACAGACCTGGACTAGAAGACAGTTGGCCCTCACAGACCTGGACTAGAAGACAGTTGGCCCTCACAGACCTGGACCAGAAGACAGTTGGCCCTCACAGACCTGGACTAGAGGACAGTTAGACCTCACAGACCTGGACCAGAGGACAGCGGTGGTCCTCACAGACCTGGACTAGAGGACAGACCTCACAGACCTGGACCAGAGGACAGACCTCACAGACCTGGACCAGAAGACAGTTGGCCCTCACAGACCTGGACCAGAGGACAGCGGTCCTCCAGTCCTCCTGACGTCTGTCTTGACGCTCCGCCGTTCAAACACTGATCTAATAAAAGCACCAAGGATCCACCAGCCGGCTGCTCAGATGCAACAGCCTGCAGTCATCGGGTCAAACTGCTGATGACTTATGCCGGTCACATGACAGGACGACGCCGCAGACAAAAATAAAATCAGACAACGATGGGTGACGAGCAGAACCAGAACTACGACTGGGCGGGCCGAGACCTGAACGCCAGCGCCGGGACGACGGTGGCTGCATGAACACAGCAGCAGAAACCAGTTTGGAGTAAAGTCGAGGGCCGGTGTCAGCCAGAGCACCTTCACCTGGCCTTCACGTGCGCGCTCACAGAGAAACGTTTGTGCGGTTCGTGTGTTTCACAATCGCCACATTCCATCGGCGTGCATTCTTCTTCACTTGTCTGAGCCTGCAGAGGTTCCCTCGGCGGTAGAAACACCTGTACCGACGGCTCCACTGAAGGCTTTCTGCTCTCCCTGAACTCACCTGCCACCTGTAGCCCCCCCACCCCCTTAAATACCAGCCAGGTCAACGCCCAGGAGGGACTCACCCGTGCTGCACTGCACTGGTCGCTGGCCCGCGGTCTCGCTGCTGGCGGCGTGTCCCATGATGCAGCTGGCGTCCCCGCAGGCCGCAGGAAAGGTAAAAAAAGAAAACCCCAGCTCGCTCCTCGGGAAGCGCCGGAGATACTGTAACTGCAGACGGTCTCACGTTCAAGCCTCTGCTGGCGTACAGTGCTGCCCTCCCCCTTCCTGCTCCCTGTCTTATTTGGTCTCTCCCTTCCTTCCTCCCTCCCTCCTTCGTCTCCTTGCTTTAACGCACAAGCCCCTCCCTTCTCAGAGACTGGGCTTCATAAATAAGGTACGGCGGTAAGGTAACGCCACGGTCTGAGATGCCGTTCATTCCCAGGAGCAAATCTCTGGAGGTCAAAGGTCACAGCAGGCATGCTTTGAGGCTTGACCGGTCCAGCCACCCCCCCCCCACGTCCCCCCCTCTGCTGTTAGACTGACACAACGCTGCTCCCTGAAGGCCAGGAGGCGGGCCCTGCAGGGTGAAGTAACCTGAGACGTGGAAGGTGAGCCACGCTGAGGTGGTGCTCTGAGCCAGGGAGGAGGAAGTGATACAGCGCCGGTGTACCGTGACTCCCCCCGTCCTTTTAAACTCAAGGAATTATGGGTAAACAGATGACTCTCAGTCACATTTAACGGGAAATTCAGCAGCAAGGCTCTTTATTTCAGTTTATCTAACCGCTGCAGATCCACCTCCAGCAGCAGTAACGTCAAGTATTTTGTTTCCTGCAGGACCAGCAGCCTCTCACATGCTCGTTAAGGAATTTCCCTCCATCCGTCTTAACGACACTGCTTCTGTTCATGGAGGATTTGGGGATTTGACTCATGTTCAGCCCTCTTAAGGTCTCAGCACAACATTTCAGTGGGGCTGAGGTCTGGAGGTCGACTCAGTCATTCCAAAAGCTCAGCTCTTATTTTGAAAGCCAGACATCCCAAAAGCTCGACTTTTATTTTGAAAGCCAGTCATCCCAAAAGCTTGACTCTTATTTTTGAAAGCCAGTCTTCCCAAAAGCTTGGCTCTTATTTTGGAAAGCCAGTCATCCCAAAAGCTCGGCTCTTATTTTGGAAAGCCAGTCATCCCACAAGCTCTGCTCTTATTTCAACAGCCAGTCATCCCAAAAGCTCGCCTCTTATTTTGAAAGCCAGTCATGCCAAAACCTCGCCTCTTATTTTGAAAGCCAGTCATGCTAAAACCGCAACCTTTTATTTTGAAGGCCAGTCATGCCAAAACCTCAGCTCTTATTTTGAAAGCCAGTCATGCCAAAACCTTGACTCTTATTTTGACAGCCAGTCACGCTGATGCATTTCGAACACGACCTGCTTTGACTCAAGCTTTAGCTTTAGCTTTAGCTGCTGGACAGGTGGACTCTGGTCTCCCTGTAGAGAACTCTGGTATATATGGAGTAGCTCATGGTCCAAAACGATCCCAGATCATCACTGCCCCACCGCCATGCTTGACAGCTGGCAGAAGGTGTCGGTGCTGGGCGTGGCCTCAGCGTTACTCCAGCCTTGTGTTTCCAGCAGCAAGTGGACATGATCACAGGTATTATGGGATAATAATCCCTTCAGTAATAGAGCCAATCAACTTTCTCAATCAAAGGTCTACCAGGGGTTTGAACAGCTCACCGAAGGTTTCCACCCTTCTCTCCATCCAGGAGTTAGTTCACAACAATTTATCAATTTCTGATTAGACAAGGGTCCCTTGACGAGCGGGGGTATCGTTGGTTACTGGTTAATCATTCTGCTCTGGAACATTCCTGTCCCATTAGACACAGATAGCAGATAGCTTTGAAAAGCTACATTCCAGAGTTGTCAAGACAGGAAATAATTTAGCGTGGGTGCATGACTGGATACCAGTGCCTTCACAGCGTTACACTCCTGCACCGACAGCAAAAAAAAAACCCTTATCTGTTTTTTCTTTTGAATTCTGCAGCTTCTCTCCACCACATCGGGTTTAAACTGCTCCAAAAAGACTAAACCGAATAATGCACGTCTTTAAATCCTCCTGCAGCGCTGGAAAAACAAAACCCAACAAGTTTAACTTTAAAAGGCCAACTGTGAAATCTCTGGAGGGCAGAGACAGGAGGGTCTGCAGAGTAGGGATGGAACGGTTATCGGTATTCCGGTAAACGGCGGTAAAATTTTACACGATAACGATTACCGTTTATGTTTGACTTCATCTCATTATCGCGGTCGGTTACCAGGATGTGTAATATCAGCCTCATTCAAGTCTGTAGCGACTCGTGACTGTGTCTCACGTGAATAAGTAGCTTGTAACATCGATATCGTAACGTTAGCATGGAGGAAAGTGGTGATAGCACGCAGGACATTTAGCAACTCACTAAAATGATAAAATCCAAGGTCTGGACATATTTATCATTATTATTATTTTTTTTAAGAATACAGAGGGACAACTGGTGGAGGACAGTTATCTGTCTGCAGAGCACTTGTTTACATTTTATTGTAATTTGTAGAAGCAACTTGAAGGAGCTAAGGCTAATGCTTCAAGCTACTGAGATGTTTGACCAAGAGTAACCTGGTCGACGCGCTTCGCTAACTCACATTTTGTAAACGTTACCATTGCGCGTTGATCGAAAAAGGACCAGAACGATGTTCTTCTGATGCAGTTAAAATATTAATTTATTCCATTAACTGATCCGACAACCATAACGCCGGCAGTTAGCGCCACAGCGGTCAAAAACCTTTTTCCCTTCCGGGTCAAACAGCTAACCAATAACAGGCAGCTACCTTTATACCTGACCCTCAGGTAACAACACAGCGAGACCCACAGACACACAGAGTGAACTACAATTCAGAACAACATATTTGGCTCCTAAACAACTGTTTCTTTATTTACACATTTATACGTATTTAAGGTTCAGCTTAAAGTCCAAAGTTTATTTCATTTGAACTTGCACTATAATTTTTGTTCCTGATAATTGTTTGCATATTTTGACCTACTATGGTTGTTAAAGTGTTTATTTAAATTTGCACCAGACAAATAAGCTTTGTTCCTGTTATTTATTCAGTTCATTTAAAATAAAACCTCTTTCTGTGTCAGATGTTTGACCTTTTAATGTTAAAGTTTTATTTTTGATAAGATTTTGTTTTCTGGTGTTTTAGTATGACAAAAAAAAAAAATCGCAAGATTTTGTGAAATTATATAAATGTATGTGTTTTTTGGAAATTTGTACAGCAATGAAGAATACCGTGATAATATCGTAAACTGTGATAATTTGTTCACCATAATCGAGATATCAGATTTTTCATATCGTTACATCCCGACTGCAGTTAGAAGATTAAAAGACAAGTGTCCAACAGTGACTCATGGAAGTGATCTGAACAGACTTTTAGCAACGCTGCTGCTCCCTCTACAGTCCAGCTGCAGCACAACCCTGACGCAGGAATGATGGGAATGTAACGCCACGGGTTCACTGCTGGCGCAACGATGGCCGTTTGAAAAGTAATCCGTGAAAACGAGACCAAATAAACCGGCGCAGCAGCTCCCCGTTACTGAAACCCTCCCACTGTTTCCAGAGGACAGCTGCTCACGGACGCTTCAGAAACAGAGACAGCTAACAACCGAAGCGTGTCGTTGACGAAAACAGTGATGAAAACGTCAGCATATGTGAAGCGTTGCTGTTGCTCAACAGCTGAGGAGGAATTTATTTTTACTCTGTGGTCACAGGGCCAAGCGAGGATGAGCGCCGAGCTTCCTTAATCCCTTCACACCACGGCCCACTTATCTGTGAAGGGCTTATCCGGCCCCGCTCCCTCACGGCACCTTAAAGACCGGAGCAAAGACTGAAGCTGTCGGCGCCGTCCCAGAAGTCTCAGCTTCACCGCAGCAGCTCAGGTGAGAGGGCCTATCGGGGAGGTTTCACCAAGCCGAGTCCTTAAAGGACGCTTTCAGGAGATAACGCTGCAGGAGCTGAGTCATCACAATGCTAGAGCGGAGGTCACGCCTCCGTCCCCGGAGGAAACGCTCAAATCTGACGGGGCCATTCGGCTCTGCTTCCTTCGACTGAAGGGGACGTCTTTCAGAGGCGCTCACAGGAATGAACATGACACAAAATGATGAGCTCAGGTGTTCAGGTGTGGAGAAACGGTGATTCTTACCGGGATTTTCCATCACAGCGTCCAAAACTCAGCAGTCAGCAGCTGAAACAGACAGAGGAGAGCTACATAAACCGCCGTTAGCATCAAAAATACTTTAGTTACGCTGCCGCTGCATTTTAAATAAAAATACAGGGCTCAAAGAGATAAAGGGAACATTCCAGATCTGAATGAATCAATACTTTCTCCACTTTGATTTTCAGTCGGCTGCTGAGTTTGATTTCCATTGATAACTTTTGTGTGATTTTGTTGTCATATATTCAACTGTGTAAAGAACAAAGTATTTAATAAGAATATTTTATTCATTCAGATTGTCTTACTTCTGTGTTCCCTTTATTCTTTTTGAGCAGTATGTTTTTAAAAATGAAATCAGTATTTTTAGATAAATTGTGCAGACGTAGTATCTTAGTAACATTTATCAATAATTATATTTATTGAATAATATTAACATTAACTTTTTAACTCAAAAACATTAACTGCCATTTTGCTGTGAACATGTTCTGTTTTAGCTCAAAACTGCTTCAACTCATGTTGCTTTGGTCCCTGACAAACGTTTACACTTGTTAACATCTATTTACAGACCCAACTGGACCCTTACAGACCCTGTTAGACCCGTATAGACCCTATTGACTTCCCTAGACCCCTCTAGAGCTTTACAGACCCTTACAGACCCCTCTAGAGCTTTACAGACCCTCACAGACCCCTCTAGACCCTTGCAGACCCCTGTAGACCCTTACAGACCCTTCTAGATCCTTCTTGAGTCTAGAAGGGTCTGTCAGGCTCAGAGGGTCTAGAATCTAGTCCCTCTGATCCTTACAGAACTGTCTACTCTTAACCCTTATAGACCCTTCCAGACCCTTCTAGTCCCTCTAATCCTTACAGACCTTTATAAACCCTTATACATCCATATGACCCTTCTAGACCCTTTAGACTTTCCTAGACCTCTCCAGACCCTTACAGGCCCCTCTAAAACCCTGTAGAGCCTTACAGACCCATGTAGACCCCTACAGACCCCTGTAGAGCCTCACAGACCCCTCTAGACCTTTACAGGCCCTTAAAGACCACTCTAGACCCTTACAGATCCTTGTAGACCACTCTAGACCCTTACTGACCCCTGTAGACCCCTACAGACCCCTCTAGACCCTTACAGGCCCCTCTAGACCCTTACTGACCCCTGTAGACCCTTATAGACCCCTGTAGACCCTTACAGGCCCCTCTAGACTCCTGTAGACCATTAAAAACCCCCGTAGACCCTTACAGACCCTTCTAGATCCTTCTTGAGTCTAGAAGGATCTAGAAGGGTCTGTCAGGCTCAGAGGGTCTAGAATCTAGTCCCTCTGATCCTTACAGAACTGTCTACTCTTAACCCTTATAGACCCTTCCAGACCCTTCTAGTCCCTCTAATTCTTACAGACCTTTATAAACCCTAATACATCCATATGACCCTTCTAGACCCTTTAGACTTTCCTAGACCTCTCCAGACCCTTACAGGCCCCTCTAAAACCCTGTAGAGCCTTACAGACCCATGTAGACCCCTACAGACCCCTGTAGAGCCTCACAGACCCCTCTAGACCTTTACAGGCCCTTAAAGACCACTCTAGACCCTTAGAGGTCCTTGTAGACCACTCTAGACCCTTACTGACCCCTGTAGACCCCTACAGACCCCTCTAGACCCTTACAGGCCCCTCTAGACCCTTACTGACCCCTGTAGACCCTTACAGACCCCTGTAGACCCTTACAGGCCCCTCTAGACTCCTGTAGACCATTAAAAACCCCTGTAGACCCTTACAGACCCCTCTAGACCCTTACAGACCACTGACAGACCCCTCTAGACCCTTACTGACCCCTCTAGACCCTTACAGACCCCTCTAGACCCTGACAGACCCCTGTAGACCCTGACAGACCCCTGTAGACCCTTACTGACCCCTCTAGACCTTTACTGACCCCTGTAGACCCTTACAGATCCTTGTAGACCACTCTAGACCTTTACTGACCCCTGTAGACCCTTACAGATCCTTGTAGACCACTCTAGACCTTTACTGACCCCTGTAGACCCTGACAGACCCCTGTAGACCCTGACAGACCCCTCTAGACCCTGACAGACCCCTGTAGACCCTGACAGACCCCTGTAGACCCTGACAGACCCCTGTAGACCCTTACTGACCCCTCTAGACCCTTACTGACCCCTCTAGACCCTTACAGACCCCTCTAGACCCTTACAGACCCCTGTAGACCCTGACAGACCCCTCTAGACCCTGACAGACCCCTGTAGACTCAGGTTTCTCTGGAAGCAGTATCAACACTGATCTATCAAACTCTGAAGACACTCGTGGCTAAAACACCAACATCAATCAGCTGAAATCAACAACTTTGGACGTCCTGTAGCTTTAAGAGCTCGCCGCTAGCTGGGGGCGTGTGAACACGCAACACCAGGATGACAAGGACAAACAAACAGCAGATAATGACACACTGATAATTCGTGTTTTTGGTCCCAGAAAGTTCCACGGTGGCCCTGCTGGAAGCTGGTCGATATCAGCGACTGCAGTAATGGAGGTCGGGCCCTGCAGCGGTATCAGACTGCACTTTGAAGCGTCAGAAGTTTCCTCACAGCAAACGGGCAAAACTCAATCTGTGTGACTGAAAAGGCCTGTCAGTGTGTACAATGCAGTATACGACAGCTGGTGTGAGCGGCGGAGCCACAGGCAGCACGTGTTGCAGCAACACTGTTCTGGTTCTACAGAACACCGTCAGGCAGCCCGCTCACCTCTACTGAAGATCATCGATCTTCAGTGGGATCTTCCCTGGAGATGGTCTGGGCTGTGACTTCTGGTTCCAGCGCCACAGCTCGGAGACGGCCAATCACAATGCTCCTGCAAGAAATGCAAACACACACGTGCATGAAGCACGATGACATCAACAGACCTTTCCCACTGAAGGGGCACGTGTGCCGGTTCAGAGCCGGAACTGCCGTTACACTGACCCTAAAACTCTGCCAGGACGGGTGCAGAAACCGGGTACGCCGGGGCGAGGGCTGGGACCGGTGCGCCCAACTAAACCCCCATGTTAAAGCTGCCGCCAGTGCAGGAGCACAATGTTAATTAAAGACCACTCAAGAGCTCGTCAGCCTCCACTGACCCCCCCACGTTGCATCGGTGAATGACAGCTCACTAGGGGTGTGAAAAAAAATCGAATTGGCAATATATCGCGATTTTCGCCCGTCCAATATAATATAGATTTTTCAGCTCCTAATATCGAATTTTTTACAATGCTGTTAGTATGTTGTAATGGTCACTTAAATGTGCAAAAACACTAATAATAAACAATACATAGGTTGTTTTGAAGCAAATAATTTTGCCTCAATTTGTCCTCCAAATGATCAATATCATCTGATGAACATATACAGCAACTTGATTTTTCATCTCCACTTTTAATTTTGATATTAACTGGATAGAATACCACAATATATCGTGATATTATCGTATTGTAACCCAAGTATCATGATACATATCGTATTGCGAGGTCCTTGCCAATACAAACCCCTAATATTAACTAGGTAGAATATCGCAAATATCGTGATATCACATCGTGACCTAAGTATCATGATACACATTGTATTGTGAGGTCCTTGCCAATACTCACCTCTAGTCCTGTCAATCACAAGCATCTGGTATCAATTTTTTGTCCTTGACTCATGTACACAGAGATTTCTTCAGATTCTCAGAGTCTCTTTATTCTGTTATGTTGCCACAGATGTTTTTATGCAGTGAAGAACTTTAATTTGTAGATGTTTCACAGTTTCTAGATGCAGTTTTTCTCAGTTTGATGAACCTCTGCCCATCTTTACTCGTGAGTGACCCTGCCTCGCTGCTCCGCCCTCTTTTCAGCTCAGCTGTCAATCACTGATTAACCTCCTGAGGTGATAGACGTTCCCCTGCTGTTTCACTATAGTGACTCTCACTTTTCCAGGCTAACCACATCTGTCCTTGCCTGAGTATTTTTTGCAGCAGCACCTGAGGACCTGACGGTCCAGCTGTTTCTCTACCTGCTCTACCTCCGTCCTCAGAGCCTTCCAGATCAATTACACCGTGACGGTGTGAGGAAACGTTTTCTCTTTCAAATATGAGAAGATGGGCTGTAACCTCTGTGTCAGCGCTGTGGAAGTGACTGACTAACTCTGGTTCACACCAACTGGTCTGACTGGTCTTCAATAAAAACACGGTCTCCTACAATGAACAATTATTCTGACATATAATAAACACATTTAATAAAATCTGGAATCAAACCGTTGTCCCAGGATTCCTCCGGGCCAACGAAAAGCTGGATTTAGTTTGCTTTCTGATAAAAACAACAACATTCATTTGTTATTCGTTATTTCCAGGGAGCTCAGGAGGACTGAAGTTGATACAGTCCAACTCACAAATAATTCACCAGACGGAGTCCGACTCTCGTCCTGCGGCCCAGTTTTGCTCTCAGATATCCTCCCGGGGCCGCCGCCGGGCCGCCGCCGCTGCGGGTTAATGTTTGCGTGGACGGCCGGGCTGCAGCCACGTGAGCAGAGGCTGGCGCTGGCGGCCCAGTCCAGTTACAGTTTTACAGAGAAACCCGGGGCTGAGCAGCAGATGACCTTGGCTCTGATTTACAGCGGTTTCAAATCGTTTCCTCCATGAACATTTATCCCAGCATGCACCTGAACCGACGCGGCTCAAAATGGCAACTGGATTTTCAGGTTCAGTAATAGGATCCGCCAGCAGTATTTCAACACTCACACATGAGAAGGGAACACCTCTTTCTTTTTTTATTTTTTATATATAGTTGGTCGTCGGCAGCGGTGCATCCAGGATGGTTTCTTCAACTGTCACCATCACAGAGACCTGAATTCAGACTGGCCCAAACATTCCTGAGCAGAAGAACCTACTTCCTCAATCCTGACATGTTTTATCAAACACAGTTGTCACGTTTCTGTTCAAATCTCTGGATTTGTTTTACCTTGAAACTAAGAGTTCAGCATAAATACCAGAACACTGGAATGTGACTGAGACACAATATTTCCATCATCGTGACTGTAACCGCTGAAGTCCACACCAAGGTGAAGAAAATAATAATGATAATTCTCCATTTGACGGCAGCAACACGTCTCAAAGAAAGCTGAGATGGGAAAACAAAAGGCTGCAAAAGTGATTGTCACTAGAGTGAAACATCAGTCAGCTCAGGAGGTTAATCAGTGATTGACAGCTGAGCTGAAAAGAGGGCGGAGCAGCGAGGCAGGGTCACTCACGAGTAAAGATGGGCAGAGGTTCATCAAACTGAGAAAAACTGCATCTAGAAAGTGTGAAACATCTACAAATTAAAGTTCCTCACTGCATAAAAACATCTGTGGCAACATAACAGAATAAAGAGACTCTGAGAATCTGAAGAAATCTGTGCACAAGTGTCAAGGACAAAAAATAGAAAAGACAAAAAATGGACACCAGATGCTTGTGATTGACAGGACTAGAGGTGAGTATTGGCAAGGACCTCGCAATACGATGTGTATCATGATACTTGGGTCACGATGCGATATTATCACGGTATCACGATATTATCACAATATCGCGATATATTGCGATATTCTACCCAGTTAATATCAAAATTAAAAGTAGAGATGAAAAATCAAGTTGCTGTATATGTTCATCAGATGATATTGATCATTCAAAAGGACAAATTGAGTCAAAACTATTTGCTTCAAAAGAACCTATTTATTGTTTATTGTTAGTGTTTTTGAAAAAAAATATAGAAAAAAATCGATATTGGGAGCTGAAAAATCGATATTATATTTGGCAGCCGAAAATTGCAATATATTGCCAAATCAATTATTTTTTCACACCCCTTCTTACCGTGTCAGTTTACTTCAAAACAACCTATTTATTGTTCATTAATCGTGTTTAAAAATTACAAATAAAAAAAATGGATATAAGGAGCTGAAAAATCGATTTTATATTGGGCGGCCAAAAATCGCGATATATTGCCAAATCAATTTTTTTTTCCTCACGTCTCTAGACAGGACTTCGAGCAGCACTGCACTAAAAAAGCCAACCGAGCACAGAGGAAGAACCTGATCCATAAACGCCTCTTCTGCTAAATTAGACTGAAGGAAAAGAGAAAACTGTCCTCACAATCTGAAATTATCTCTGTAAACCACGGACGCTGCGTCCTCCAGACTAAAGACGAGAGAGACGGTCTTGCTTCTCATCAGCGCTCGGTTCAAAAGCTGCCATCATCTTCCCCAGTGAAAGCCTTGAATATTTAAAAAAGAAACAAATACTGGCTCCACCACTTCATGGTAGGAGTCTGGCTGCTGAACTGACCTGCCTGCAGTCCAGGCCCGTCACCAGCTGAAAGAACTTGGCACGTCATGAAAGATGAAGCGATGCAGCAATTAGACCCGGGACGGCCAACATCCAACCATAATGGGACCGCATTCCTCTCCCACAACTCCGGCAACGGCTCGGGTCAGCTCCCAGTATGGACGCTCGTCAGAGGAAGAGGGGAAGATACACCTGAGAGACACTCTCCTGACATCAAATTCAAAATCACCCCGTTTTTTGTTTAGTTTATTCATACGGGATGACAGATTTCCTCACTTGTTCTCTGCTCACTTCCATTTTACTCAGTGTCCAAACCTTCTGCAGCAGAGAGGATGAACAAAATATCTCTGAAATGAATCGAGGTCAAGCGTCTACATGCACCTCTAAGTCCATGATACCTGCGCAGTGATTTTTCAGGAGGTTTACCGACTTCGTGGAACCCCATTTGTTCACTTTAAGACCCCGGCTGGCTCATTAAGGACTCCCCTGGAGTAAACAGTCCGTCCACAACCAGAGGAGGACAATCGTCCATTGTACCGGGTCCATTCTGCAGAGCTGGCATCATTCAATGAAGTGCTGAGCTGCAGTTTGCACGAGACACAGAGCTGCATGGATCTCAGCAAACCGCCGTCAACAGCGCACGGATCCGGTTATATAACCGATGCGGCTTTAAAAAGCGCCGAGGCAAATCAACTAAATTCACATGAACCGGTCCCGTCCCCGCCCACCGGGCGCTCCCGCCGCCACCGACTGACAGCTGGCCGTGTTTACGGCCCGCTTCCAGCATCTCAAACTTAAGTTAGCCGGGAAAAGAATCTGTTATGTACGACGGAGGATCAGGGCCACACTAAGAAAAAAAACTGTTTTTCATTCCTCTCGAGAATAAAGTTAAAATGCAGTTTCCGGAATAAAGTTGTCTTAAAGATTTATTCAAACCAGCTTTACTCTACCAACATAATGTCTGTGTCTATGTGCTTTTATCACATAGACACAGTATTATAATAAGTATTCGTACTTTGAAAAGATTGTGTCAGAAATTTCAGAAATTTTATTAGGGAAACTGTATTTCGACTTTATTCTCCACATTTCAGCTTTATTCTCGACATTTCGTCTTTATTCTCGACATTTCCGCTTTATTCTCGACATTTCCGCTTTATTCTCGACATTTCGGCTTTATTCTCGACATTTTGGCTTTATTCCGGAAACTGCATTTCCACTTTATTCTCGACATTTCGACTTTATTCTCGACATTTCGACTTTATTCTCGACATTTCCGCTTTATTCTCGACATTTCCGCTTTATTCTCGACGTTTCCGCTTTATTCACGACGTTTCCGCTTTATTCACGACATTTCGGCTTTATTCTCGACATTTCGGCTTTATTCTCGACATTTCGGCTTTATTCTCGACATTTCCGCTTTATTCACGACATTTCGACTTTATTCTCGACATTTCGGCTTTATTCTCGACATTTCCGCTTTATTCTCGACATTTCGGCTTTATTCTCGACATTTCCGCTTTATTCTCGACATTTTGACTTTATTCTCGACATTTCGGCTTTATTCTCGACATTTCCGCTTTTTCTCGACATTTCGGCTTTATTCTCGACATTTCCGCTTTATTCTCGACATTTTGACTTTATTCTCGACATTTCGGCTTTATTCTCGACATTTCTTTATTCTCGACTTTTTTTCTCGATTTCGACTTTATTCTCGACATTTTCCACTTTTATCTCGACTTTTCGACATTTATTCGACTTTATTCGACATTTCCTTTATTCTCGACATTTCGACTTTATTCTCGACATTTCGACTTTATTCTCGACATTTCGACTATTCTCGACATTTCGTCTTTATTCTCGACATTTCGTCTTTATTCTCGACATGTCGACTTTATTCTCGACATTTCCGCTTTATTCTCGACACTTTATTCTCGACATTTCAACTTTATTCTCGACATTTCGACTTTATTCTCGACATTTCCACTTTATTCTCGACATGTCGACTTTATTCTCGACATTTCCGCTTTATTCTCGACACTTTATTCTCGACATTTTAACTTTATTCTCGACATTTCGACTTTATTCTCGACATTTCGACTATTCTCGACATTTCGTCTTTATTCTCGACATTTCGTCTTTATTCTCGACATGTCGACTTTATTCTCGACATTTCCGCTTTATTCTCGACACTTTATTCTCGACATTTCAACTTTATTCTCGACATTTCGTCTTTATTCTCGACATGTCGACTTTACTCTCGACATTTCGACTTTATTCTCGACATTTCGTCTTTATTCTCGTCTTTATTCTCGACATTTCGACTTTACTCTCGACATGTCGACTATTCTCGACATTTCCGCTTTATTCTCGACATTTCGTCTTTTTCTCGACATGTCGACTTTATTCTCGACATTTCCGCTTTATTCTCGACACTTTATTCTCGACATTTCAACTTTATTCTCGACATTTCGTCTTTATTCTCGACATGTCGACTTTATTCTCGACATTTCGTCTTTATTCTCGACATGTCGACTTTACTCTCGACATTTCGACTTTATTCTCGACATGTCGACTTTACTCTCGACATTTCGACTTTATTCTCGACATTTCGACTATTCTCGACATTTCGTCTTTATTCTCGTCTTTATTCTCGACATTTCGACTTTACTCTCGACATGTCGACTATTCTCGACATTTCCGCTTTATTCTCGACATTTCGACTTTATTCTCGACATTTCCGCTTTATTCTCGACATTTCCGCTTTATTCTCGACATTTCCACTTTATTCTCGACATGTCGACTTTATTCTGGAAACTGCATTTCTACTTTTTTCTCGTAAGTGAGGAATGAAAAAAAAATTTGCCCACAGTTTTTTTTCTCAGCGTGGCCCTGATACTCCGTCGTAGTTATGCCAGACCAGATCACTCAGGCTCTACTTTTCCCAGCACCTGGACCTCCTGAGGAATCAATCCGCCCTTCTCCCGGGGCTCCAGTCGCCGTCAGACGCACCGATCCACCACCTGTGTACACACATGACGACTGACCCCGATTATCTGGAACAAACACAATGAACCGCAGCTACCTTTTGTCCCTCCAGATGTTTGAACCTTCCCCCTCCCAGGGGCGCGTCTCTGCTCCCGGCCCGACACGGCGGCTGCTTGTCGGGGCTTGTCGGAGGAAAATAAACGCTCACCTGGAAGCCTCTTCCGCATTTTTAAGTAGCAGACAGAGATCTCCCGAGATGCGACTCGTTGGGTTTTAAAAGCTCTCCGGGTGCATACTGAGAACATAACGAGGCTGAAGGTAAATTAAGGTGATCTGCGTGTAGCGCGTTCCCCAGTTACGTCAGACAGGTACCTTCGAAACAAGGAGGGGGAAGTTCAAGCACTTTGAAACACGCTGACGTCGACTGTTTTTCAGTCTCGGTTCATCTATAAAATAAAAAAAAAAAAACAACCAGTTCTCGACGTTCGTGGGGAAACACCGGGAGAGAAACGTCGATGACGTAACAACCGACCGCCGCTGAGGGAAGTTAAAGCAGACAGCAACAGGTGTAGCATTGTTAGCTCCGGCGGCTAATGTAAATGAGCTCGTACCTGTCTCTCTGCTTCACAAAGGTTACCCGCCTCCTCCAGCAGGCAGACCGACTTCGGGTGGAAGTGTGTCCGGAGGACGGGAGACGTGTTCCCCCCCTCCTCCCTCCCGGTGTCTGAGCCTCCGGTCACTTCTGACACTTGTCTCCGCTGTCCATCACGGGCGGAGCGCGAGGCGGAACCAGCGCCGCGAAAACCGCCACGAACCGGGTCACAAAAGTAACTTCGAGGCGGGAGGCGAGTTCGGTCGGCGAGCGGACGTCGCCAGAGCGCCGGACGAAGTGTCGGTGAAGCGGCTGGAAATTTCGCTACCGGGACGCTCCTGTTGGAAAGGTGGCTGCACGTTAACTCGGTAGGAGGATTACGTGGTGGCGAGGCGCATGCGCAGTTCTACCGAGGAGCCCCAGGCAAAAAAAAAAAAAAAGGTGGGGGGGGGGGGCAGTGACCACGTGATTGGACTGGGTACACAAAAAGAAAAAAAAACAAAACTGGAGTCCGAGATTTACGACGGAGTATAAAGGCAACACTGAGAAAAAAAATTGTGGGCAATGTTTTTTTTTTCTTTCCTCACTTACGAGAATAAAGTTGAAATGCAGTTTCCAGAATAAAGTTGTCTTAAAGATTTATTCAAACCAGCTTTACTCTACCAACATAATGTCTGTGTCTATGTGCTTTTATCACATAGACACAGTATTATAATAAGTATTTGTACTTTGAAGAGATTGTGTCAGAAATTTGGCCTGTTCAGAAAAAGAAACTATAACGATTCTGGAATTCTGGAAACTGCATTTCGACTTTATTCTCAATATTTCGACTTTATTCTCGACATTTCAACTTTATTCTCGACATTTCGACTTTATTCTCAATATTTCGACTTTATTCTCGATGTGGAGGATGGCTGCTGTGTGAGCGGCCAGAAACAGTGACGCAACCCAAAGAGGATCAAATACAAAACGAATTTTATTCCTTCACACGTTACAAAAAGGTAAGGAAAGACACTCTCTTAGTGTGGAGCAGCTCAGCCTCTCCAAATGAGCCAACTGGCCCCATTTATATCCTCTACTCCTGATTGGCCTGAACCACTCTCAAAACCAGAGGTACTTCCACATCTCAATACAAAAAATTATTCCTAAAATCTTAAACCTATATATTTACACACATACACTCCAAACTACAGTAGAGTTTTAGCAAACATTTTAAAATTCCTGTACCCCATCTTCAACACCTTAAACCAAAAACAATCAATTTCATCCCCACCCACATCTATCCAATGGCCTCTCCCGGAACCTTTAAATAGCCTCCCGGTCTCTGGGGAAGTATTTGCCCGCGCACCCCTGGAGAGGACAATAGCTAGGTGAGTACTTGTTTTCCTTTAAAATCACATCCTGCACCCACATTTACACACATCTTAAACCATTAACTTCATCAATGCTTCTTTTTTACAGGATCTGGAAAACAAAGAACTTGCATTATGAAGTGGTTCACTCAAAAACAACATTTATGTGTAAAGTTTAAAGTGCAAAGTGTGAAATAAAGTGCAATTATGCTTAAACCCATGATTTAAAGTGCTGTACAGTTATTTACACCCAGTAACGAAGTGTTGCTTCGTTACACTCGACATTTAGACTTTATTCTCAACATTTCGACTATATTCTCGACATTTCGACTTTATTCTCGACATTTAGACTTTATTCTCAACATTTTGACTTTATTCTCGACATTTCAATTTTCTTCTTGTAAGTGAGGAATGAAAAAAAAAAATCATTGGCCACAATTTTTTTTCTGAGTGTGGCCCTAATACTCCTTTGTAGAGATTTGGGTGGATGTTGGTGGTGGAGTGATTAAAGTTTTAGTTCATAAACTAAACCACAGGGCAGATATTTTCTTTTCCTCTTCTCTCTGGGAGGAGTTAGAAAAAAATAAACAGATGCTGTTAAACTGTTTAAATTAAATCACACATTAAAGTTATCTGAAATGGAGAAAATATCCACATCAGTATGGGAGCCAATGGAGACCGTCGTTTTTATTTGTTTCTTTTATTTTATCATTATTATTATTATTATTTTTGCATTTTCTTGAAGAAAATATATTTGGGTCGAAACTGAGCCCTAACACCATAGATGTTACTGTAGTTGTTAATTTTAAAATGAAAAAATAAACCAAGCAAATTCATTTCAGAGATGTGTTCTATACCCCTCAGTAATATTCAGGAAACACAACAACCTTTTATTTATTTATAGGATTCTCTTGAGGTTCATTTTTCTTTTTTTTTAATTGAAATCGAGAGGTATACTGATAAAAATAAAAGGTCCAAAGACCCACACCAAAAAAATTAAACTCAACATTTTCATGGATAAGTAAGCCTAATAAGGTAACTTAGAGATGACAAAAAATGATGATATGTTATTGTTTTAATGTATTTTAAAGCTGATTTAAGACACGGGTCGAAACCGACAGGTTAACACCGGAAAGCTAACAGAAAGCTAACACAGGAGGAAGGTTAAGTGTTTGTCAGTTAAACTGAACTGAATGATAATGGTCAGTATAAAGTTAGAGTAAATAAATAGAAAAGTAAGTTTAAAAAAAAAGAACAGTTGGAAAGCTGGAAGTACAGCAGGGATACAGTCTTTTTTGGGGATCTTTGGAGATAACCTCCATTGCACTGGAGTGTTATGTTTGTTGCCTGGCAACAGCAGAGCTGATTACACCACGCCGGTAAATGCATCAGTCGGTAAAAGCAGATGAACTGTTAAATAGAAACTCCCGTTATCCATCCAATCAACTACTAGAACAACGATTTGAGTTTGAAACTAATGCAAACTGCATTTTCTGTGATAATATTGAAACTTCAGAACATTTATTTTATCAATGTATGTTTTCTGAAGCACTCTGGACTGATGCACATGACTGGCTTCATAAGATTCATCTTATATCTTTTCTCAAAAAGACATTATTTATGGTCTTGTCATGAACAACAAGGAATATGGTTTCCTAATTAATAACATTGTCATTCTCTGTAAATTCTTTATACATAAATGTAAATATATGAAATTTAGACCCAATTTTAATGCCTTTCATAATGATTTCCTGTATTTCACCAAAGCCCTTAAGTTAATGAAGAACAAAAAAGCAATTAAACTTTTTAGTTAAATTGAAAAATACAATTTACAAAATAAGCCCTAGCTAACTTTTGTTCATTATTATTGATTTTACAGTTTTTTTTTGTTTTGTTTTATATATTCAAACTTAAGTCTCTCTTTTCATTTTCTGTATTTGCACAGGATCCGAGAAAAATATACTATTGCATGTAAACCATGTTGTTTTTATATAATTTTGTTGTATTCTTGCAATAAAAAAAAATAAAAACTGTCACGTGACCGTTGGGTGCAGAGACACTCCCTCACAGTGACACATCAATGATTACATCAGTTGTTTACAGTCGGGGTTCACACCTGAGTCCAGGAAATGCTCCTGCAGCACAGCCACTTCTTCATATAGGACAGTAGACGTGCACGAGGGTCCCTGCACGAGGGTCCATGCACGAGGGCGCCCAAGCTACAGGATCAACGTAAATACATCAACTTAAAGGTGGGGTAGGTGTTCTTTATTCCACATATTAAGAATGTAACAAAGATAGGTTTTTACCATCTTAAGAACATAGCCAGAGTCCGCCCGTTTCTCTCTCAGGCTAACACTGAGGTGCTGATGCATGCTTTTATCTCATGTCGTTTGGATTATTGTAATGCCCTGCTCTCTGGTCTGCCCAAAAAGACAATCGCTAATTTACAATTGCTCCAGAACTCAGCCGCACGTGTGCTGACAAAGACCAGAGGGCGGGAACACATTACACCAGTTTTAAAATCATTGCACTGGCTCCCTGTGTGTTTCAGGATCGATTTTAAGGTTCTTTTATTGGTTTTTAAATGTATTAATGGTCTTGGGCCATCTTATTTATCTGACCTGCTTTTATCATATCAACCATCGTGGACCCTGAGGTCCTCTGGCACCGGTCTTTTAACAATTCCAAAAATTAGAACAAAAACCCACGGGGAGGCTGGTTTCAGCCATTATGGCCCACAGCTGTGGAATAGCCTGCCACAGAACATCAGGGCCGCAGAGACTGTTGATATTTTTAAAAGGAGGCTCAAGACTCACTTATTTAATCTAGCTTTTGTATGATTTTATCTCCTTCATTTATCTATTATTTAATATTTTATTTATATTTATTTTTACCTAGTCTCTTAGTAATATATTTTAACATGGTCTGTTTTCTAGATTTATTATTGGCTTTAACTCCAGTGTTTCCTCATGGGGGCCCTCCATGCTGGGAGGTGCACATGATCTGCCGTCGGGCCGTCGTCTCGGGGATCGCTCAGGCCCGGGGGATGGGGGGGGACCTGCACCATGTGGGGGCTTCCCCCTATCGGTACGGGTCGGGGTGGTCTCTGGCGGCCTCATTTGCAGCCACGGGCGGTGCTACTCCCGGTATGGACGGCTCCCAAAAGATGGTGTTTCCTCAGTAGGTCCCTCAGTGTTCAGCCATGCTTTAGACACAGTTTGTTCTGGTCATGTCGCTCTTTTTTGGGGTTGGGTGAGGGGTGGTGGGTGGGTGCTTAGCTCAGTGGGTGGGTCGGTGGGTGGATGTATGTTTGAATGTGTGTCCGTGTATATACTGTGTGTGGGCATTTGTATATGGGTTTGGGGGTGTTTCTGTGTTTTTAATCTTCTTGTTGTTGTTGTTCAGCACTTTGCGTTGCAACATAATTTGTATGAAAAGTGCTATATAAATAAAGTTTGATTTGATTTGATTTGATTCTTTTTTTGCAGCACTTTTTACAATATTGCCTGAAAACCTTTTCACATTCCCACTGCACCCACTAAAATAAAATGTTTGCAAAAGAAACTAAACGTTTTGGTCCAGTCTAGAGGGTATAATCAGAGAAAAACTCTGACCAATTGGCTGCATAATACGTCCATCAAATATCAATGCACTCCCCCTCCCTCCCTCCCTGTGGTTCATGTAGTCGTGAATCGTGTGAAGGCGTGGTTTCGAGGGGTGAGCTGAAGAGGAGGAGGCGGAGCCTTTGGGAGGAGGGAGGGAGTGTATATTTTCAAAATCTCACTTGAGTTGGATTGATGGAACCGTTTATCAAACAACACCTACCCCACCTTTAAACTGAGCATTGAGACAAAGACAGTCTGAAGGCTGAGGGGTTAAAGGTCAGAGGTCAGACGTAATCAGTTCTGTGAACTGGATACGATATTATCACAATATTGTGATACCACGATATATTGCGATATTCTACCCAGTTAATATTAAAATTAAAAGTAGAGATGAAAAATCAAGTTGCTGTACAGTGATCCCTCATTTTTCACAGTTAATAGGGACCAGCGCCCCCCCTGCGTAAATCAAAATCCACAAACTGGAGCCGGAGCCCCCCGAGTCTAAATATTGTGTTTAAAATATGTTTAAAAACCGTAAAAAAGTATCGAGACACTGCAGTGAAACAAGACAAAGGCTCAACTGTGGTCTTTCTGTTTCCTTCACAGCCTCTGGTCTCTGAACCGTAGTAAACAAACCGCTGCTATTGTGCTATTTTTGGCTTGTAATTAGCGGCTAACACGCTAACAACAATAACAAAAGAAAAACTTGTAACATCACACAGGTTGTATTGTTGGGCTCCTGTCGGTTAACAGAGAATGTAAATCTATACACGCTGGGCTGCTGTTGATGCTCACTACACTTTTCATCTAACCCCGTTTTCTTCTGCCGTCCCACGACACACACACTACATTACCCATAAGGCCACATCATTACCCATAAGGCCACATTCTCAACATTTCTTCACTGTGAGAGAACGTGCACAACATCCTGTAATGTTTCTGCGATTTTAAAATTTTTTAAAAATTATATTATATTTTTCTGAAAAAATCCGCTAATAATTAAAACCGCGGAACTTAAAGCATGAAGTGCCAAGGGATCACTCTATTTATTGTTTATTATTAGTGTTTTTGCACGTTTAAGTAACTATTACAACATACTGACAGCATTGTAGAATTTTCCTAAAAAATTGATATTAGGAGCTGAAAAATCGATATTTTATTATATATCGATATATAATATCGCAATATTTTGCCAAATCTTTTTTTTTTTTTCACACCCCTACTGTGTAGCACCCACTCTTCTTCAGCAGCCGTCCCTTCATGTCTGGGAAACTGAGGAGACCAGTTACTGGAGTTTTCAGCGTCCCGTTCTGGTCCAGATGGGAGATTCGAGCTTCTCAGCTGTCCCGGGTCTTCTTGCTTGAACCTTCTGTATCAGGCTGGTGAACGGTTGGACCACTGGACTCCTCCAGCTGCCAGGTCAGGCTTTTCAAACAGATGCAGGACGCAGTTTAGCAACGTCCTGCTGAAAGAGCCAAGACCTTTCCTGAAAAAAACAAAGGAGAACATCTGGATGGGAGCATTTAACTGAATTCAACTTTATTTATATCGCGTCTATTACAATGTAAACTGCCTTTACAGAAACTCAGAGCAAATATTGAGACAGTGGCAAGTAAAAACGCCCCCTAGTGGCAGAAAACCTTTAAGCCAAACAAGGATAGACTTTTCAGCGTTGATGTTTCCTTCCCAGATGTACAAGCTTCCCGCTCCACAGATGCTGATGATCTCCCTAGCACCAATTCAATTCAATTCAGTTTTATTTGTATAGCGTCTGTTACATCAGTCCTCTCTAGGCGCTTTACAGAGACCCAGAGCATGACCCCCGAGCAAATATCATTAACTAAAATTATAATATTAAAGAGGAGAGCATGCTGAATGAAATGACTATATAAACAGATGCAGGTAGCAGCACTGAGGTGAGATGGTCAGAGGACTAACCCTAGCAGATCATGTTGGCGTCTCCCTGCAGCGTAGGCCTATAGAGATGCAGGTTTGAACGAGCTAAGCGGTCCCTCTCCTCTGTAGTCTGTCAACAAGAGATCTCTCCAGATTGTTTCCAGTTTTGTACCTGAACGCGTTCATTGAACCAAAGTTCACCAACTAGTTCATATTTTTCACAAACGTGAACTGAGCGCGCTCTCTCTCTCCTTCACCAGCGGGGGGCGTGAACGAGTTCATTTGGGCAGTTGTGAATGACGCTCTTTCAAAGTTCACACACGGTCAAAACCGTTCCAGGTTTCCAGTGAACCCCATTTAAAATCCACCACAAACGAGCCTGATATGTATCTGAGGAAACCAATCAGACATGGCAACACGGCTGTCGCTGCTGTCACGCTAACATGGCAACACGGCTGTCGCTGCTGACACGCTAACATGGCAACACGGCTGTCGCTGCTGACACGCTAACATGGCAACACGGCTGTCGCTGCTGACACGCTAACATGGCAACACGGCTGTCGCTGCTATCACGCTAACATGGCAACACAGCTGTCGCTGCTGTCACGCTAACATGGCAACACGGCTGTCGCTGCTGACACGCTAACATGGCAACACGGCTGTCGCTGCTGTCACGCTAACAATTGTGTCATCAAATGTTTAAATGATCATGAAGGAAGATCAGAGCTGCAGTTACCCAGAGCTGGAGGAGACCCCCGACTGCTGGGGGGATTGAAATATTGAAATGGGGGAAAAAACATTTGCACCTTAAGGACCTGTTTTTGTCTGATAATAAAGAACATTTGGCAGCAAGTTTTTCCTCATATTTTTAATCTACTGTAGAGCAGTGATTCCCAAAGTGTGGGCCGCGGCCCCCTGGTGGGCCGTCGTGGGACTGCAGGTGGGCCGTGAGAGGTCATTAAAATTAAACAAATGTGTTTTAAATCCTTGATCTTTTTTAAATATGTTTTTAATTACTGTAAAATATTCATGACATGATTAAAAAAACATTAAGAAGTAACAAAACAAACCAGTTAAGTTTTATTCTACTGTCATCTTAACTTAATATGACAAGTGTCACCTTATTTGTTGACCCCTCACATTAATATCGGATCATGGTTCCTGGTCCTGTATGTTGATCACAGTTGTGATTAAAGGTTCGGGTGGACCGTGTATATTGTTTACATTTCTAATTGGGCCTTGTTATTCTGAAGTTTGGGAATGGCTGCTGTAGAGAGAAGCTGAAACAGAAATTACAGTTTTACATGGATGTTCCTTCAATGCTAATGTGAACCCTGGTTGGTTAATGATTTAGAATTGGACCAATAGTTTTCAACAGATAAAATTGATAAAATAATTGCCGTTTGTGGTGGGGTAGTATATGGGCAGTGGTAATCATTTTGACAAATAATTGCTCGCAGCAACATTAAAAAAGAATTTTAAAAAATGAACTAAAAATGAACTTTTTAGTTCATTTGTTTGAAATGGTGAACTGAACTAGTTCATTTTAAGTTCTATGAACTATGAACTGAACTAGTTTGTGTAGAAAGTGAACTTGCCCAGCACTGCTTGTTTAAAAGTTTGAAAATGGCGACCTTTCCTGGACATTTGCTGTACTACAGCGCATGAGTGCAGTTGCATAACTTTTGTTTTCTGCTTCTTCACATCAGTGCCACAGGCTGCCACCTGCAGGACTTGAATAGACGCTGCTACTCAGGGTAGATCTCCTGCAGCGGCTCATAAACAACCAGGAAGTCACTCGTCAGGACAGTTCACGTCACGTGAACTCCTCTCCTGCTCCAAAGCTTAGAGTCATCCGAGAGCGAGGCATCAGAGCCGGAGCTGTGCAGCCCTGATAAAAGGGGTGCGCCCTGTGTTCGCCTGGCTGGAGGAAGTAAACCCACAGGCATTCCCAGTCTGACGCTCCTTTAACCGTTTAATGTGAGGGCTGGTGCTGAACAAGCCTCTGTGGGAGGTATTTCTGGGTCATGGAGGAAAAGTCGGACAAAAGCGATCCCACCAGTTGACCTCCTGCACAGACAGAGACCAGTCTTGGGTTTCCCACCCTCTAACCAGCTTTATTTATAGCGCGTGTTTCTAAATCGAGTCTTTCAGAGAAATAACTGAAGTGTGGAATCAAGCTCTGATTGTTAATGTGCAAAGATGTTAAGATTGAGGGTGGGGTTTAGTTTAGTCGCTGACAGCAATATGCGTCTAACTTGCATTGTCTCAGCTGTTTCAACGACAAAACTGTTCACAAACAGCAGGCAGTGACCTTTTTGGGAGCCAGAGTCTAGCCTTCAAGGAGACAGAGTGTGAATTTTTTTCGACGAGCGCACACAGTTTCCTGAGGAATTGATGAAATGTCTGAGATGCGTTTTGGTGGAAAAACACCACAGGGACGCGGTACAACAGCTCCACCTGCAGCCACGTCTTTGCAACCCCCGTTCACAGCAGCTGGCTTCAAGGGACGGCTGGGGTTACCCACTCCTGGGGTGTAGTAAATACGATGGGACGCTGAGTGGAGAGAAATGATGGGGGGGGGCTGGATGAAGCTCTGGTCTTCATCGGGGCCCCACCATGGGGCGCACCCCTGCCATCAGGGCCCCACCATGGGGCGCACCCCTGCATCCAAAAGGCCCACCACCATCGAGGCCCCCCAACGCCCACACAGAGCCCAAGCATGCCCCAGCTGGGGAACCAGACACCCACCGCGACCCCAGGAAGAGCCCCCAGGAGGAGCCCCCAGGAGGAGCCCCCAGGAGGAGCCCCCAGGAAGAGCCCCCAGGAGGAGCCCCCAGGAGGAGACCCCCAGGAGGAGCCCCCAGGAGGAGCCCCCAGGAAGAGCCCCCAGGAGGAGCCCCCAGGAGGAGACCCCCAGGAGGAGCCCCCAGGAGGAGCCCCCAGGCAGAGAGATGTGCCAGCCACCACAAACTGGATGCACCACGGCGAGGGGAGATACCCCACCGCCACCTCCACACCACCCCCAGACACGGGCCACCCCCTCCGTCGCCCACCACCGCCGCCCTGCAGGGAGGCAGCGACAGCCCCTGCCCCCCCCCCCCCCCCCCCCAGTCCCCCCCCTTTTATTATTAGTGCAAAAACACTAATAAACAATAAATAGGTTGTTTTGAAGCAAATAGTTTTGACTGAATTTGTCCTCTGAATGATCAATATCATCTGATGAACATATACAGCAACTTGATTTTTCATCTCTACTTTTAATTTTGATATTAGCTGAGTAAAATATCGCAATATATTGTGATATCGTGATAATATCATTCCGTGACCCAAGCATCATGATAGATATCGTATTGTGAGGTCCTTGCCAATACTCACCCCTAGACAGTGATCCACTGTAACAATGTGTCCATTCTTATCCTTCCCCCAGGATCAATACGTTTATATCAATGAATTTTCAGGCTGAAGGAGATCAAGCTAACTGTGGGCAGTTATGGTGGGAGTAGATTTAAGAAATCTTTGTTTCAGTTGTGTGTTTATTTTATCCTCCCACAGTCAAGGAGTTACATAATGCTCAGTCACAGATCCTTTAGGGACGATCCATGTTACAGATGTCATAGATATGATTGAGATGGTGACGCCCTTGTTAATCCATGACATGAAATTTAAGGGTTTCTGGTTTATTTGGAAGTCAGGATTATTCCAGATCGGTGTGTATTTACTTGGTGAGATGCTGGTATTAGCTATCTGGTGAAAATCCCACCAGGCTGTCAAGGCTGCTGTGACAAAATGTGTTTCCTTCCGAGAACATGGAGGTGTTTTCCTCATGTTGCACTAATCAGTAGGTGAATTTTAGTTAGAAGGGTTTGCATTGTATCATTTCAGAGCCTTTACTTGGCTGTAGCATGTTTGCAAATGCAACAAACTCCTGAGGGGTATACTACGAAGCGAGATTAGAGGGTTAGCGAGGTATGTTGAGTCTAAAGCCAGGATTTCCAGAACCATGAAGGTGGCTCTCTTTTAACCTGGCTAGATCACCATGGTAACTTACTCTGCAAGCTTAACCTGGTCCGGAGCAGGTTATGTGCAGAGTTTAGGCTCAAAAAGCGCCACCCTTTCACTTTCACCCAATCCTGTTGACTTTAGCGCCAGGATCAATGGAGGGGAGAGTATTCAGAGACCGGACTGATCCGCTGGCTTCTCATGACCATATTCTCTATGAACGCTATAGATTTCCAGCTGAGGGAATACGTTACATTTGTAATCTGTTAGAGCCAGATATTGGCAGCGCCACCAAACGCAGCCGTGCGCTCACAGTAGCGCAAACGGTGTGCGTTTCTTTGCGTTTCTTTGCCGCGGGAACCTACATGCATTCAGTTGGTGATGCAGAAAATCTGAGCCAGAATACTGGAATAAAGGTTGTACTTGCTCTTACTGAACTGCTGAATATGTTTGTAGTATTCCCTGGCCATCTGCCCACGCTTCAAATAAAAGAAGCGTTTTACTAAATCAGGTAACATAAATTAATAGTCCATTATATTGATAATCAGTGTGACGTGGAATTTCATGTGAAATGTTGTAATATAATTCATAGATTCCCCAGGGTGATAGGGTACCTATTAAAGTGGCCGGTGAGTGTATATTGGTATCACAGATAATATTAAATCTTAAAATAATTTCACATAGATTTAGCAAAAAACTAAAGTGATTTTCATTTATCATTCATAATGGGACAGTCAGACCTACATAATGTTTAAATCTGCTGCATTAAGTTTAAAGTTTAAGCGCTCTAAAAGAGGGATGGAGATTAATTAAGGTGCATTAAGTGGTGAAATAAATATAATTTACTGTGGCAAGGGACACCATAGAAGGCCCAGGTGGGGTTTGATCCCCAGACTCCCAGGTGAAAGTCACACATAATTGCCAGTCAGCCAAAGGGATATCTCCTGAGCCATGTAGCCGGGACACGTCATCAATCCGAAGTCAGTGACAGGACCTCACACTGTCACATTATGAATTTACACGATCTGCAATTTTTTGCCAGCACTCCTCTCTGGCTTTATTCGTACCAACAGTATTGCTTTTGGCCGTAAAGATTTCTTTGAAATCCTCATAGCCCTGCATTATTAAAACCTGCTCCTCCTGACTGAAATATACAGACCGCCATCTATCCATTTGATCCGGAAGAGGCGTCAAATGACACGTCAAACGCCCCCTTTTATGTGAACACGCACAGAGCAGAAAGCAGAAAGCCGCGGTTAACAAAGATAGTTGATAACCACCGTCGTGGTACCAGTTATCTCTGATGGCGAGTTTCAGGTTTGTTAAGCCAGCTCACCCAAAGAAAGCCTGGCTGTGTTGAACTTGCTTCGTAGTACACCCCTCTGGACTGCAGGGGGATTGTGGTCGTGAAAACAAAACGGCTCAAATCGCTGGCAGTAACCAGTGGAGGCGTGAACACGTGATCAGCTTAAGTTGTTGGGATACTTAGCAGCGCGTTCAAAATAAGGATGGATGTCAGTAATAAAATCAGTAATAGTAGTAATAATATAAAACGCATCTTCTAGAGCAGTAGTGCTCAAACTGTGGTATGTGTACCACCCGTGGTACGTGAGCGCTCTCTGGTGGTACGCGGGGGAACGTCAAGACTTTCCACATTTTTTCCACATTTTCACTTAGAAAAAAAGAAAATCAGAAACATACAATGCATTATACATACAACATTTCAAAAGAAATGTGTAGCTTGAGATAATTAAAATTGTGTCTTTTAAAATAATATTTGTTGCATATTCAGTTGCAGTGCAAATGTAACAACTTTTGAGTGTTTATTTTTTCTGTATGAGAGTATGAGTATGTGACAATTGTTGGACAGTTAACAATTAACTTCTCTTCAAGGATCAATAAAGAATTATTGAACTGAATTGAAAAAGTTACATGTTGTTTCCTGTCTGAGCTTGTATTTGCCTCATACTGATTATTGTTACTAATTATTATGTTTTATTGTGACACTATAACATTCTGGAGATGTGGACAGTTGAGAGACAGGACTGACTTTACATATAAATTCAGGCAACTTTCTAAAAGTGAAGACAGAATATCTGAGGAATGAATGGAGACCTTTTGTGCTGTTAATGTAATCTACTTTGCCCTCTAGAAAATGTTAAACACAAATTTCACACAATCACAGTACAACCAGCCCACAAACCTGAACCCTAACAATACCGACTATCACACACACTGCAGGTCCTTATGATAGTTTTTATAACTCCATAAAATGATTCCTATTTTGTTTCCTTAATGCCTAGATCTGAAATGGATTATTGGGAGAATTTGTTTGACTCGATCAAGAAATCTACCGGTTATAAGGCCAGTATTTAGTATTTAGTGGTATTTCATTGGAGCAATCTCCATTCTCTGCTGTGGGACTGGGTGGCTACCTCAGTTACCTTTTTTCATTAAAGTGGTTCCAGTGCTGGTTCAAAGTCAGTGCCTGAACTTAAGACCAGTTCTTTCTTTTACAATAGCCAACCAAGAAGAAGCCCCGACTCAATGAAAGCTGGTGCAACTCTGACCGGGTCTGCTGGGCTCCATTCAAGGGTCAACGATCCCAGTCACGGGCTGAAGCTGATCCAGGAGGCAGCTTTTACTGCAGTTCCTCTACCGGCCACTAGGTGCTGGCTACAAAACAGAGCAAACCCCACTGACTCCCTTGTTAAAATGGACAACTTTGTAGTAGGAAATAAATATATTTATAATACAATATATTTTATTTTTTGTTATATAAAAAAAGAAAATAAATATATACAGTTTTAGCCTCTAGTAGTAAGATAATATATAATAATAAGATTTGACGGCCGTGACAACTGTACAGGAGGTGAATTTGTTTGTACCACATCAGGTAAAATGATATGAAGCAACAAAGCTGACCGTTCAAATGGCCAGATGTAATTTGATTGACAGGCACTTTCAGGACCCTTCCAGACTGAAGGAGTCAGGCACCTTCAGGACTCTTCCAGACTGGATGAGTCAGACACTTTCAGGACTCTTCCAGACTGAAGGAGACAGGCACTTTCGGGACCCTTCCAGACTGCAGGACTCAGGCACCTTCAGGACTCCTCCAGACATAGGGATTTAGGACTCTTCCAGACTCTTCCAGACTGAAGGAGTCAGGCACTTTCAGGACTCTTCCAGACTGAAGGAGTCAGGCACTCTCAGGACCCTTCCAGACTAAAGGAGTAAGGCACTTTCAGGACTCCTATTGATTAAAGGAGTCAGGCACTTTCAGGACTCTTCCAGACGTAGGGAGTCATGCACTTTCAGGACTCTTCCAGACGTAGGGAGTCAGGCACTTTTAAGACCCTTCCAGACGTAGGGAGTCAGGCACTTTCAGGACTCTTCCAGACTGAAGGAGTCAGGCACCTTCAGGACTCCTCCAGACGTAGGGATTCAGGCACTTTCAGGACTCTTCCAGACTGAAGGAGCCAGGCACTTTCAGGACCCTTCCAAACTAAAGGAGTCAGGCACTTTCAGGACTCCTACAGATTAAAGGAGTCAGGCACTTTCAGGACTCTTCCAGACGTAGGGAGTCAGGCACTTTCAGGACTCCTACTGATTAAAGGAGTCAGGTACTTTCAGGACTCTTCCAGACGTAGGGAGTCAGGCACTTTCAGGACTCTTCCAGACAGAAGGAGTCAGGCACTTTTAGGACCCTTCCAGACGTTGGGAGTCAGGCACTTTCAGGACTCTTCCAGACTGAAGGAGTCAGGCACCTTCAGGACTCCTCCAGACGTAGGGATTCAGGCACTTTCAGGACTCTTCCAGACTGAAGGAGCCATGCACTTTCAGGACCCTTTCAGACTGAAGGAGTCAGGCACTTTCAGGACTCCTACAGATTAAAGGAGTCAGGCACTTTCAGGACTCTTCCAGACGTAGGAAGTCAGGCACTTTCAGGACTCCTACTGATTAAAGGAGTCAGGCACTTTCAGGACTCTTCCAGACATAGGGAGTCAGGCACTTTCAGGACTCTTCCAGACTGAAGGAGTCAGGCACTTTTAGGACCCTTCCAGACGTAGGGAGTCAGGCACTTTCAGGACTCTTCCAGACCAAAGGAGTCAGGCACTTTCAGGACTCTTCCAGACTGAAGGAGTCAGGCACTTTCAGGACTCTTCCAGATGTAGGGAGTCAGGCACTTTCAGGACTCCTACTGATTAAAGGAGTCAGGCACTTTCAGGACTCTTCCAGACGTAGGGAGTCAGGCACTTTCAGGACTCTTCCAGACTGAAGGAGTCAGGCACCTTCAGGACTCCTCCAGACGTAGGGATTCAGGCACTTTCAGGACTCTTCCAGACTGAAGGAGCCAGGCACTTTCAGGACCCTTCCAGACTAAAGGAGTCAGGCACTTTCAGGACTCCTACAGATTAAAGGAGTCAGGCACTTTCAGGACTCTTCCAGACGTAGGGAGTCAGGCACTTTCAGGACTCTTCCAGACGTAGGGAGTCAGGCACTTTCAGGACTCCTACTGATTAAAGGAGTCAGGCACTTTCAGGACTCTTCCAGACGTAGGGAGTCAGGCACTTTCAGGACTCTTCCAGACTGAAGGAGTCAGGCACTTTCAGGACTCCTCCAGACGTAGGGATTCAGGCACTTTCAGGACTCTTCCAGACCAAAGGAGTCAGGCACTTTCAGGACTCTTCCAGACTGAAGGAGTCAGGCACTTTCAGGACTCTTCCAGACTGAAGGAGTCAGGCACTTTAAGGACCCTTCCAGACTGAAGGAGTCAGGCACTTTCAGGACTCCTACAGATTAAAAGAGTCAGGCGCTTTCAGGACTCTTCCAGACGTAGGGAGTCAGGCACTTTCAGGACTCCTACAGATTAAAAGAGTCAGGCACTTTCAGGACTCTTCCAGACTGAAGGAGTCAGGCACTTTCAGGACTCTTCCAGACTGAAGGAGTCAGGCACTTTCAGGACCCTTCCAGACTGAAGGAGTCAGGCACTTTCAGGACTCCTACAGATTAAAGGAGTCAGGCACTTTCAGGACTCCTACTGATTAAAGGAGTCAGGTACTTTCAGGACTCTTCCAGACTGAAGGAGTCAGACACTTTCAGGACTCTTCCAGACTGGAGGAGTCAGACACTTTCAGGACCCTTCCAGACTGAAGGAGTCAGGCACTTTCAGGACTCCAACAGATTAAAGGAGTCAGGCACTTTCAGGACTCTTCCAGACCAAAGGAGTCAGGCACTTTCAGGACTCTTCCAGACTGAAGGAGTCAGGCACTTTCAGGACTCTTCCAGACTGAAGGAGTCAGGCCCTTTCAGGACTCTTCCAGACTAAAGGAGTCAGGCACTTTCAGGACTCCTACTGATTAAAGGAGTCAGGCACTTTCAGGACTCTTCCAGACTGGAGGAGTCAGACACTTTCAGGACCCTTCCAGACTGAAGGAGTCAGTCACTTTCAGGACTCCTCCAGACTGAAGGAGTCAGTCACTTTCAGGACTCCTCCAGACTGAATGAGTCAGGCACTTTCAGGACCCTTCCAGACTAAAGGAGTCAGGCATCTTCAGGACTCCTACTGATTAAAGGAGTCAGACACTTTCAGGACCCTTCCAGACTGAAGGAGTCAGGCACTTTCAGGACTCCTACAGATTAAAAGAGTCAGGCGCTTTCAGGACTCTTCCAGACGTAGGGATTCAGGCACTTTCAAGACTCTTCCAGACTGAAGGAGTGAGGCACTTTCAGGACTCTTACCCAGCAGAAGCATGCTGGGACCAGAAGCCAGTCACGGTCTGTACCATATGTCTTTGGGGAATAAATAGCCAGCAACCAGTGAGTCCCAACAGAGTTTGAGTCCCAAGAGACTTTGAGTCCCAACAAAGTTCTGCTTGCCCTCTTTTAAGCTCTGGATGCACTTGTTTCATTTTGGACGTTGTTCTGGTAGTGACACCTAAAATATGGTTGTTTGAGCAAAATGCATTTGTCAAAGAGTATTTGGAAACACCCAGGAGCTCATGTGCTCATGTCCTCATGTCCTCATCTCCTGGTCCATTACCCCCCTCTTATCTTTTTTTTTTTTATCCTTTTGGTAGCAAAGTCTGTTCTTTAACGGTGGATTGAAGGGTGTCCCGGGGGACCTCAGCACACATTCTTTAGAGCCAAATTAAACTGTTCTTCTTTTGACCATTTATCAATCCTACACAGACTCTGTCTGGTTCCACTGGATATTTTTGGTTTCATCATACATAATATCCCATCTTGGTTAAATTTCCTTCAAAGCAGTGTGATCTGGCACGGACCTCACTCATATTAAACTTAGAGCGGGTGAACAAATAGAGGAAACCGCCGTCTGTGAACCCTGAAAATGGCTGCTATAAATAAGATAGATAGTCTGACCTTTTTAAACAGTCAGAAAAAAAGAAAGGAGCTGCACAATGCATGTGCTGTTTGTTGAGTTACACCCATATCTTCACATTTATTTTTAGTTAGAGGATAATTTTTCAGATTTTGACTTGACTCTTTTTCAGATGTTATTTCCCTGTGAAAAAAATAGATAATCTTTAGAAAAGAAGGAAAACATGCAGACTAGTATCTGTTCAGCTGGGTCAAGTCTTAATCTAAAGTTTGATACTTTTACAGGCCAGTCATGATCTACGTTTAATGTTTTATAAAAGTGGAGTTTTCCATGTTACTCATGATCTTTTGGGCCTTTTCAGCCACTTCGTGAAGGTGATGGAAGTGACGGAGGTGAAGGAGGTGATGGAGGTGATGGAGGTAACAGAGGTGACGGAGGTGATGGAGGTGATAGTGGTAACAGAGGTGGCGGAGGTCAGGCAGGTGGCAAAGGCGATGGAGGTCACAGAGGTGATGGAGGTGACAGAGGTGATGGAGGTGATGAAGGTGACGGAGGTGACGGAAGTGACGGAGGTGATCGAGGTGATGGAGGTGAAGGAGGTGATGGAGGTCACAGAGGTGACGGAGGTGATGGAGGTGATGGAGGTGACAAAGGTGACTGAGGTGGCAGAGGTGATGGAGGTAACAGAGGTGACGGAGGTGATGGAGGTGATAGTGGTAACAGAGGTGGTGCAGGTCAGGCAGGTGGCAAAGGCGATGGAGGTCACAGAGGGGATGGAGGTGACAGAGGTGATGGAGGTGATGGAGGTGATGGATGTGATGGAGGTAACAGAGGTGACGGAGGTGATGGAGGTGACGGAAGTGACGGAGGTGATGGAGGTCACAGAGGTGACGGAGGTGATGGAGGTGATGGAGGTGACAAAGGTGACTGAGGTGGCAGAGGTGATGGAGGTAACAGAGGTGACGGAGGTGATGGAGGTGATAGTGGTAACAGAGGTGGTGCAGGTCAGGCAGGTGGCAAAGGCGATGGAGGTCACAGAGGGGATGGAGGTGACAGAGGTGATGGAGGTGATGGAGGTGATGGATGTGATGGAGGTGACGGAGGTGATGGAGGTGACGGAGGTGATGGAGGTGATGGATGTGGCGGAGGTGATGGAGGTGACAAAGGTGATGGAAGTGATGGAGGTGACGGAGGGTGATGGGGGTAACAAAGGTGACGGATGTGATGGAGGTGATGGAGATAACAGAGGTGGCGGAGGTCAGGCAGGTGGCAAAGGCAATGGAGGTCAAAGAGGTGACGGAGGTGATGGAGGTGATGGAGATGATGGAGGTAACATAGGTGACGGAGGTGATGGATATGATGGAGGTGATGGAGGTGATGAAGGTAACAGAGGTGATGGAGGAGATGGAGGTGATGGAGGTGATGGTGGTAACAGGTGGCGGAGGTGATGGAGGTAATGGAGGTGATGGAGGTGATGGAGGTAACAGAGGTGGCGGAGGTCAGGCAGGTGGCAAAGGCGATGGAGGTCACAGAGGTGATGGAGGTGATGGAGGCGATGGAGGTCACAGAGGTGACGGAGGTGATGGAGGTGACGGAGGTGGCGTAGGTCAGGCAGGTGGCAAAGGCCATGGAGGTCACAGAGGTGATGGAGGTGATGGAAGTAATGGAGGTGACGGAGGTGATGGAGGTGACAGAGGTGGCGGAGGTCAGGCAGGTGGCAAAGGCGATGGTGGTCACAGAGGTGATGGAGGTGACGGAGGTGATGGAGTTGATGGAGATAACAGAGGTGATGGAGGTGATGGAGATAACAGAGGTGATGGAGGTGATGAAGGTAACAGAGGTGATGGAGGTGATGGAGGTGATGGAGGTGATGGAGGTAACAGAGGTGACGGAGGTGATGGAGGTGACAGAGGTGGCGGAGGTCAGGCAGGTGGCAAAGGCGATGGAGGTCACAGAGGTGATGGAGGTGATGGAGGCGATGGTGGTCACAGAGGTGATGGAGGTGACGGAGTTGATGGAGTTGATGGAGATAACAGAGGTGATGGAGGAGATGGAGGTAACAGAGGTGATGGAGGTGATGAAGGTAACAGAGGTGATGAGGTGACGGAGGTGATGGAGTTGATGTAGGTGATGGAGGTGATGGAGGTGACGGAGGTGATGGAGGTGACAGAGGTGATGGAGGTGATGGAGGTGACAGAGGTGATGGAGGTCATGGATGTGACGGAGGTGATGGAAGTGACGAAGGTGATGGAAGTGATGGAGGTGACGGAGGTAACAAAGGTGACGGATGTGATGGAGGTGATGGAGATAACAGAGGTGGCGGAGGTCAGGCAGGTGGCAAAGGTGATGGAGGTCACAGAGGTGATGGAGGTGACGGAGGTGATGGAGGTGATGGAGGTAACAGAGGTGATGGAGGTGATGGAGGTTACAGAGGTGATGGAGGTGTCGGAGGTGATGGAGGTGATGGAGGTGATGGAGGTAAAAGAGGTGACGGAGGTCAGGCAGGTGGCAAAGGTGATGGAGGTCACAGAGGTGATGGAGGTGATGGAGGTGATGGTGGTAACAGAGGTGGCGGAGGTGATGGAGGTGATGGAGGTGATGGAGGTCACAGAGGTGGCGGAGGTCAGGCAGGTGGCAAAGGCCATGGAGGTCACAGAGGTGATGGGAGTGATGGAGGTGATGGAGGCGATGAAGGTGATGGAGGTGATGGAGGTGACAGAGGTGATGGAGGTGACAGAGGTGATGGAGGTGATGGAGGTGATGGAGGTCACAGAAGTGACGGAAGTGACGGAGGTTGCGGAGGTCAGGCAGGTGGCAAAGGCAATGGAGGTCAAAGAGGTGACGGAGGTGATGGAGGTGATGGAGATGATGGAGGTGACGGAGGGTGACGGAGGTAACAAAGGTGACGGATGTGATGAAGGTGATGGAGATAACAGAGGTGGCGGAGGTCAGGCAGGTGGCAAAGGCAATGGAGGTCAAAGAGGTGACGGAGGTGATGGAGGTGATGGAGATGATGGAGGTAACATAGGTGACGGAGGTGATGGAGCTGATGGAGGTGATGGAGGTGATGAAGGTAACAGGTGATGGAGGAGATGGAGGTGATGGAGGTGATGGTGGTAACAGGTGGCGGAGGTGATGGAGGTAATGGAGGTGATGGAGGTGATGGAGGTAACAGAGGTGGCGGAGGTCAGGCAGGTGGCAAAGGCGATGGAGGTCACAGAGGTGATGGAGGTGATGGAGGTGATGGAGGTGATGGAGGTGACGGAGGTGATGGAGGTGACGGAGGTGGCGGAGGTCAGGCAGGTGGCAAAGGCCATGGAGGTCACAGAGGTGATGGAGTTGATGGAAGTAATGGAGGTGACGGAGGTGATGGAGGTGACAGAGGTGGCGGAGGTCAGGCAGGTGGCAAAGGCGATGGTGGTCACAGAGGTGATGGAGGTGACGGAGGTGATGGAGTTGATGGAGGTAACAGAGGTGATGGAGGTGATGGAGTTGATGGAGGTGATGGAGGTGACAGAGGTGATGGAGGTGACGGAGGTGATGGAGGTGACGAAGGTGATGGAGGTGACAGAGGTGATGGAGTTGATGGATGTGACGGAGGTGATGGAGGTGACGAAGGTGATGGAAGTGATGGAGGTGACGGAGGGTGACGGAGGTAACAAAGGTGACGGGTGTGATGGAGGTGATGGAGATAACAGAGGTGGCGGAGGTCAGGCAGGTGGCAAAGGCGATGGTGGTCACAGAGGTGATGGAGATGACGGAGGTGATGGAGTTGATGGAGGTAACAGAGGTGATGGAGGTGATGGAGGTGATGGAGGTAACAGAGGTGAGGTGATGAAGGTAACAGGTGATGGAGGTGATGGAGGTGATGGAGGTGATGGAGGTAACAGAGGTGATGGAGGTGATGGAGGTGATGGAGGTAACAGAGGTGACGGAGGTGATGGAGGTGACAGAGGTGGCGGAGGTCAGGCAGGTGGCAAAGGCGATGGTGGTCACAGAGGTGATGGAGGTGACGGAGGTGATGGAGGTGATGGAGGTAACAGAGGTGATGGAGGTGATGGAGGTGATGGAGGTAACAGAGGTGATGGAGGTGATAGAGGTGATGGAGGTAACAGAGGTGATGGAGGTGATGAAGGTAACAGAGGTGATGGAGGTGATGGAGGTGATGGAGGTGATGGAGGTAACAGAGGTGATGGTGATGGAGGTGATGGAGGTAACAGAGGTGACGGAGGCGATGGAGGTCACAGAGGTGACGGAAGTGACGGAGGTGGTGGAGGTGACGGAGGTGGCGGAGGTCAGGCAGGTGGCAAAGGCCATGGAGGTCACAGAGGTGATGGAGGTGATGGAAGTAATGGAGGTGACGGAGGTGATGGAGGTGACAGAGGTGGCGGAGGTCAGGCAGGTGGCAAAGGCGATGGTGGTCACAGAGGTGATGGAGGTGACGGAGGTGATGGAGTTGATGGAGGTAACAGAGGTGATGGAGGTGATGGAGTTGATGGAGGTGACGGAGGTGATGGAGGTGACGAAGGTGATGGAGGTGACAGAGGTGATGGAGGTGACGGAGGTGACGGAGGTGATGGAGGTGACGAAGGTGATGGAGGTGACAGAAGTGATGGTGGTGATGGATGTGACGGAGGTGATGGAGGTGACGAAGGTGATGGAAGTGATGGAGGTGACGGAGGGTGACGGAGGTAACAAAGGTGACAGATGTGATGGAGATAACAGAGGTGGCGGAGGTCAGGCAGGTGGCAAAGGCGATGGTGGTCACAGAGGTGATGAAGGTGACGGAGGTGATGGAGGTGACGAAGGTGATGGAGGTGACAGAGGTGATGGAGGTGACGGAGGTGATGGAGGTGACGAAGGTGATGGAGGTGACAGAGGTGATGGAGGTGATGGATGTGACGGAGGTGATGGAGGTGACAAAGGTGATGGAAGTGATGGAGGTGACGGAGGGTGACGGAGGTAACAAAGGTGACAGATGTGATGGAGGTGATGGAGATAACAGAGGTGGCGGAGGTCAGGCAGGTGGCAAAGGCGATGGTGGTCACAGAGGTGATGGAGGTGACGGAGGTGATGGAGTTGATGGAGGTAACAGAGGTGATGGAGGTGATGGAGGTGATGGAGGTAACAGAGGTGATGGAGGTGATGAAGGTAACAGAGGTGATGGAGGTGATGGAGGTGATGGAGGTGACAGAGGTGATGGAGGTGATGGAGGTGATGGAGGTGACGGAGGTGACAGGAGGTGTGGAGGTGAGGGATGGTGGCGGAGGTCATGGGATGGGAGTGGAGGTGACATAGGAGATGGAGATGGACGGATGGTGGTCACAGAGGTGACAGGGAGGTGATGAGGTGATGGGAGGTTGAATGGAGGTAACAGAGGTGATGGAGGTGGATGGAGGTGAACAGAGGTGATGGAGGTGATGAAGGTTACAGATGTGATGGAGGTGATGGAGGTGATGGAGGTGTGAGGTGAGGTGCGGAGGTGAGGAGGTGACAGAGGTGATGGAGGTGATGGAGGTGATGGAGGTCATGAGATGTGACGGAGGTGATGGAGGTGGACAGGTGATGAGGATGTGATGAGGTGACGGAGGTGATGGAGGTGATGGAGATAACAGGTGGCGGAGGTCAGGCATGGCAAAGGCGATCACAGAGGTGAGATGGAGGTGACGGAGGTGATGGAGGTGATGGAGGTAACAGAGGTGATGGAGGTGATGGAGGTTACAGAGGTGATGGAGGTGTCGGAGGTGATGGAGGTGATGGAGGTAAAAGGTAAAAGAGGTGGCGGAGGTCAGGCAGGTGGCAAAGGCGATGGAGGTCACAGAGGTGATGGAGGTGATGGAGGTGATGGTGGTAACAGAGGTGATGGAGGTGATGGAGGTGATGGAGGTAACATGGAGGTTGGCGGAGGTCACAGGTGGGAGGTCAGGCGGTGAGGCGTGGTGGAGGTGAGGAGGTGAGGAGGTGGCGAGGTCAGGGTGGCAAAGGCCATGGAGGTCACAGAGGTGATGGAGGTGATGGAGGTGATGGAAGTAATGGAGGTGACGGAGGTGATGGAGGTGATGGAGGTGACAGAGGTGGCGGAGGTCAGGCAGGTGGCAAAGGCGATGGAGGTCACAGAGGTGATGGAGGTGATGGAGGCGATGGAGGTGATGGAGGTGATGGAGGTAACAGAGGTGGCAGAGGTCAGGCAAGTGGCAAAAGCGATGGAGATCACAGAGGTGATGGAAGTGATGGAGGCGATGGAGGTCACAGAGGTGACGGAAGTGATGGAGGTGACAGAGGTGGCGGAGGTCAGGCAGGTGTTAAAGGCCATGGAGGTCACAGAGGTGATGGAGGTGATGGAGGTGACAGAGGTGGCGGAGGTCAGGCAGGTGGTAAAGGCGATGGAGGTCACAGAGGTGATGGAGGTGATGGAGGTGATGGAGTTGATGGAGGTGATGGAGGTAATGGAGGTAACAGAGGTGATGGAGGTGACGGAGATGATGGAGGTGATATAGGTGACGGAATTAACAGAGGTGACGGAAGTGACGGAGGTGATGGAGGTCACAGAGGTAACAGAGGTGATGGAGGTGATGGAGGTAACAGAGATGATGGAGGTGATGGAGATAACAGAGGTGGCGGAGGTCAGGCAGGTGGCAAAGGCGATGGAGGTCACAGAGGTGATGGAGGTGATGGAGGTGATGGTGGTAACAGAGGTGGCGGAGGTGATGGAGGTGATGGAGGTGATGGAGGTGATGGAGGTCACAGAGGTGATGGAGGTGATGGAGGTAACAGAGGTGGCGGAGGTGATGGAGGTGATGGAGGTTACAGAGGTGATGGAGGTGTCGGAGGTGATGGAGGTGATGGAGGTAAAAGAGGTGGCGGAGGTCAGGCAGGTGGCAAAGGTGATGGAGGTCACAGAGGTGATGGAGGTGATGAAGGTGATGGTGGTAACAGAGGTGGCGGAGGTGATGGAGGTGATGGAGGTGATGGAGGTCACAGAGGTGATGGAGGTGATGGAGGTAACAGAGGTGGCGGAGGTCAGGCAGGTGGCAAAGGCGATGGAGGTCACAGAGGTGATGGGAGTGATGGAGGTGATGGAGGCGATGGAGGTCACAGAGGTGACGGAAGTGACGGAGGTGGCGGAGGTCAGGCAGGTGGCAAAGGCAATGGAGGTCACAGAGGTGATGGAGGTGATGGAGGTGATGGAAGTAATGGAGGTGACGGAGGTGATGGAGGTGATGGAGGTGACAGAGGTGGCGGAGGTCAGGCAGGTGGCAAAGGCAATGGAGGTCACAGAGGTGATGGAGGTGATGGAGGTAACAGAGGTGGCGGAGGTCAGGCAGGTGGCAAAGGCGATGGAGGTCACAGAGGTGATGGAGGTGACGGAGGTGATGGAGGTGACGAAGGTGATGGAGGTGACAGAGGTGATGGAGGTGATGGATGTGACGGAGGTGATGGAGGTGACGAAGGTGATGGAAGTGATGGAGGTGACGGAGGGTGACGGAGGTAACAAAGGTGACGGATGTGATGGAGGTGATGGAGATAACAGAGGTGGCGGAGGTCAGGCAGGTGGCAAAGGCGATGGTGGTCACAGAGGTGATGGAGGTGACGGAGGTGACAGAGGTGATGGAGGTGATGGATGTGACCGAGGTGATGGAGGTGACGAAGGTGATGGAAGTGATGGAGGTGACGGAGGGTGACGGAGGTAACAAAGGTGACGGATGTGATGGAGGTGATGGAGATAACAGAGGTGGCGGAGGTCAGGCAGGTGGCAAAGGCGATGGAGGTCACAGAGGTGATGGAGGTGATGGAGGTGACGGAGGTGACGGAGGTGATGGAGGTCACAGAGGTAACAGAGGTGATGGAGGTGATGGAGGTAACAGAGATGATGGAGGTGATGGAGATAACAGAGGTGGCGGAGGTCAGGCAGGTGGCAAAGGCGATGGAGGTCACAGAGGTGTGGAGGAGGTGATGGAGGTGATGGTGGTAACAGAGGTGGCGGAGGTGATGGAGGTGATGGAGGTGATGGAGGTGATGGAGGTCACAGAGGTGATGGAGGTGATGGAGGTAACAGAGGTGGCGGAGGTGATGGAGGTGATGGAGGTTACAGAGGTGATGGAGGTGTCGGAGGTGATGGAGGTGATGGAGGTAAAAGAGGTGGCGGAGGTCAGGCAGGTGGCAAAGGTGATGGAGGTCACAGATGTGATGGAGGTGATGGAGGTGATGGTGGTAACAGAGGTGGCGGAGGTGATGGAGGTGATGGAGGTGATGGAGGTCACAGAGGTGATGGAGGTGATGGAGGTAACAGAGGTGGCGGAGGTCAGGCAGGTGGCAAAGGCGATGGAGGTCACAGAGGTGATGGGAGTGATGGAGGTGATGGAGGCGATGGAGGTCACAGAGGTGACGGAAGTGACGGAGGTGGCGGAGGTCAGGCAGGTGGCAAAGGCCATGGAGGTCACAGAGGTGATGGAGGTGATGGAGGTGATGGAAGTAATGGAGGTGACGGAGGTGATGGAGGTGATGGAGGTGACAGAGGTGGCGGAGGTCAGGCAGGTGGCAAAGGCGATGGAGGTCACAGAGGTGAGATGGAGGTGATGGAGGTAACAGAGGTGGCGGAGGTCAGGCAGGTGGCAAAGGCGATGGAGGTCACAGAGGTGATGGAGGTGACGGAGGTGATGGAGGTGACGAAGGTGATGGAGGTGACAGAGGTGATGGAGGTGATGGATGTGACGGAGGTGATGGAGGTGACGAAGGTGATGGAAGTGATGGAGGTGACGGAGGGTGACGGAGGTAACAAAGGTGACGGATGTGATGGAGGTGATGGAGATAACAGAGGTGGCGGAGGTCAGGCAGGTGGCAAAGGCGATGGTGGTCACAGAGGTGATGGAGGTGACGGAGGTGACAGAGGTGATGGAGGTGATGGATGTGACCGAGGTGATGGAGGTGACGAAGGTGATGGAAGTGATGGAGGTGACGGAGGGTGACGGAGGTAACAAAGGTGATGGATGTGATGGAGGTGATGGAGATAACAGAGGTGGCGGAGGTCAGGCAGGTGGCAAAGGCGATGGAGGTCACAGAGGTGATGGAGGTGATGGAGGTGATGGAGGTGATGGAGGTAACAGAGGTGATGGAGGTGATGGAGGTGATGGAGGTGAGGTGGAGGTGATGGAGGTGACAGAGGTGAGGTGGAGGTGATCGGAGGTGATGGAGGTTGATGGAGGTAAAGAGGTGATGGTGATGGTGACAGAGTGTGGGAGGTGATCGGAGGTGATGGAGGTGATGGAGGTAACAGAGGTGATGGAGGTGATGGAGGTTACAGAGGTGTCGGAGGTGATGGAGGTGATGGAGGTGATGGAGGTTACAGAGGTGATGGAGGTGTCGGAGGTGATGGAGGTGAGGTGGCGGAGGTCAGGCAGGTGGCTAAGGTGATGGAGGTCACAGAGGTGATGGAGGTGATGGAGGTAACAGAGGTGGCGGAGGTCAGGCAGGTGGCAAAGGCAATGGAGGTCACAGAGGTGATGGAGGTGATGGAGGTGATGGTGGTAACAGAGTTGGCGGAGGTGATGGAGGTGATGGAGGTGATGGAGGTAACAGAGGTGGCGGAGGTCAGGCAGGTGGCAAAGGCGATGGAGGTCACAGAGGTGATGGGAGTGATGGAGGTGATGGAGGCGATGGAGGTAAAAGAGGTGGCGGAGGTCAGGCAGGTGGCTAAGGTGATGGAGGTCACAGAGGTGATGGAGGTGATGGAGGTAACAGAGGTGGCGGAGGTCAGGCAGGTGGCAAAGGCAATGGAGGTCACAGAGGTGATGGAGGTGATGGAGGTGATGGTGGTAACAGAGGTGGCGGAGGTGATGGAGGTGATGGAGGTGATGGAGGTAACAGAGGTGGCGGAGGTCAGGCAGGTGGCAAAGGCGATGGAGGTCACAGAGGTGATGGGAGTGATGGAGGTGATGGAGGCGATGGAGGTCACAGAGGTGACGGAAGTGACGGAGGTGGCGGAGGTCAGGCAGGTGGCAAAGGCCATGGAGGTCACAGAGGTGATGGAGGTGATGGAAGTAATGGAGGTGACGGAGGTGATGGAGGTGATGGAGGTGACAGAGGTGGCGGAGGTGATGGAGGTGACGGAGGTGATGGAGGTAACAGAGGTGGCGGAGGTCAGGCAGGTGGCAAAGGCGATGGAGGTCACAGAGGTGATGGGAGTGATGGAGGTGATGCAGGCGATGGAGGTCACAGAGGTGACGGAAGTGACGGAGGTGGCGGAGGTCAGGCAGGTGGCAAAGGCGATGGAGGTCACAGAGGTGATGGAGGTGATGGAGGTGATGGAGGTGATGGAGGTAACAGAGGTGGCGGAGGTCAGGCAAGTGGCAAAAGCGATGGAGGTCACAGAGGTGATGGAAGTGACGGAGGTGATGGAGGTGACGGAGGTGGCGGAGGTCAGGCAGGTGGTAAAGGCGATGGAGGTCATGGAGGTGATGGAGTTGATGGAGGTGATGGAGGTAATGGAGGTAACAGAGGTGATGGAGGTGACGGAGATGATGGAGGTGATATAGGTGACGGAATTAACAGAGGTGACGGAAGAGACGGAGGTGATGGAGGTCACAGAGGTAACAGAGGTGATGGAGGTGATGGAGGTAACAGAGATGATGGAGGTGACGGAGGTGATGGAGGTGGCGGAGGTCAGGCAGGTGGCAAAGGCGATGGAGGTCACGGAGGTGATGGAGGTGATGGAGGTGATGGAGGTGATGGAGGTTGACGGAGGTGATGGAGGTGATGGAGGTGATGGAGGTGACGGAGGTGATGAATGTAACGGAGGTGACGGAGGTGATGGAGATAACAGAGGTGATGGAGTGTGATGGAGGTGATGGAGATAACAAAGGTGACGGATGTGATGGAGGTGATGGAGGTAACAGAGGTGGCGGAGGTCAGGCAGGTGGCAAAGGCGATGGAGGTCACAGAGGTGATGGAGGTGATGGAGGTGACAGAGGTGGCGGAGGTCAGGCAGGTGGTAAAGGCGATGGAGGTCATGGAGGTAACAGAGGTGACGGAGGTCATGGAGGTCATGGAGGTAACAGAGGTGATGGAGGTGATGGAGGTGATGGAGGTGACGGAGGTGATGGAGGTCATGGAGGTAACAGAGGTGACGGAGGTCATGGAGGTCATGGAGGTAACAGAGGTGATGGAGGTGACGGAGGTGACGGAGGTGACGTAGGTGATGAAAGTGACAGAAGGTGATGAACTGGCAAACCCCTCTGCACCTTCAAGAAACAGCAGAAGGAAGTTCAGTTGTCTTGATGCTAGCCCTTGAGAACCACCGTGACCTTAATGGCATTTTTGAGACGTCCCTTTTAAGGCAGGAAGTGGTTCAGTAATAAACAGCCGTCCTGCTGCCAACGCCAGAGACCAATTAGGAGCTCCAATCATATGTACTGTTTACGGCACTAAATAAGGTGGTGTGTTTACCTGTAGCTGCTGTGAACATAATAGAGTCCAGATTTATGAAGCTACAGTTTGTATTATTTGTATAAATAACTTTCTTCCTCATAACAGAAGACCTGGGGGGGGAATTATCTTTTCATCGGCAGGATTTACATTTTCTCTTGAGAGCAGCAGCTAATCACTACTAATATCGTATACGAGTGGAAAAAGTGACTCAGCAGTAAGGAGACATGTGGGTTATATTTGGCAGGAGGGGTGAAACTACAGTCCTGATACTGGAGCAGCCGCCTACACTTTCCTTTTGTCACCCAGCAGGAAACAGGCGGTGAACAGTTGGGACACACGGGCCGGATCCACACTGTGATGTCACCGTTGATAACAGTAGATAAGATGATGCTGAGCAGCCTGGAAGAGGAACTCACTGTTAGACTTCTTTAGTAAAACTGGATCATCACGATCTGCCCAAATAAAACTGTTTATCCGCTAAAGCAGGTTCCCAACCAGCCGATGGGTCGATGGGACTGTTCCCACCTGTGGGGTGTTCACCTACGGACCACATGCTGGGGGATAGTCGACCCAGGTGGAGGAGAGTAGAGGGGCGGGGCCTGTTTTTTGATACAGGGTCCAGGTGTTAGCCAATCAGAAAGCTTTGATGAAACATGAGCTCAAGAGTAGAGCCTGAACGGCCAATCAAAGGGTCGTATTTCAGTCACCCTTTAAAGGTTCACCTGTTGGAACTGCAGGTAGGAAATTGATATCTCTATGAAGCATTTTTATTTATGAACAGACTTTAATTCTGGTGTGTATCTGTGTGTGATTGTTTCACTTCAGTAATGTGGACTATTTTCTGTAAGCCAATGACATAAATGAAATAAAATAAACTTTTCTAATAAAGTCAAGTCAAAGTTTATTTATAAAAAACGTTAAAAATAAGTTGACCAAAGTATATATAACGCAGATAAAACAAAACTATTTCAACAAAAAATATAAAACTAAGAACAATAAGACATGATGCAATAAAAGCTTAAAACCAACAATGAATATAATTAAAAATCAGCGTCACCTCCGTCACTTCCATCACCTGCATCACTTCTATCAACTCCATCACCTCCATCACCCCATCACCTCCATCACCTCCGTCACCTTCGTCACCTCCATCACCCCCTTCACTTCTATCACCTCCGTCACCTCCATCACTTCTATCACCTCCGTCACCTCCATCACCCCCTTCACTTCCATCACCTCCATCACCTGCATCACTTCTATCACCTCCGTCACCTCAATCACCCCCATCACTTCTATCACCTCCGTCACCTCCATCACCCCATCACCTCCATCACCTCCATCACCTCCAACACCTCCATCACCCCATCACCTCCATCACCTCCATCACTTCCATCACATTCATCACCTCCATCACCTCCATCACCCCCATTACCTCCATCACCTCCATCAATTCCATCACCTCCATCACCTCCATCACCTCTGTCACCTCCATCACCTCCATCACCTCCATCATCTTCATCACCTACGTAACCTCTATCACCTCCATCACCTCCATCACCTCTGTCACTTCCATCACATTCATCACCCCGTCACCTCCATCACATTCATCACTTCCATCACCTCAATCACCTCCATCACCTCCATCAGCTCCATCACTTCCATCACCTCCATCACCCCAGTCACCTCCATCACCCCCGTCACCTCCATCACCTCCATCACCCCCATCACTTCCATCACCTCCGTCACCTCCATCACTTCCATCACATTCATCACCTCCATCACCTCCATCACCTCGATCACTTCCGTCACCTCCATAACCTCCATCACCTCCGTCACCTCCATCACCTCCTTCACCTCCATCACCTCCGTCACCTCCATCACCTCCATCACTTCCATCACATTCATCACCTCCATCACCTCCATCACCTCGATCACCTCCGTCACCTCAATCACCTCCATCACTTTTTATCACATTCATCACCTCCATCACCTCCATCACTTGCATCACATTCATCACCTCCATCAACCTATCACCTCCATCACCTCCATCACCTCCATCACCTTCCATCACCTTCATCACCTTCATCACCTCCATCACCTTCATCACCTCCATCACCTCCATCACCTCCATCACTTCCATCACCTCCATCACCTCCATCACCTCCATCACCTTCATCATCTCCATCACCTTCATCACCTCCATCACCTCCATCACTTCCATCACATTCATCACCTCCATGACCTTCATCACCTCCATCACCTCCATCACCTCGGTCACCTCCATCACCTCCATCACACCTCGGTCACCTCCATCACCTCTATCATGCCATCACATTCCATCACTTCCATCACCTCCATCACCTCCGTCACCTTCCATCACCTCCATCACTTCCATCACATTCCACCCTCCATGACCTTCATCACCTCCATCACCTCCATCACCTCCATCACCTCCATCACCTCGGTCACCTCCATCACCTCCATCACCTCCATCACCTCCATCACCTCCATCACCTCCATCACCTCTATCACTGCCATTACATTCATCACTTCCATCACCTCCATCACCTCCATCACCTCCATCACTTCCATCACATTCATCACCTCCATCACTTCTATCACCTCCATCACCTCCATCACCTCTGTCACCTCCATCACCTCCATCACCTCCATCATCTTCATCACCTACGTCACCTCTATCACCTCCATCACCTCTGTCACTTCCATCACATTCATCACCCCGTCACCTCCATCACATTCATCACTTCCATCACCTCAATCACCTCCATCACCTCCATCAGCTCCATCACTTCCATCACCTCCATCACCCCCGTCACCTCCATCACCCCCGTCACCTCATTCATCACCTCCATCACCCCCATCACTTCCATCACCTCCATCACCTCCATCACCTCCGTCACCTCCATCACTTCCATCACATTCATCACCTCCATCACCTCCATCACCTCGATCACCTCCGTCACCTCCATCACCTCCATCACCTCCGTCACCTCCATCACCTCCTTCACCTCCATCACCTCCGTCACCTCCATCACCTCCATCACTTCCATCACATTCATCACCTCCATCACCTCCATCACCTCGATCACCTCCGTCACCTCAATCACCTCCATCACTTTTTATCACATTCATCACCTCCATCACCTCCATCACTTGCATCACATTCATCACCTCCATCACTTCCATCACATTCATCACCTTCATCACCTCCATCACCTCCATCACCTCCGTCACCTCCATCACCTCCATCACCTCCATCACTTCCATCACCTCTATCACCTCCATCACTTCCATCACATTTATCAGCTCCATCACTTCCATTACCTCTATCACCTCCATCACTTCCATCACTTTCATCACCTCCATCACATTCATCACCTCCATCACTTCCATCACTTTCATCACCTCCATCACATTCATCACCTCCATCACTTCCATCAACTCCATCACCTACATCACTTCCATCACATTCATCACCTCCATCACCTCCATCACCTCCATCACTTCCATCACCTCCATCACATTCATCACCTCTATCACTTCCATCACCTCCATCACCCCATCATCTCCATCACTTCCATCACATTTATCACCTCCATCACCTCAATCACCCCCATCACCTCCATCACCCCAATACTTCCATCACCTCCATCACCCCCATCACTTCCATCACCTCCATCACCTCCATGGGCTCCATCACCCCCATCACTTCCATCACCTCCATCACCTCCATCACCTCCATCACCTCCATCACTTCCATCACCTGCATCAACCTGTTAACTCCATCACCTCCATCACCTCCATCACCTTCATCATCTCCATCACCTCCATCACCTTCATCACCTCCATCATCTCCATCACCTCCATCACCTCCATCACTTCCATCACCTCCATCACCTCCACTGCCTCCATCACTTCCATCACATTCATCACCTCCATCACTTCCATCACCTTCCTCACCTCCATCACCTTCATCACCTCCATCACCTTCATCACCTCCGTCACCTCCATCATCTCCATCACCTCCATCACCTCCATCACTTCCATCACATTCATCACCTCCATCACCTCCTCCATCACCTCCATTACCTCCATCACCTCCGTCACCTCCATCACCTCCATCACTTCCATCACATTCATCACTTTCATCACCTCCATCACCTCTGTCACCTTCTTCACCTCCATCACCTCCTTCACCTCCATCACCTCCATAACCTCCATCACTTCCATCACTTCCATCACATTCATCACCTCCATCACCTCCGTCACATCCATCACCTCCATCACTTCCATCACATTCATCACCTCCATCACCTCCGTCACATCCATCACCTCCGTCACCTCCGTCACCTCCATCACCTCCATCACTTTCATCACATTCATCACCTCCATGACCTTCATCACCTCCATCACCTCCATCACCTCGGTCACCTCCATCACCTCCATCACCTCGGTCACCTCCATCACCTCTATCACTGCCATCACATTCATCACTTCCATCACCTCCATCACCTCCGTCACCTCCATCACCTCCATCACTTCCATCACATTCATCACCTCCATGACCTTCATCACCTCCATCACCTCCATCACCTCGGTCACCTCCATCACCTCCGTCATCTCCATCACCTCCATCACCTCCATCACCTCGGTCACCTCCATCACCTCTATCACTGCCATCACATTCATCACTTCCATCACCTCCATCACCTCCATCACCTCCATCACCTCCATCACCTCTGTCACTTCCATCACATTCATCACCCCGTCACCTCCATCACATTCATCACTTCCATCACCTCAATCACCTCCATCACCTCCATCAGCTCCATCACTTCCATCACCTCCATCACCCCCGTCACCTCCATCACCCCCGTCACCTCCATCACCTCCATCACCCCCATCACTTCCATCACCTCCATCACCTCCATCACCTCCATCACCTCCGTCACCTCCATCACCTCCGTCACCTCCAGCTTCTCCTGGTCTAAATGTGCCTCAGTGTGCCAGGTAAGTCCACGACCATTTCAGTTCTTTACCTTTAATACAGAAACAGATAAAGATGTGACAGAAGAATGCTGTGATGTGGTGGGTCAAAGGCAGCAGAGATGTCCAGCAGCTGCAGGATGGTCTGCAGTTAAAAGCAAGTAATTCAAAAGTCTTGACAGGCCTGTTTCTGTGCTGTTGTTCAGCTTAAACCATGACTGGATAGTCTCAGAGAAACCACGTAATTTAAGGTATGACTGACTGATTTAAAACCTGCTTTTACATGGAGGAAGAGAGTTTGACCTGAAGTCAGGGAGGACAGAGGAATCCAAACTCTTATTTTTGATGAGCAGCTGGGACACAACCTGATCTTTTAACCTGAGTCATGACATAATGAGAGCGGGGATTATCTCAGTGACTCACTGAACGACTGAAACCAGCACTGGGCTGGACCACAGACTGGTACTAATTAACCTCTGTAGCTTGTGAAAGGGGTGTTAAAAAGTATAAAGGGTTTTTTTTGTTTTTTCAGGACACATTTGATAATAGGCTAAACAGATTTAGTGCCAGGACTTGACAAATTCAGTCCGTCAGTGATGACACATCGTCTATTAGGGTTAGGGCTTTTTTTTTAAATGGAGGTGGTGTTGTGGAGCAGCTAACATTTCTGTCGGCTTCATCCACCACCATCATGTCTCAAACAGCTGGATGTGAGACCACATCTGCACCCCCAGAGAAGTGCAGGGTGAGGCTCAGCAGCTACAGATCCATCCTGCCTCCACTGAGTCAAGACCAGGAATGAGGACCGTTGTCCCGGGTGTCCCTGCCTGATAAAGTTGGAGAATCATGGAACAAAAAAAACCTAAAGGGTCGCCTTCGGCACTCGTCTTTGTTTTTAAGGGAGATTCCTGAGACTATAATTAGATACTTAAAGATCTGGAGAATGTCAGATATATTTAGACTTAAAAAAGAAATCTAAACAAAAAGTGTCTGAGGTTCTGGAATCTGTGAGTGTGGACGTAGATAAGCTGGAGGTTGTGGTCCAGTGTCTGATTTGTTTATAGGAAGATAAATGCTCTCAGCAGGGTGTTAGATCACTGAGTCCCACAACGATGATGATGACATGTTAGTGTCTGAAGACTGAAATGGAATTTACATTCCTTTGTGAACATGGTCGTTATAGCGATTGCATCGTCCAGACTTTCAGCTCAGACACATCTGACGCCTGGAAAATCCTGCAGGATGAGTCTCAGTGGAGATGAGATGACATCAGGTTGAATCATCTGATTAATGCAGGTATGTGCTACATGAAGGCAGTGGTCACATGTGAAGACAGCATGGTGTCACCAACACCACCATCATCTGACTAAATGACTAAATACAACGACCATATAAACATAAACATAAACAGATGGAGGCAGCAGCACTGGGATGAGATGGCCAGAGGACCAGGTCACCGATCACCACGCCAGTCGGCACCCAAACACAAGTGGAGGAGAACCCCGGGATGGACAGAGGATGGAACTGCAAGTCAGCATGAAACCCAGGAAACTCTGGCCTGCAAATACACAGAAAGAAAAGGGGGCAGAAACAGCACAACAAACACAGGAAAGCAAAGAAAATGGAGCACAGTTTCAGTAACAGGGTGCTCCCAAATAATTATAAATGAGCTGGAGGAGGAGGAAGGGAGGAGGAAAGGGAAGGAAAAGGAGAAGAGCAGCACTCAGCAGATCATGTTGGCGTCTCCCTGCAGTGTAGGCCTATAGCAGCATAACTATGACGAAGCTGTGATTAAGACGAGCTACTCTAGTCTTACTACTACAACTATAGTTATAACTATTAGCCCCTACACACTATAGTTTAGACTAATTGTAGGCTTTACTGAACAGAAATGTTTTCAATTTAGTTTTAAAGATGGAGATGGTATCAGCCTCCTGAACCCAAACTGGTAGCTGGTTCCATAAAAAAGGTGCCTGGTAGCAGAAGGCCCGTCCTCCAAACCTACTTTTAGATATTCTAGGAGCGACGAGTAATCCTGCACTCTGAGGGCCTGATTTACTAAGATCCTAAATAAAGAGTACTAAATTGCGTGTGCACTGAAAAAGTTTGCGCGTGCTGTTGTTGTGTGTTTTGCGGGTGATCAACTAAGAATGCTCGCGCAATTGATAACGGGTGCAAACCGCAGTATTTAAATGAGGTGTTGCGTGTCTTACGGTTTGCGCCATGGAGAGTCTGGATGGAAAGCAGGATAGACGCAAGCGCAAAATGAAATTTGACGAGTTGGAGTTAGAGATATTAGTGGAAGAGGCAAATAAACACATTCATGAACTACAGCAAAGACATTTAAACATCACCAAAAGAAACGCAATATGGGAGAAAATCTGCGATAGAATAAATGCAGTTGGTAAGACAAAAAGAACGGCAGATGAGGTTAAAAGAAGGTGGCAAGATATAAGGCGAGGAACTAAAGAAAAAGTGGCCTTTAATAAAACTTTGGCAAACAAGACAGGTGGAGGGCCTGCGGAGGAGATGCCTCTAACCAGCATTGAGCAGCAGGTGCAGCTCACCTTCTGGAGGAGCAGATAACTGGGATACTGGGGTCTGACACGCTAGAGCCAACTGCAGAACAAGGTAGGCGCACAATAAGAAACACTTTTTTCTCCATGAAAACACGTGATTTATTTATTATCACAAATAAAAAAATGAATGTGCCTCCTGTGGCAACCTTTTGCTGAATAATACTCGATTTAACATTCAAATAAAATATTTCTCCTTTTGCATGTGCTTGTGACCGGCTCCATATCAGCCCTTAAGTTTCAACTATCTGGTTTTCATTCATTCCAAACAAATTTACACGAGTCCGAAAGACTCTCTCTCTGCGTATTCTTTGATTTTGGCGATGTCGCCTCCTTGCCACAATAACAGCAGCCATCGGTGCGTAATGCTGGGCAGATTAGCACCTTCCTTTCGAACGTATTAAATACAGACGCAATCACAATCCCCGCAATTACTTTCAGGGTAAATGAACCTATTTGCATTTTCCCCTCCCAGTATTTAGCGCTTTCTGGCGGGTACGCCCCATATTGATTATTCATCAGAGCAAAAGTACTAAATGAACAGCGTGTGCTATTTTGCTCATTTGAGAGGCGCAGTCCTCTTTGCACGCTGTCAGTAAATCAGCTTGCACATTGGTTTGCGGGTGGTGTCAAGTTTGCACACGTTTTTACGCACGCAAACCTTTAGTAAATCAGGCCCTGAGAGCGGAGAGCTCTATTAGGAGTATAACGTGCTATCAAGTCTTGTAAATAGCGAGGAGCTAGGCCATTAAGGGCCTTATATGTGAGAAGCAGAATTTTAAACTCGATTTTAAATTTCACGGGAAGCCAAAGGAGGGAGGCTAACACGGGAGAGATGTGATCTCGCTTACAGATTCCTGTCAGCACCCTCGCTGCTGCGTTCTGGATCAATTGAAGGCTATTCAGCAAGCTTTTTGGACATCCTGCTAACAACGCATTACAATAATCCAGCCTAGAACTGACAAACACCTGGATTTATTTTTTTTAATGAACCCTTTTAAAAGAAAAAGTATCAATCTGCCAGAAATGGTGGTGAGAAAGTTGAAAGTAACTCACAACTATGAGGTTTCTGTGTCCAACTGTAGACTCAAGAACAATCAGGTAAAACTAAACTAAAACTAAATTTACAAAGTCTCATCAAACTACCATCCTGCTTTCAGATTTTGAAGAACAGGAAGCCAGTCCCCACAGGTCATTCAAGCAAAAATGAATCCAATAAGAAGGAAACAGCTGTTTTTCAAGTTTAAGTGAAAGTAAAAATTTATGGGAAATTTTCTGGTTTAGTCATGAGGGCAGTCGCCTTTCAAGATAAGCAGACGAAGATGAAAAGATCCCTGAAGATCTTCGAAAGTTTCCCATCTTGCCTGAGAAGCCAACGACAGCTTTCTGGTGACATCTGTGGCACCTTTATTCAGCTGGAAGACCTGTTATCATGCAGCTGATGTGCTTTTCAAAGATCAACTGGACCCACGAAATCAGCTTTTAAAGAGCTCAACCATCCTCATGATAAATGAAAGACATGTTGGAGCTGTTGTTAAGTGAGGAAGCAGAGTCTTCTGTCATTTCCTGTTTTGTGTGGCAGTGCGTCTCATATCTGGCCTTTGTCCTCTTATCTCTGCGCTGCTCTGCGTTGTGCTCTCTATTTTAGGTTTGTCAGATTTATATATGTATAAATCTCTTTTGAAGTGATTGTTGGAGTTTCCCTCTCTTTACCTGAATTCTCCTGCCTCCTTTGTCCATCCTTCATCCATCACCCACTCATTCTTCTGCAGGGTCAGGGGCATCTGCTGGAGCCTGTGCCAGCTCTCTCATTGGGCAAAAGGCGGGGGGGGGGGGCACCCTGGACAGGTCGCTCATCCATCACAGGGTCTCCTTTGTGGATTACTTTAAAAATAACCTTTGTTCTTTTTCAAACTGCCTTTGGACCTCCTCCCACTGCAGTTACACCAGTGGACCAGAGGTGAAGCAGTGATGGAGCAGTGGTGGAGCAGTGGTGGAGCAGTGGTGCACCAGTGGTGGACCAGTGGTGGACCAGTGGTGGACCAATGGTGGACCAGTGGTAGACCAGTGGTGAACCAGTGGTGGACCAGTGGCGGACTAGAGGTGGAGCAGTGGTGGACCAGTGGTGGACCAGAGGTGGACCAGAGGTGGAGCAGTGGTGGAGCAGTGGTGGAGCAGTGGTGGACCAATGGTGGACCAGTGGTAGACCAGTGGTGAACCAGTGGTAGACCAGTAGCGGACTAGATGTGGAGCAGTGGTTGACCAGTGGTGGACCAGTGGTGGACCAAAGGTGGACCAGAGGTAGACCAGTAGTGGACCAGTGGTGGATCAGTAGTGGACCAGTGGTGAACAAAAGGTGGACCAGAGGTAGACCAGTAGTGGACCAGTGGTAGACCAGTGGTGGAACAGTGGTGGACCAGTGGTGGACCAATGGTGGATCAGAGGTAGATGAGTGGTGGATCAGTGGTAGACCAGTGGTGGACAAGTGGTGGATCAGTGGTGGACCAGTGGTGGACCAGTGGTGGACCAGTGGTAGACCAGTGGTAGACCAGTGGTGGATCAGTTGTGGACCAGTGGTGGACCAGAGGTAGACCAGTGGTGGATCAGTGGTGGGTCAGTGGTAGACCAGTAGTAGACCAGTGGTAGACCAGTGGTGGATCAGTGGTGGATCAGTGGTAGACCAGTGGTAGACCAGTAGTGGACCAGTGGTGGACCAGTGTTGGACCAGGGGTGGACCAGTGGTAGACCAATGGTGGACCAGTGGTGGACCAGTGGTGGATCAGTGGTGGACCAGTGGTGAACCAGTGGTGGACCAGAGGTAGACCAGAGGTGGAGCAGTGGTGGAGCAGTGGTTGAGCAGTGGTGGATCAGTGGTGGATCAGTGGTAGACCAGTGGTAGACCAGTAGTGGACCAGTGGTGGACCAGTGTTGGACCAGGGGTGGACCAGTGGTAGACCAATGGTGGACCAGTGGTGGACCAGTGGTGGACCAGAGGTGGAGCAGTGGTGGACCAGTGGTGGACTAGATGTGGACCAGAGGTGGACCAGTGGTGGATCAGTGGTGGACCAGTGGTGAACCAGTGGTGGACCAGAGGTAGACCAGAGGTGGACCAGTGGTGGGTCAGTGGTAGACCAGTAGTGGACCAGGGGTGGACCAGTGGTGGACCAGTGTTGGACTAGGGGTGGAACAGTGGTAGACCAGTGGTGGACCAGTGGTGGACCAGTGGTGGACCAGAGGTGGATCAGTGGTTGACCAGTGGTGGACCAGAGGTGGACCAGTGGTGGATCAGTGGTAGACCAGAAGTGGACCAGTGGTGGACCAGTGGTGGACCAGTGGTGGACCAGAGGTGGACCAGTGGTGGACCAGTGGTGGATCAGTGGTAGACAAGTGGTAGACCAGTAGTGGACCAGTGGTGGACCAGTGGTGGACCAGTTTTGGACCAGGGGTGGAACAGTGGTAGACCAGTGGTGGACCAGTGGTGGACCAGTGGTGGACCAGTGGTGGACCAGAGGTGGACCAGAGGTGTAGCAGTGGTGGACCAGTGGTGGACCAGTTTTGGACCAGGGGTGGAACAGTGGTAGACCAGTGGTGGATCAGTGGTGGATATGTGGTAGACCAGTGGTGGGCCATTGGTGGATCAGTGGTGGACCAGTGGTGGACCAGTTGTGGACCAGTGGTAGACCAGTAATAGACCAGTGGTAGACCAGTGGTGGATCAGTGGTGGATCAGTGGTGGACCAGTGGTGGACCAGAGGCAGACCAGTGGTGGACCAGTGGTGGATATGTGGTAGACCAGTGGTGGACCATTGGTGGATCAGTGGCGGACCAGTGGTGGACCAGTTGTGGACCAGTTGTAGACCAGTAATAGACCAGTGATAGACCAGTGGTGGATCAGTGGTGGATCAGTGGTGGAGCAGAGGTGGACCAGTGGTGGACCAGTGGTGGAGCAGTGGTGGACCAGTGGTGGACCAGTGGTGGACCAGTGGTGGAGCAGTGGTGGACCAGTGGTGGACCAGTTTTGGACCAGGGGTGGAACAGTGGTAGAGCAGTGGTAGACCAGTGGTGGACCAGTGGTGGACCAGTGGTGGACCAGTGGTGGACCAGAGGTGGAGCAGTGGTGGAGCAGAGGTGGACCAGTGGTGGAGCAGAGGTGGACCAGTGGTGGACCAGTGGTGGACCAGTGGTGGACCAGTGGACCAGTGGTGGACCAGTGGTGAGCAGTGGTGGACCAGTGGTGGAGCAGAGGTGGACCAGTGGTGGACCAGTGGTGGACCAGTGGTGGACCAGTGGTTGAGCAGTGGTGGACCAGTGGTGGAGCAGTGGTGGACCAGTTTTGGACGAGTGGTAGACCAGTGGTAGACCAGATTTGCACCAGTGGTGGACCAGTGGTGGACCAGTGGTGGACCAGTGGTGGACCAGTTTTGGACAGTGGTTAGACAGTGCCAGTGGTAGACCAGTTTGGACCAGTGGTGGACCAGTGGTGGACCAGTGGTGGACCAGTTGTGGACCAGGGGTGGAACAGTGGTAGACCAGTGGTGGATCAGTGGTGGATCAGTGGTGGATCAGTGGTGGACCAGAGGCAGACCAGTGGTGGACCAGTGGTGGATATGTGGTAGACCAGTGGTGGGCCATTGATGGATCAGTGGTGGACCAGTGGTGGACCAGTTGTGGACCAGTGGTAGACCAGTAATAGACCAGTGGTAGACCAGTGGTGGATCAGTGGTGGACCAGTGGTGGACCAAAGGTGGACCAGAGGTAGACCAGTAGTGGACCAGTGGTGGATCAGTAGTGGACCAGTGGTGGGCCATTGATGGATCAGTGGTGGACCAGTGGTGGACCAGTTGTGGACCAGTGGTAGACCAGTAATAGACCAGTGGTAGACCAGTGGTGGATCAGTGGTGGACCAGTGGTGGACCAAAGGTGGACCAGAGGTAGACCAGTAGTGGACCAGTGGTGGATCAGTAGTGGACCAGTGGTGGACAAAAGGTGGACCAGAGGTAGACCAGTAGTGGACCAGTGGTAGACCAGTGGTGGAACAGTGGTGGACCAGTGGTGGACCAATGGTGGATCAGAGGTAGATGAGTGGTGGATCAGTGGTAGACCAGTGGTGGACAAGTGGTGGATCAGTGGTGGACCAGTGGTGGACCAGTGGTGGACCAGTGGTAGACCAGTGGTAGACCAGTGGTAGACCAGTGGTGGATCAGTTGTGGACCAGTGGTGGACCAGAGGTAGACCAGTGGTGGATCAGTGGTGGGTCAGTGGTAGACCAGTAGTAGACCAGTGGTAGACCAGTGGTGGATCAGTGGTGGATCAGTGGTAGACCAGTGGTAGACCAGTGGTGGATCAGTGGTGGATCAGTGGTAGACCAGTGGTAGACCAGTAGTGGACCAGTGGTGGACCAGTGTTGGACCAGGGGTGGACCAGTGGTGGACCAATGGTGGACCAGTGGTGGACCAGTGGTGGTCCAGAGGTGGAGCAGTGGTGGACCAGTGGTGGACTAGAGGTGGACCAGAGGTGGACCATTGGTGGACCAGTGGTGGACCAGAGGTAGACCAGAGGTGGAGCAGTGGTGGAGCAGTGGTTGAGCAGTGGTGGATCAGTGGTGGATCAGTGGTAGACCAGTGGTAGACCAGTAGTGGACCAGTGGTGGACCAGTGTTGGACCAGGGGTGGACCAGTGGTAGACCAATGGTGGACCAGTGGTGGACCAGTGGTGGACCAGTGGTGGACCAGTGGTGGACCAGAGGTGGAGCAGTGGTGGACCAGTGGTGGACTAGAGGTGGACCAGAGGTGGACCATTGGTGGACCAGTGGTGGACCAGTGGTGGATCAGTGGTGGACCAGTGGTGAACCAGTGGTGGACCAGAGGTAGACCAGAGGTGGAGCAGTGGTTGAGCAGTGGTTGAGCAGTGGTGGATCAGTGGTGGATCAGTGGTAGACCAGTGGTAGACCAGTAGTGGACCAGTGGTGGACCAGTGTTGGACCAGGGGTGGACCAGTGGTAGACCAATGGTGGACCAGTGGTGGACCAGTGGTGGACCAGAGGTGGAGCAGTGGTGGACCAGTGGTGGACTAGAGGTGGACCAGAGGTGGACCATTGGTGGACCAGTGGTAGACCAGTGGTGGATCAGTGGTGGACCAGTGGTGAACCAGTGGTGGACCAGAGGTAGACCAGAGGTGGACCAGTGGTGGGTCAGTGGTAGACCAGTAGTGGACCAGGGGTGGACAAGTGGTGGACCAGTGTTGGACTAGGGGTGGAACAGTGGTAGACCAGTGGTGGACCAGTGGTGGACCAGTGGTGGACCAGAGGTGGAGCAGTGGTGGACCAGTGGTGGACCAGAGGTGGAGCAGTGGTGGACCAGTGATGGACCAGTGGTGGATCAGTGGTAGACCAGAAGTGGACCAGTGGTGGACCAGTGGTGGACCAGTGGTGGACCAGAGGTAGACCAGTGGTGGACCAGTGGTGGATCAGTGGTAGACCAGTGGTAGACCAGTAGTGGACCAGTGGTGGACCAGTGGTGGACCAGTTTTGGACCAGGGGTGGAACAGTGGTAGACCAGTGGTGGACCAGTGGTGGACCAGTGGTGGAGCAGTGGTGGACCAGAGGTGGACCAGAGGTGTAGCAGTGGTGGACCAGTGGTGGACCAGTGGTGGACCAGTTTTGGACCAGGGGTGGAACAGTGGTAGACCAGTGGTGGATCAGTGGTGGATATGTGGTAGACCAGTGGTGGGCCATTGGTGGATCAGTGGTGGACCAGTGGTGGACCAGTTGTGGACCAGTGGTAGACCAGTAATAGACCAGTGGTAGACCAGTGGTGGATCAGTGGTGGATCAGTGGTGGACCAGTGGTGGACCAGAGGCAGACCAGTGGCGGACCAGTGGTGGATATGTGGTAGACCAGTGGTGGACCATTGGTGGATCAGTGGTGGACCAGTGGTGGACCAGTTGTGGACCAGTTGTAGACCAGTAATAGACCAGTGGTAGACCAGTGGTGGATCAGTGGTGGATCAGTGGTGGACCAGTGGTAGACCAGTGGTTGAGCAGAGGTGGACCAGTGGTGGACCAGTGGTGGAGCAGAGGTGGACCAGTGGTGGACCAGTGGTGGAGCAGTGGTGGACCAGTGGTGGACCAGTGGTGGACCAGTGGTGGACCAGTGGTGGAGCAGTGGTGGACCAGTGGTGGACCAGTTTTGGACCAGGGGTGGAACAGTGGTGGAGCAGTGGTAGACCAGTGGTGGACCAGTGGTGGACCAGAGGTGGAGCAGTGGTGGAGCAGTGGTGGACCAGAGGTGGACCAGAGGTGGAGCAGAGGTGGACCAGTGGTGGACCAGTGGTGGACCAGTGGTGGACCAGTGGTGGACCAGTGGTTGAGCAGTGGTGGACCAGTGGTGGAGCAGTGGTGGACTAGTTTTGGACGAGTGGTAGACCAGTGGTAGACCAGATTTGCACCAGTGGTGGACCAGTGGTGGACCAGTGGTGTAGCAGTGGTGGACCAGTGGTGGAGCAGTGGTGGACCAGTTTTGGACGAGTGGTAGACCAGTGGTAGACCAGATTTGCACCAGTGGTGGACTAGTGGTGGACCAGTGGTGGAGCAGTGGTGGACTAGTTTTGGACGAGTGGTAGACCAGTGGTAGACCAGATTTGCACCAGTGGTGGACCAGTGGTGGACCAGTGGTGGAGCAGTGGTGGACCAGTGGTGGAGCAGTGGTGGACCAGTTTTGGACGAGTGGTAGACCAGTGGTAGACCAGATTTGCACCAGTGGTGGACCAGTGGTGGACCAGTGGTGGACCAGTGGTGGACCAGTGGTGGACCAGTTTTGGACCAGTGGTAGACCAGTGGTAGACCAGATTTGCACCAGTGGTGGACCAGTGGTGGACCAGTGGTGGAGCAGTGGTGGACCAGTTTTGGACGAGTGGTAGACCAGTGGTAGACCAGATTTGCACCAGTGGTGGACCAGTGGTGGAGCAGTGGTGGACCAGTTTTGGACGAGTGGTAGACCAGTGGTAGACCAGATTTGCACCAGTGGTGGACCAGTGGTGGACCAGTGGTGGACCAGTGGTGGACAGTGGTGGACCAGTTTTGGACCAGTGGTAGACCAGTGGTAGACCAGATTTGCACCAGTGGTGGACCAGTGGTGGACCAGTGGTGGAGCAGTGGTGGACCAGTTTTGGACGAGTGGTAGACCAGTGGTAGACCAGATTTGCACCAGTGGTGGACCAGTGGTGGACCAGTGGTGGAGCAGTGGTGGACCAGGGGTGGAACAGTGGTAGACCAGTGGTGGATCAGTGGTGGATCAGTGGTGGATCAGTGGTGGGCCAGAGGCTGACCAGTGGTGGACCAGTGGTGGATATGTGGTAGACCAGTGGTGGGCCATTGATGGATCAGTGGTGGACCAGTGGTGGACCAGTTGTGGACCAGTGGTAGACCAGTAATAGACCAGTGGTAGACCAGTGGTGGATCAGTGGTGGATCAGTGGTGGATCAGTGGTGGACCAGTGGTAGACCAGTGGTAGGTCAGAGCTAGACCAGTGGTAGACCAGTGGTGGACCAGTGGTAGACCAGTGGTAGACCAGTGGTGGACCAGTGGGGGACCAGTGGTAGACCAGTGGTAGACCAGTGGTGGACCAGTGGTGGATCAGTGGTGGACCAGTGGTAGACCAGTGGTAGGTCAGAGCTGGACCAGTGGTAGACCAGTGGTGGACCAGTGGTAGACCAGATTTGCACCAGTGGTGGACCAGTGGTGGACCAGTGGTAGACCAGTGGGGAACCAGGGTGGACCAGTGCTGGACCAGTGGTGGACCAGTGGTGGACCAGTGGTGGAGCAGTGTTGGACCAGAGGTGGACCAGTGGTGGACCAGTGGTAGTCCAGAGGTGGATCAATGGTGGACCAGTGGTGGAGCAGAGGTGGACCAGTGGTGGACCAGTGGTGGAGCAGTGGTGGAGCAGTGGTGGACCAGTGGTGGAGCAGTGGTGGACCAGTGGTGGAGCAGTGGTGGACCAGTGGTTGAGCAGTGGTGGAGCAGTGGTGGACCAGTGGTGGAGCAGTGGTGGACCAGTGGTAGACCAGTGGTAGACCAGTGGTGGAGCAGTGGTTGAGCAGTGGTGGACCAGTGGTGGAGCAGTGGTTGAGCAGTGGTGGACAGTGGTGGACCAGTGGTGGACCAGTGGTGGACCAGTGGTGGACCAGTGGTGGAGCAGTGGTGGAGCAGTGGTGGACCAGTGGTGGAGCAGTGGTTGAGCAGTGGTGTAACAGCAGCAGTTCACACAGCGCTGCAGGGAGCAGCGACTATATTCATTTAGTAGACTGAATTATCCTGATATTTACTCTGATTATTCCAGTAATTATCCCTATAATTACGATGATTACTCCTATAATTATCCCTTTAATTACTTCAATTATTCCTATAATAATCCCTATAATTAAATCACACCGTTGTTAGTGTTAATAAAGTCTAGAAGTCTAAAACTTCCAAAACTGGAGGTATCAGCCTGGTTTCACATGTGAACGTCACCCAGTTTGAGCACATCACACATATTCATCCTCCACTGTGAATAGTCCCCAGTAGATAGTCCCCACCAATTCAGTAAGAAAATACGAACAAACAGTTTTAAAAATGTGCTAACATGCACTAAATATTGTTTAATAAACATTTCAGAGCTATTTTAAAACCATTTCATATCTTCATCGGGAATCAGCGAGCGTTCTTTGTGGGAACGCCGTCAACAGGTTCGTCGTCCTTCAGAAAGAGACGTCGCTACGCCTCAGTTCAAAGCTGCAATGACAAACATGGAAAACCCCGGACTTTTCTGGCTACACCTTCACCATGACCAGATAAGATGTAAAAACAGTTGATCTCAACAATTCCTGTCAAACCACCTCCGACTGGTGCTTTCATTTTTCTTCTGATTCGCCTTCCGAGAAAATATTTGCTTTCTTACAGTAGGTGTCAAATGACAACCATCGGGTCTTCGGGGAAAAGAAGACGTGTTATCTTGTGATCTGAGATGCAACGCCACATTAAAGGTGAAGGTTTGTGTCTGGCTGGCAGCTCCTTCCCATCTCAGTCTAATTAATGAACAAACATGAAGCACTTTTAGGGTTTTCTGTTGTTTCTAGGCGTCCTTGTGAAGGGTGGAGCGCATGAAGAAGCGTTAATCGGTAACCGACGCCCCACATGAAGACGTGAAGGAGTTAGAGATTCCTGAAGCGTGACTTTGTCTGCAACAACAAGTGGCCACTTCCTTTTTTGGGGATCGTCCGTGATGACGACAGTGACGTGGCACCGCACAAAAATGCATGATGTCACACACGATGTGGCGTATTAAACTTTAATCCAGCTCCCAGTCAGTGAAGGAGACATATTCGGCCTTTTCTGTCCTCACGAAGTGACACAAGTCCCCGAGGTCTTCGAGGAACGTCAGGGACAACATTCACAGAGATCCAGATGTTCAGTCATCGTCTCAAGAACTGGATTCTGTGGAGGTTGAGTCAACCGCTAGCCTCAACACCATCACCCTCTTCCTCTTCCCTTTAAAATTATTCACAAACATTTGCGCTTCTGTGGAAATTAGGACGCAAATTAAAACTGACATCGTCTACACTCACTTTAGCTGAACACTGATACTAAAAAAAAATGACAAGAGTAAACCATAAAGACTGAGAGACACAGATATGAGACCAGAAAGAAAAATCTCTACTGCAGAATTTAATAAGAAGATGATCAAATCTGCAGCTGAAAACAGTAACGGAGCAGCAGAAAGTTTGGAGAGACACTAGTCAGAGACTGAAGAAAACAGAGGAACCTCTGACAGCTATGAACCAATCAAAGAAGGAGAACCAGGACTGAAAGATGGACAGAGATGAAGGAACGAGTCCACAGATGGAGGAACGAGTCCACAGACGGAGGAAAGAGTCCACAGGTGGAGGAACGAGTCCACAGATGGAGGAACGAGTCCACAGGTGGAAGAACGAGTCCACAGATGGAAGAACGAGTCCACAGACGGAGGAAAGAGTCCACAGATGGAGGAACGAGTCCACAGGTGGAAGAACGAGTCCACAGATGGAAGAACGAGTCCACAGGTGGAAGAACGAGTCCACAGACGGAGGAAAGAGTCCACAGGTGGAGGAACGAGTCACTTGGGTATAGTTTTTTCCTTTTCATGACCTATTTGACAGACGTGACTAATACTCCACTGTGACTTAGAGTCCAGGAAATGCAGTCATTTTAAATGGCAACAAAACAAAACTCTATATTATCAAAGGCTAAATCAAAGTCCCTGAATTTTCCACCAGTCACAGTTTTACAGGCTATGAGGTTAGAGAGGTTCTGGACATCGTCCTCCATTATCCTCAGGACGAGTTATGACAAAAGGAGGAAACACGACTGTCTAACATGACATGACTTTGTGGAAACACCGTTATTTCAGTTATTTCAGTTATTTCAGTTTTGTCAGTTATGTCAGCGTTGCACCAAAACCATCACATTAATGAGTCTGTTGACTAATGCAGGAACTGCTCATTTTCATCTTCAGAAGTCAGATTTCTTCATTGGAACTGAACGTCTGAAGTGAATGCAGAATAACTGGAAGATAAGAATAAGAATCTTTATTGTCATTGTACAAAATATACAACAAAATTCTGTGATAACGGCTAATCTCCCTCGGATCCGTGACGCTACGGTACCTGCACATCTGGACAGATCTGTCATCTCAGATGCTCATGCAGGAACAAACGGGTCCTCCTCCCAGAGGTTTTTCTGTTGACCACGTCCAGGAAGGCGGCGTCAGACCCAGGTCAGATGGTGCGGCCCTACGTGACTCTGCAGATTTGTCTTGGAATGGATTTTGCTCTCTGAGGACGTCCAAAGAAAGCAGCGGCAATAACTGTTTTTTCCTTGTGGACTTTATAATAAAAGCATTCATTACAGTCATTTCATTCATCTCACTGATGGTCACCATGTTTGGTGTCTGGTGTCTCCGTGAATGAATATTTGATACGATTTCAGTGCAAAAGCAGAGTGAAATCTGGACTGTGTTTTACGTTTGAGTCCGCACTTGACCCGGTTAGATACTAAGCATGTGACTGGTGACATGGTGACATCACAGACTAGGGATGAGTACTGGCAAGGACCTCGCAATACATTGGGCCCTATCTTGCACCTCCCAATACCCAATACCCAATACCCATTACCTGCAAATCTCAGATTTAGGAGCCTCTGCCACCCGAAATGCAATCTTCCACCTCCCAAAACCTGTTACCCATTTTGCCGTCTCCCTTAAGCACATTGTGGGCGCGGCAATGGGCGTGTCTCCTGCGCTTTCCACGAATTCGGTATCTTGCGGTACTGGTGTCTCGCAGATTTTGGGTATTGGATAATGGGTGGTCTGACCACCCATTATCCAATACCCAAAATCTGCAAGATACCAGTACCGCAAGATACCGAGTTTGTGGAAAGCGCAACTGGCATGTCGGCGCGTAAAAGAGCGCGTCCAAATCCTGTCATTGCGCGTCCACCCAGTCACATGTGGACTGCACAACCGGCTCTACCTCTCGATTATGCATCACTGTATTACTTTCATACATTATTCTCTTAAGGGCAGGTGATTTCTGTACAGCTGTGACATGATCTCATTCAGATGTTTGCTGTGGAGGAAACGATCACTGTTGTGGAGTTTCTTACTGTGCTCGTATCACTCTGATCCTCTCCTTGCGCTCGGAACACCTGAGATGCGCTCACTGGTAGAAGGTAGGTGTCATCATACCTGTTCCTCTGGCTCAATGCTCATCCAATGATCCGTTCTGCAGTATATTAAAAAGCACCGCTTCCAGCGGCTATGCGTCTTGGCGCAGCTGTGCGTCTTTGCGCAGGGGATATGTTCAAGATAACTCAAAAAGTTATGGATAGATTTTGATGACATTTTCAGGAGTTGTCAGAAATGTGAACTGATTTTATTTTGGGTGTGATCCGGAAGAAATCCTGGATTCTGGATCACTTTCAAATTTTTGATAACATTGCGCTGTTTAGTTGTTTCTTGAACCCTAAAGCAACCACAACTGCTGTGCTTGGCGGAGGTCTGCGCTCTCCGATTGCTTTTCTAGTTAAGAAATGCTTTCCTGGAAGCTCACCGGCTCTATTTTTTTCTGAGCAGTTTGTTGGAACTTCTTGGAGTACAAAAGAAATGATTAAATCATTTGCTCCACATTAGTTAAAGCTAGTTATGTATATATCAGTGCAGAGGAGGAGGAGGAAAGAAGAGGAGGAAGCTCTACAGCAGAGTCCCAGACCAGCTGCCCATGAGAGCTGCTCTGATCTGGGTGAAAGACGCTCCATGGCAGTTTGCAGGTACTGCAACCTGCTCTTAAAGGCAATGGCTACTGACGCACTGATTGGTTAAACAGGTGGAACGCCCTAACCACTCCCATGCATAATGTGTGCATAATATAGTGGTTTTTGCATGTAAGATCGTGGGTTTTGGGAGGTGGAAGATTGCGTTCTTTGTGGGGGAACGCCCCTCCCAATACCTAATATCCCTTAATAGCAGGTTTTGGAGGTTTGGCGCAAGATAGGGCCCATTATGTATCATGATATTTGGGCCACAATATGATATTATCACAATATCGCGATATATTGCGATATTCTACCCAGTTAATATCAAAATGAAAAGTAGAGATGAAAAATCAAGTTGCTGTATATGTTCATCAGATGATATTGATCATTCAGAGGACAAATTGAGTCAAAACTATTTGCTTCAAAACAACCTATTTACTGTTTATTATTAGTGTTTTTGCACATTTAAGTAACCAGTCCGCTGCAGCGCTGCAACATGTTTGCTCCAGATCAGCCACATGTGCTCTGTTACTGCAGCGTCATTCCTGCACGGTCGCTGGGATCAGACTAGAAATGTGTCAGGACCCCGAAACTTCTTGCTGCATCGACTGTTTTCATGTTTTCTTCCACTTTCCCCCCCGGCATGCAGCTCCGGTCCAAATCCGGTTGAGATTACCGTTAAATCAGCTGGTGCATTCCTCCTCTTCCTGGGTTTGTTTGCAGGGAACTGGAGCGGCTGGCGAGGGCCAGACTGGGGGCAGACTGGCCCAGACTGGGAGGGGGGGTGGCAGATACATAGAAGAAACGAAGCGTGGCCGTGGCAGGAAGGAAGCCGAGGCTCAGACGGCGAGATGATGAGAAGCAGTCGTTTCGCTTCATAAAAGGGTAACTTTCCAGTCCCCCTGGGAGCGAGCTTCATGACGGGGGGGGGGGGGGGGGGGGGGGGGGGGGGGGGGGGGTAAACAGTCACGGAGCTGTTTGGAATAGCTGACATTCCAGGATGCTTCCTCAGCAGGGTCAAAGGTCAGCTTCATTCACAGCTGCAGAGGTGTCGAGCAGAGTAAACAGTACGTGGTCGTTGAGGAACATTCCTCCGTCTGCTGACAGTAGCGACTCATCTTCGTTCCTTAACGTGGCGTGCCTGGACTGGACGGCATTCTTCACATCGCCGTCCAGATCACATCTCCGTCTGTGTGTGGGCACACGTACGCCAGATGAGGCCGATAGCCGCCGAGTAAACGCTCCTTTCAGCTCTGTAAACGGCCGCCTGATTGACATCTAAATTTGCTATTCAGGCACCTGACGATGTCCATCTCGCTGCATTCAGCGAGGACAGGTGACTACGTGATGAGCGGCGGCAGAGCAGCGTGGACGGGGTCAAAGGGGACGGCGCTGCGGCGCACGTTCTGGATCGGTTCTCTTTCTTTGTATTGTAGTTTTCTGTTGTCAGAAGAAGTTTGGAGATCTCCTGGCGATGATGATGTGACTTTTCTTCTCTCTATCTCTTCCAGTCTGGATTAGCTGTGCCGTTCTGAGTGTGTTAATGGGTTCAGAAAAAACTGCTCCAGGCCGACTTTTTAAATGTAAAAAAGACATTTATTTACAGAAAAAAGTAGGCATAAATGACAGACTTCTGCAGCAGTCTGAGACCTCTCTGGAGCTGATGAGGGAAAGATCGAAGAACAATGAAATACACAGGCTCTTTATAGCCTCTGTGTAACGCCTTTCCAGTCTTCAGTTTCACAGGTGGAATCAGTCAATTTTAATGAGACCGTTTCATATTCACTCTTCTTCAAACATAAACAGTACCGTCTTAAGTTTACAGATGGAATTTATCAGAAACTCTCTAAGACAGATTCTCAGTTCTTGTCTCTTTTTGGACCTGAACTGTCTATTTTGCTGAAGAAGACAGGATGCCAACTAGTAGTCACACACACCAACATGAACCCGCTGACTCTGCAGAATGCTCTTAAACTCAATGAACTTCTTTAGAGGACATGGTCGAAACTTATATAAGTATATATGTAAAAGATCATATTGTTCAGACACCACAGTATCATGGCCGTGGAGGTGGGCTGAAGAACTCCCTGTCCTTTCTGTGGAGGACAGCGAGCTGAGAGGAACGAAAACCACCACAGGTGGGACAGTTCGGTTTTCATGCACGTCTTTGCAGCTCCATTTACGGTGGAGGGGAGTCGCCATTTAGACTCCGCCTCCTCCTCTCATCCAATCGAATCATCAAAGCGTCTTCTGAGGAGCAGCAAATGAAACGGGGAGTAAAGATGAGAGCAGGTGGAAATGTGGAGGCTGATCTGGGTCTGTGATAGGGGTGTGGGAAAAAAATTGATTTGGCAATATATCGCGATTTTTGGCCGCACAATGTAATATCGATTTTTCAGCTCCTAATATTGATTTTAACATCAATAAATAGGTTGTTTTGAAGCAAATAGTTTTGACTCAATTTGTCCTCTGAATGATCAATATCATCTGATGAACATATACAGCAACTTGATTTTTCATCTCTACTTTTAATTTTGATATTAACTGGGTAGAATATTGCAATATCACGATAATATTGTATCATGACCCAAGTATCATGATACATATTGTATTGCGAGGTCCTTCCCAATACTAACCCCTCTTCCTCTGCAGCTGTGTGCAGCTGTGTGCAGCTGTGCAGCCTCACATGCAGACCAAATGCACGTTCTGTCGCCAGAAGACCTGTCGAACCAACAACACCGTCCTGTGCTGGTCTGCTGAAGCACAGAAGAGGGTTTTGTTTGTCTGCAAAGGTATTCACTCCTGCTGCTGAGAGCACGTTACGCTCCTGATAAGACAGGTAACACAATCGAGATTAAAAGGCTGATAGGCCTGATTGTACTTTATCTCAGGCTGTTTATTATGATGGGATATGTTTACTGACCCAGATGTACGATGCAGCTGTAAAACAGTCAAATACAGGTGGGTGTTTTACTGCAGGAGATCAGTCCAAAGGAGCAAGGTTCAAGCAGCCAGGGCTCAGGTTCCTTTAGCAGAAAGAGTTGAGTCTGGTCCCTGCAGCTGAGATGAGTCTGGTCCTTCAGCTGAGATGAGTCTGGTCCCTGCAGCTGAGACGAGTCTGGTCCTTCAGCTGAGATGAGTCTGGTCCCTTCAGCTAAGATGAGTCTGGTCCTTCAGCTGAGATGAGTCTGGTCCTTCAGCTGAGATGAGTCTGGTCCTTCAGCTGAGATGAGTCTGGTCCTGCAGCTGAGATGAGTCTGGTCCTTCAGCTGAGATGAGTCTGGTCCCTGCAGCTGAGATGAGTCTGGTCCTTCAGCTGAGATGAGTCTGGTCCCTTCAGCTGAGATGAGTCTGGTCCTTCAGCTGAGATGAGTCTGGTCCTTCAGCTGAGATGAGTCTGGTCCTTCAGCTGAGATGAGTCTGGTCCCTGCAGCTGAGATGAGTCTGGTCCTTCAGCTGAGATGAGTCTGGTCCTTCAGCTGAGATGAGTCTGGTCCTTCAGCTGAGATGAGTCTGGTCCTTCAGCTGAGATGAGTCTGGTCCTTCAGCTGAGATGAGTCTGGTCCTTCAGCTGAGATGAGTCTGGTCCCTTCGGCTGAGATGAGTCTGGTCCTGCAGCTGAGATGAGTCTGGTCCTTCAGCTGAGATGAGTCTGGTCCTGCAGCTGAGATGAGTCTGGTCCTTCAGCTGAGATGAGTCTGGTCCCTGCAGCTGAGATGAGTCTGGTCCTTCAGCTGAGATGAGTCTGGTCCTTCAGCTGAGATGAGTCTGGTCCTTCAGCTGAGATGAGTCTGGTCCTTCAGCTGAGATGAGTCTGGTCCCTGCAGCTGAGATGAGTCTGGTCCTTCAGCTGAGATGAGTCTGGTCCTGCAGCTGAGATGAGTCTGGTCCTTCAGCTGAGATGAGTCTGGTCCTTCAGCTGAGATGAGTCTGGTCCCTTCAGCTGAGATGAGTCTGGTCCTTCAGCTGAGATGAGTCTGGTCCCTTCGGCTGAGATGAGTCTGGTCCTGCAGCTGAGATGAGTCTGGTCCTTCAGCTGAGATGAGTCTGGTCCCTTCAGCTGAGATGAGTCTGGTCCTTCAGCTGAGATGAGTCTGGTCCCTTCAGCTGAGATGAGTCTGGTCCTTCAGCTGAGATGAGTCTGGTCCTTCAGCTGAGATGAGTCTGGTCCCTTCAGCTGAGATGAGTCTGGTCCTTCAGCTGAGCTGAGATGAGTGGTCTTCAGCTGAGATGAGTCTGGTCCTTCAGCTGAGATGAGTCTGGTCCTTCAGCTGAGATGAGTCTGGTCCCTTCAGCTGAGATGAGTCTGGTCCTTCAGCTGAGATGAGTCTGGTCCTTCAGCTGAGATGAGTCTGGTCCCTTCAGCTGAGATGAGTCTGGTCCTTCAGCTGAGATGAGTCTGGTCCCTGCAGCTGAGATGAGTCTGGTCCTTCAGCTGAGATGAGTCTGGTCCTGCAGCTGAGATGAGTCTGGTCCTGCAGCTGAGATGAGTCTTGTCCTTCAGCTGAGATGAATCTGGTCCCTGCAGCTGAGATGAATCTGGTCCCTTCAGCTGAGATGAGTCTGGTCCCTTCAGCTGAGATGAGTCTGGTCCTTCAGCTGAGATGAGTCTGGCCCTTCAGCTGAGATGAGTCTGGTCCTTCAGCTGAGATGAGTCTGGTCCTTCAGCTGAGATGAGTCTGGTCCTTCAGCTGAGATGAGTCTGGTCCTTCAGCTGAGATGAGTCTGGTCCTTCAGCTGAGATGAGTCTGGTCCTTCAGCTGAGATGAGTCTGGTCCTTCAGCTGAGATGAGTCTGGTCCTTCAGCTGAGATGAGTCTGGTCCCTTCAGCTGAGATGAGTCTGGTCCTTCAGCTGAGATGAGTCTGGTCCTTCAGCTGAGATGAGTCTGGTCCCTTCAGCTGAGATGAGTCTGGTCCTTCAGCTGAGATGAGTCTGGTCCCTTCAGCTGAGATGAGTCTGGTCCTTCAGCTGAGATGAGTCTGGTCCTTCAGCTGAGATGAGTCTGGTCCTTCAGCTGAGATGAGTCTGGTCCTTCAGCTGAGATGAGTCTGGTCCTTCAGCTGAGATGAGTCTGGTCCTTCAGCTGAGATGAGTCTGGTCCCTTCAGCTGAGATGAGTCTGGTCCTTCTGGAGATGAGTCTGGTCCTTCAGCTGAGATGAGTCTGGTCTGGTCCTTCAGCTGAGATGAGTCTGGTCAGTGAGTCTGGTCCTTCAGCTGAGATGAGTCTGGTCCCTTCAGCTGAGATGAGTCTGGTCCCTTCAGCTGAGATGAGTCTGGTCCTTCAGCTGAGATGAGTCTGGTCCTTCAGCTGAGATGAGTCTGGTCCTTCAGCTGAGATGAGTCTGGTCCTTCAGCTGAGATGAGTCTGGTCCTTCAGCTGAGATGAGTCTGGTCCTTCAGCTGAGATGAGTCTGGTCCCTTCAGCTGAGATGAGTCTGGTCCTTCAGCTGAGATGAGTCTGGTCCTTCAGCTGAGATGAGCTGAGCTGAGATGAGTCTGGTCCTCAGCTGAGATGAGTCTGGTCCTTCAGCTGAGATGAGTGGTCCTTCAGAGCTGAGATGAGTCTGGTCCTTCAGCTGAGATGAGTCTGGTCCTTCAGCTGAGATGAGTCTGGTCCTTCAGTGGATGAGTCTGGTCCTTCAGCTGAGATGAGTCTGGTCCTTCAGCTGAGATGAGTCTGGTCCTTCAGCTGAGAGAGTCTGGTCCTTCAGCTGAGATGAGTCTGGTCCCTTCAGCTGAGATGAGTGAGTCTGGTCCTTCAGCTGAGATGAGTCTGGTCCCTTCAGCTGAGATGAGTCTGGTCCTTCAGCTGAGATGAGTCTGGTCCCTTCAGCTGAGATGAGTCTGGTCCTTCAGCTGAGATGAGTCTGGTCCCTTCAGCTGAGATGAGTGAGATGAGTCTGGTCCCTTCAGCTGAGATGAGTCTGGTCCTTCAGCTGAGATCTGAGCTGAGATGAGTCTGGTCCTTCAGCGATGAGTGCTGAGTCTGGTCAGCTGAGATGATTGGTCCTTCAGCTGAGATGAGTTGGTCCCTTCAGCTGAGATGAGTCTGGTCCTTCAGCTGAGATGAGTCTGGTCCTTCAGCTGAGATGAGTCTGTCTTCAGCTGAGATGAGTCTGGTCCTTCAGCTGAGATGATTGATGGTCCTGCAGCTGAGATGAATGAGATGGTCTGGTCCCTTCAGCTGAGATGAGTGAGTCTGGTCCTTCAGCTGAGATGAGTCTGGTCCTTCAGCTGAGATGAGTCTGGTCCTTCAGCTGAGATGAGTCTGGTCCTTCAGCTGAGATGAGTCTGGTCCTTCAGCTGAGATGAGTCTGGTCCTTCAGCTGAGATGAGTCTGGTCCTTCAGCTGAGATGAGTTGGTCCCTTCAGCTGAGATGAGTTGGTCCTTCAGCTGAGATGAGTCTGGTCCTTCAGCTGAGATGAGTCTGGTCTGGTCCTGCAGCTGAGATGAGTCTGTGAGCTTCAGCTGAGATGAGTCTGGTCCTTCAGCTGAGATGAGTCTGGTCCCTTCAGCTGAGATGAGTCTGGTCCTTCAGCTGAGATGAGTCTGGTCCTTCAGCTGAGATGAGTCTGGTCCTTCAGCTGAGATGAGTCTGGTCCTTCAGCTGAGATGAGTCTGGTCCCTTCAGCTGAGATGAGTTGGTCTAGCTGAGATGAGTCTGTGAGATGAGTCTGGTCTTCAGCTGAGATGAACTGGTCCTTCAGCTGAGATGAGTCAGTCTGGTCCTTCAGCTGAGATGAGTTGGTCCTTCAGCTGAGATGAGTCTGGTCCTTCAGCTGAGATGAGTCTGGTCCTTCAGCTGAGATGAGTCTGGTCCTTCAGCTAAGATGAGTCTGGTCCTTCAGCTGAGATGAAACCAAACCAGTGGTCACCACCCGGGTGTCCTGCCAAGTCTAACGCAGGCTTCGTAACGTTCACAGTACTCAAAAATTATGTGGCAACTGATGACCTAATAAAATTTGAGTTAACAAATAAAAATTTTTTTGAGTTAACAAATACTTTAACATGTGTTGCCAACTTAAAAGTGACATTTTTCTTTACAAAGAAACTTATTTTAAAATGTAAAGTTTTTGTGTTCTTCATAATTGATCATTTAATTCAACAGTATATTAGTCTTTTAAAACCTTAACTAAAAAAAAATCAAATTCTTGAATAATTAAAAATCTTTTTTTTCATGATAAATTAAGCTAAAATTAATCAAACAACATACATTTCAATCATTTTATTCTTATTTCAGCTTTTTCTTTTGGAAAATGTTACAGGAATGATACACATTCTTAATAACTGACTTCTTTAAGAGCAAAGCCTCAGCTGATTAAAATAATACTTCACTATATATCAATTAGCACTTAGTTTCTTTAATTATCCTTGATAAAACAATAAAACAAAGTTGTTTTCCACCCAAACCAGGCACATCTCAGTGTATTACTAAAACATTTAGATTACTAATTTAGATGACTAATTAGTAGGCCTGGGCAAGTTAGCGCATTGTAATCTCATTAACTCATTTATTTATTAACACCGACATTTATTTTATCGCGCGTTAACGCATGTTGCTCACGTGCTTTTCTTTTGAAAAGTCTGTTACTGGCTGCTGTGGAACCGGAAAAGAATTGGCAGGTAAACATGCGGAAAAGCTAAAACAGACATGGAAAACGGTAAAAATCTGTTTTTTTTTTTTAAAGATGAGATTTAGACTAAGGGCCCTGTCTTGCACCTCCTGCTACCCAATACCCAATACCCATTACCTGCAAATCTCAGATTTAGGAGCCTCTGCCAACCGCAAACGCAATCTTCCACCTCCCAAAACCTGCTACCCATTTTACTGACTCCCTTAAGCACATTGTGGGCGTGGCAATGGGCGTGTCTTTTGCGCTTTCCACGAATTCGGTATCTGCGGTACCTGTATCTCGCAGATTTTGGGTATTGGGTAAAGGGTGGTCTGACCACCCATTATCCTATCATCATCTGCTGCCGTTCATCTGATGGTTTTAAACTAAAACTCTCTGCAGTATTTTCAGTTTTTCCTTTTTACATAATGATGATGACGTCAGAAGGACGTGTTGCTGATGTGCTTTCACAAACCGAAAACACACATCAAATTTTCCCTCAGCAGGCTGGAAAAAAAAGGACAGAAAGAAAAGTAAGAAGAGTGATAAAGCGCTTTTATGACCATGGAGTGATTACGGCGGTAATCTCAGCTCCATCAGCTCCCGCCGCAGCCAGCAAACACCTTCCTGTTTTTCCTTTTACCCCCCCCTTCTCTCCTGAGCAGGAGGAATCCGGCAGGAATGCGGACGCGGCATCCTGTTTTCCTCGGTGCGCCGTCCGCGCTCCGCCAGCGCGAGCTGCAGGGTCCGCGGTCCTCGCGGTGACGTCAGCCGGACCGGTCGGTCCAGACACGCTCAGAGGTGTACCTGTGCGTTAACTGAAGGGGTCACCTGTCACGCCTGAGGCGCGTGACCCGCCGTCCTGCAGATAGAGAAGGAGCTGTCACCAGCATCCTCGACAGTAAACAGTTTCCCGCCGGGGGGGACAGCATATCTAAAGCAAACAGCAGCTCGTGCAGCGACAACAAACACCACAGGCCTCATTATTATTTTACTCTCCTCGGCGGGTCACTATCTGCCAGCTCTGCGGTTAAACGTTAAACTGAAGACGCGCCTTCTTCTGCTCAGCCGGGTCGCTGAGGGACCTGAAGGGTTCAAGTGGTTCACGCAGGCAGGTGGACGGGCGGCTCGTTTGTCTGGAGGGGGGCCTGGATGACCTCATGAGGCATAGTATCAACGACCTTCCTCGAGATCAGTGCGGCGACTTCAAATGTAGCTTCTCGAAGCGGGGGGGGGGGGGGATAAAAGGAGCAGAGCTGCACCCTTGGGTGTTGCTGCTTTTGCCAGAATTGTATATCTCGTTCGGTCCAAAGTTCTGGTGCGTCCTGCGGATAAGGGACATGACTGTGTGGTGCGTCGGTCTGAGGGAGAAATGCAACCCCAGCTTTAAAACGAGCCTAAATGAGAACAGGATGAGGTGACTCGCAGATCTCACGGACTCATTTCATTCTCAGCAGAGCAGAGAAAAGCCATTGGGGGGAGTATTGGGAATGACCTCGCAATATGATATTTATCATGATACTTGGGTCACGATACAATATTATCACGGTAATATCGTGATAATATCAAAATAATATCGTACCATGCACATTTATCATGATATTATCACAATAACATGGTGATGATACCATGATAATATCGTATCGTGACATGGTACGGTCGTGTCGTGACCGAATCATGATACTTGGGTCTTGATATGATATTATCGCGATATTATCATGATAACATCATGATAATATCAAAAATAATATCGTACCATGCACATTTATCATGATATTATCACAATAATATCGTGATAATACCATGATAATATCATATCGTGACATGGAACGGTCGTGTCGTGACCGTATCATGATACTTGGGTCTTGATATGATATTATCGCGATATTATCATGATAATATCATGATAATATCAAAAATAATATCGTACCATGCACATTTATCATGATATTATCACAATAATATCGTGATAATACCATGATAATATCATATCGTGACATGGAACGGTCATGTCGTGACCGTATCATGATACTTGGGTCACCATACAATATTATCACGATATCAAAATATCACGATATCACAATCTATTGTGATATTCTACCCAGTTAATATCAAAATTAAAAGTAGAGATTAAAAATCAAGTTGCTGTATATGTTCATCAGATGGTATTGATCATTCAGAGGACAAATTGATTAAAAACTATTTGCTTCAAAACAACCTATTTACTGTTTATTATTAGTGTTTTTGCACATTTAAGTAACCATTAGTAACAAAAATCGATATTATATTGGGCAGCCGAAAATTGCGATATATCGCCAAATCGATTTTTTTTTCACACCGCTAACAGCCATGACACATTTCACTGCAATGATGAGCTCATCTTCGAGTCGACAGCAGCAACTTGTCCTAAACAAATGTTTGTGAGGTGAGGAGAACTATCAAGGAACATCTGGAGGAACATCTACCATCTATCAGGTGGTCAGCAGGTGGGGAGCGCCCTCACAGAAACCCAGCAGCCTGTGGAAAACTGATTTTGCGTCATGCTCCTCCGGCTGGGAGGCTCTGGAGAACATCTGATGGTCAGAGAATCTGGAGGAGCTAAACCCGAACACTTAGGGCCAACAGAGATGAAACACAGAGGAGCATCACCGCAGTTCCAGATGTGGTCGTCACAGCAGCCACAGCTGGACGTGACGTCCATGATTGCAGGTTCAAACTGCACCCGTGGACGGAAGAAGAACAGAAACAGAAACAGGTCCTGTGGTCAGAGGGATCCGAAGTAGCGGAGCTGGAACCTGCAGGCTAAAAAGAGACCACCTGAGTCTGACGGTACGGCGGCGTTCATCAGAAAGCTTCCGCCGTAAAGGCCCGGCCAGGCAGAAGAGTCCAGGCGCCGAACTGAGTCCAGGGTTGTCACCAGCTGGAAACATCTGGGAGATCAGAGGACCCAGACCACCTCCAGTCCAGCAGCTGCTCTCCTCCGTCTCCAGATGTGCATGAAGCTGGTGACAGCAGAGGACATCTGCCTCGTCTCAGACGGGTCGCTGTCGTAAAATACACATTTAATCACAAAACGATAAAATCTCACACTTTCAACTATTGACGTCTGTTTGATGTTGATTAAACATGACTGCGTTCTGTTTTTATAAATGTTTTCCAACATTTTAGGAACCCGTCCTTCCAGTGACATCACAGCAGTGACATCACAGCAGTGACATCACAGCAGTGACCTGGAGGACCTCTTCTGCTACATCAGGATCCAAGATCAACAAAGTTCATCCTGGATCCAGATGTGAACCCTCCAGGAACATCCCAAAAGGCTTTTGTTTAAACATGTGGGAAGAAAAAAGAAAAAAAAAAGCAACAAACGGTCTTATCAGTGTTGGAAACGTTGAAATGAGGTGTAATGTGTGACAGCTATTAATTCAGTTCAATTCAATTTTATTTGTATAGCGTCTGTTACAATATCAATTGTCTCTAGGTGATTTACAGAGACCCAGATCATGACCCCCGAGAAAATATCATTAACTAAAATTACAATATTAAATCCTATTCAAGGATAATGGGGGTAAAAAAAAAACTCCCACAGAGGCAGAAAAAAAACCTTTAAGCCAAACAGTGACAAGAAAAAACTCCACTTTAAGAGGAAGAAAACTTGATCAGGACCTGGATCACATGGAGGGACCTTCCTGATGAAGACCAGCTGGATAAAGAAAGAGAAGAGGGGAGAGACAGGACAGAGAGAGGATGGAGGACAGAGAGAGGATGGTGGACAGAGAGAGGATGGAGGACAGAGAGAGGATGGAGGAAAGAGAGAGGATGGAGGACAGAGAGAGGATGGAGGACAGAGAGGATGGAGGACAGAGAGAGGATGGAGGAAAGAGAGGATGGAGGACAAAGAGGATGGAGGACAGAGAGAGGATGGAGGACAGAGAGAGGATGGAGGGCAGAGAGGATGGAGGGCAGAGAGAAGATGGAGGACAGAGAAGATGGAGGACAGAGAGGATGGAGGACAGAGAGAGGAGAGACACAAATGACTGAATGAAACGACTACATAAACAGATGCAGGTAGCAGCACTGAGGTGAGAATATTAAATGAACACATGGTACGACAAAGTTTTTACATCAAGCTTTTTTTATTTTTTCATACAAAACTCAGTGCATTTGTTGTAGAAATATAAATACATCTCTGAATAAATTAGGGAATAAATTAATTCTTCCATTTAGAACCGCTGCCATCATTTCATGGTAAACTGTTGTTGGTTTACAGCGTTCAGGTGTCAAACACAAGGCCCGCGGGCTAAATGTGGGCCGCCGCGTCATTTTAAGTGGCCCTCGAGAGCTTGTGCATTATTGGCTTACATTTTAAACCAATATTTTAAGACTTAAAATAAGCTTACACCGCTTTAAAGCGCATATTGACAATAAACTACATCTCCCATCATGCATTTCGTCGTTACTCACAACAATAATGGTAGCTACGAGCAAGACGATTTTTCAGAAATGATGGACTGAAAAAAAACCTTTACAAACTAACCCCAACATGTCCAAGAAAAGAAAAAATGATGCACAAGGAAGACAGTTTCATGAACGATGAGAAAACATCGTACGTAGACATTTTGACAGCAAACACGGAGCTAAGTACGCTAAATTTAGCCTGCAAGAAAAACAAAGAACCGCTTCCGCTTCTGAAACCAAGGTATTGGATACTCCTGAGTTTAATATAATAATGACTTAAATATTTAAAAACTTGAATATATAATAAATACAGAAACTGTTATTTAACATTATAATAAGGTGTAGTTTAATGTATTTTAATTTTCATTGCATTTTGTTACATTCTTCCCGTCTATCTGGCCCTTCAACCATGATGCTGACGTGGCCCTCAGTGTAAATGAGTCTGACAGCCCTGGTTTACAGCGTTCAGGTGTTTCTTTTAAACGTCTCCATCCAGCTGGTCGTCAGTCCTGCAGCAGGTGGAGTCATCAGGTTAATGACGGATGACGAGTCAGGAGTTTCCCTCCGACTAATTAGAGAGGAATCAAACGGAGAAGCAGCCGCTGCGTCCTGCAGAGTGACTGAAACCTCTGGGCTGATCTTCAATCACAATCGCTTCCTTCCTTCTCTACGGTCACTTTCCACCACGCCGGCTTCAAGCGGGTTCATCAGAGGTCGAGTAGAACTGAAGAACCAGCTCCATCGGTCCCGGTTCCTCCCACAGAGCTTCACGCCGGGGAGCTGCCGGTCCTCCACCTTCGGTTCCGTCGCTCTTTTGTTCCGGGTTCCCGGAGCATCCAGAGGAGCCTCTGGTCCACAGAAAGATCAGACTCCTCCCGCCTCGTTCCTCGACCTTCTTGTCCTGTTCTTGGACTTTCTGGGTCCAGCCGGGCTCCTCTCAGGAGACCGGGGGCCTTTTGCGATGGCGGTGTTGGCTCTGACCACGGATCTGTGGGAATCACAGGACGATACAGTCAGATGTCTGGAGAAACATCCACCAGGAACCAGACAGCGGCGGGTTCTCAACCGCTTACCTGAAGAGCGCCAGTAACCTGCTGCTGCTGGTGGACCGGGCCGACGGTCCCGTGACCTCGATCCTGGAACTGTCTGAGCTGTGGACAGAAGCGTTGGCCGTTAAAATCAGCGTCTCAGATCTTTAACCCCTTCTGAGGCGCAGCTAAGCCACTGGAATGTTTTCAGGTGCATTATGGGTAAAAATCTAACAACAAAACACCTCCAAGGATGACGAGGAAGTCAAAGACTCAACAAGCGCTCCCTTGAGCGGGAGAAATGTAAACTTTCCAAAAATAGCAGATAAACCGCCGTCACGTCTTTCAAGTCGGAAACGCCAACGCGGGCCGGTCTGTCGGCGCCGCCCTCATGAGCTCTTATCACGGCCTTGATCGCCGCCGCCCTTCAACAGACGCGTGACAGAGAGGAGGAGCCACTCACCTCTGGAGGCAGAAGCCGTGGCAGGTTTTGTCGGCAGGGTTGAGGCATTCGCACCTGCCGGCCGAGCGGCGGCGGCGGCGGGACAGCGGGCTTCCCATCCCGTAAGGAAGGAGCTTACTGAGGGAGAAGAAAGCAGATGAGTCAGGGCGGTTCTTTGGTTGGAGGTCACCTCCAGAAACAGATTTGTGGCTCCGCCCCTCACCTCGGCGTGGTGACCCAGATGATGTCCAGGTGGCAGAAGTAGATGCACTCCTTGTCCTCCCAGTTGTTGCAGGAGCAGCGTTTGGTCCTGATGTGGCGGGGATGATGCGGCGGCTGCTCCGCCCGCTCGGACACTGGGAGACCAGCACCTGGAAGAAAAACCGCCGGAGGTGACAAGCTGATCCTTCTCAGACCAACCCTCTGAGGGGTCTGTGACCTTTGACCCGCTGGGGCGGTTTCAGTCAGTCTTTAACCTTCAAGCCTCTGCAGAGTGAACCTGACGTTGAGCCTTTAACATTCAAGGAATCAGTCTGGATGAAGGAAAGAGCTTTGAATCAAACTCACCCTCCTGCAGAGTCCAGGAGAGGACCAGTAAGGCCAGGATCCTGCCGGTGAAGGAAGCCATGGTGATCTCCTGCTTCTGTCCAGTCCTCAGAGGTTCCTGTGTGTGTCGGAGATCTGCAACAGGTGCTTTGTGTTCGTGTTGCCGCCCGGAGCCTCTACTTATACACTCCCCCTGGCCGGGAGCTCACAGGCCCCTCCCACTCCTGTAGGAGCCGCCCCCTCCTCCACCTCCAGCCCCTGCGTGTGCTGTGTTTTTCTTTGCCTCAGAGCGCACGAGACGTGCACGTGGAGCCTGGGAGCGTGCACGGCTGTTGTCCTGCAGGATGTAAGACGGACGGTGATCTGGAGGGGTCAAAGGGCAGGACCCCTGCTGAAGTTCAGAGCTGCACCAGTTACATAAGTGGAGCGACGGGCCGTGCATGTGCGTGTGCATGTGTGTGTGCGTGCATGTGCATGTGTGTGTGAGCAGAGGAGTAGAATGACTTTCTGTTTTGTCTGCAAATCACACAGCTCTGTTCAGTGAAAGGGTTAGAGTTAGGGATTAGGGGTTAGGGGTTAATGGGTTAGGGGTTAGGGGTTAGGGGGTTAGGGTTAGAGGTTAGTGGGTTAGGGGTTAGGGGTTAGGGGGTTAGGGGGTTAGGGTTAGGGTTAGGGTTAGGTTAGGGTTAGGTTTAGGGGTTAGGGGTTAGGGGTTAGGGTTAGGGTTAGGGTTAGGGGGTTAGGGTTAGGGGGTTAGGGTTAGGGGTTAGGGGTTAGGGTTGGGTTAGGTTAGGGGTTAGGGGGTTAGGGTTGGGTTAGGGGTTAGGGGGTTAGGGTTAGAGGTTAGTGGGTTAGGGTTAGGGTTAGGGGTTAGGGGGTTAGGGTTGGGTTAGGGGTTAGGGGGTTAGGGTTAGAGGTTAGTGGGTTAGGGTTAGGGGTTAGGGGGTTAGGGTTAGGGTTAGCCCTAACTTTTATATAGGTTTGTTTTAAGTTGATTATATTTCTGTGATTTTAACCCTAACCCCTATCCCCTAACTCTAACCGTAAGCCTCACCGGTGACACGGTGACGTCTGCCTCGTTCTGTTTGATTTTATTGTGATGTAATAGTTGACTATAATAAATAAATAAAGCTCTTTGTCTGTTAAAACACAAGCGCTGGAATTTGATGTCTCTTTCATCGTATTTAATGTCTGCCGTCGTCTCTGCCCATAAATGGCTTCAGGCCCAGCAGAAAGCAGCGAGCAGCTTCAAAACAGGAAGCAGAGAGGCGATTGTTTCGGTGGAAAATGGTGTCGTGGAATTTTTCTACATCAGAGCTCCAGTGGAAAGCTGAAAGATAGAAAGTGGAAAACAGCGGGAGGAAAAAACAGCGCCGGAGCATTGTGTGCAGAGCGCTGGGGTAAAGGGAAATGCCAGGAGGACGTCAGCGCCAGCAGATGTTTGTTACGGCGGCGGGAACAGAGGTGATCTGGATGATGTTTCCTCTGTCTCCAGACGTGGCAACAACAACATCATAAAGGCTCTAATCTGCTGCTGAGGAATGTGGAGGTGATGACACAGAAGAGGAACCGGCACAGATTCCACCAGCAATCATAACGCCACAGAGGAGGGTTCAAGTCTGACATCATCGATGCAACTGGAGACGCAGACACCAGGATCCACCTGGAGGTGTCACCTGGAGGTGTCCGGGATCCACCTGGAGGTGTCCAAGATCCACCTGGAGGTGTCCGGGATCCACCTAGAGGTGTCCAAGATCCACCTGGAGCCTCCAGGTGGATCTTGGACACCTCCAGGTGGATCCCCTAACCCTAACCCAGGCTGGAGGTGTCACCTGGAGATGTCCTGGATCCACCTGGCGGTGTCACCTGGAGATGTCCGGGATCCACCTGGAGATGTCACCTGGAGATGTCCAGGATTCATCTAACCCTAACCTGCTCAGTATCTCCAGCGCAGGTTCACCTCAGGACACACGGAGGGTAACCAGGAGTCAAAGCTCACAGTCTGAGGACTCAGCTGGAGACTCAGATGCTGCGACACAAACACCTGACAGGTGGTAGCTGCTCAGCGTCTCACCGACTCTCCTTCCAGTCACTTTCATGTCCAAAACTGCTCGGCGTGAAAAGACGCAGCGTGATCTTAGATTTCACAAAGTTTCGATTTGAAAAAGAAGCTCTGATACAGATGTTGGCTCACATCTGCAGCCTGGTTGCTCCAGTATCTGGACTGTCGAGCAGCTGGAATCCTTCATGAGCCAGTAACGGGACCACGTTCCTCCCAGATGTTCACAGATCCAGCTGTTAACAGAAGAGGGGGTTGCTGCCCACCTGCGTCTTCCTCTCTCCGCCAGATGTTTATCTTTTGAACGACTTCTTGACCAACTGAAGCTGACCAGATGTTAGCGACGGCGGTCCTTGTCACCATCCCGTCCCTGGATGCCACTCAGCCTCACCTGCGTTCACCTGAACACCTGAGGGATCTTCAGCCCTTAAATGTCCCCAAATCCAGAACAGAAAACTTTCATAACATCTGGAGCAGCTCCAGGAAGTAACGTCTCTGTCGCCTTTTACCAACATTACACAGCAGCTTTTTCCTTGTTTTTGTTTCCTCTATCTGTGTTGGTGGGAGGGGGGGGTCAAGGCTCAGTTGAAACACGTATGTTGCAACAATGATTACATCTTATTTACGTGAATCATTACACCGCCTGGAATGTGACACGACATCGCAGAGAAATGCGGAGCGTCGTTTCCCTCGTTGGTCGGAGGAAGAAAAAAACAGGAAACAAACCTGACAACCTTTGATTCTTTGAAGCAGGACGAAGGTTTGGAGGAGTGACTCAGACAGAAACTGGCCCTTTTATCAGGTGGAAACAGGTGGGAACAGGTGGGAACAGGTGGAAACAGGTGGGAACATGAGATGTTTCTGAGAAGGCTGGAACAGAAACTGAAACAGAAACAGAGACGGTTCGTCTGCTGCAGCAACGACTCAACGGTTAAACTCTGGTGTCTCCCTCCATCCGTCCGTCCATCCATCCATCCATCCGTCCGTCCATCCATCCGTCCGTCCATCTATCCATCCATCCGTCCGTCCATCCATCCATCCATCCGTCCGTCCATCCATCCATCCGTCCATCCATCCATCCATCCATCCGTCCGTCCATCCATCCGTCCGTCCATCCATCCATCCATCCATCCGTCCATCCATCCGTCCGTCATCCATCCGTCCATCCATCCGTCCGTCCATCCATCCGTCCGTCCATCCATCCGTCCGTCCATCCACCCATCCATCTGTCATCCATCCATCCGTCCATCCATCCATCTGTCCATCCATCCATCCGTCCATCCATCCATCCGTCCATCCATCCATCCGTCCATCCATCCATCCATCCATCCATCTATTCATCCCCCTTTCAATCCTTCTATTCATCCACCCATCCTTCTATTCATCTATCCATCCATCCATCTAGCCATCTCTTCATCTATCCATCCATCCATCCACCTGTTCATCCATCCATCCATCCGTCCATCCATCCATCCATCTATTCATCCACCCATCAATCCTTCTATTCATCTACCCATCCTTCCATCCACCCATCCACCTGTCCATCCATCCATTCATCTATTCATCCACCCATCAATCCTTCTACTCATCCATCCATCCATCTATCCGTCCATCCACCTGTCCATCCATCTATTCATTCACCCATCAATCCTTCTATTCATCTATCCATCTATCCATCCTTCTATATATCCATCTATCCATCCATCCATCCATCGAACATTGAACGTTGAGGAACATCCTGGTCTCCAGTCCATCAACTATATATTTCATAGTGACAAGTCAGAACTGATCCGTCTCCTCCATCTTTATCTCAACCAACGTCATGGTGCATTTGTTGAGGGAGGTGGAGTGGAACTGTGACATCATCAACTCCATAGAAGGTACGGTGGAGGTGGAAGTGGTGGAATCCACCATATAAAACTGTCTGAGTGGAGCAGAGGTGGCTGATGGGAACTCTGGACTGCATCTCTGTGGTATTTTGACCCAAACACCTAATTAGAACCTCAGAAAAACATAATCATTTCTGATTTTTTTTTTAATTCCAAAACTCCAACACCTGTTGAAGGCCTCACGGGGAACCTGACCACCCATCCAGCTCTCCTCCAGCAGTTTCAGCGTGGTTCACCGCTTTCAGCACGTGACGTCACCTCTTTCAGCAGGATTTAACCGGTTGTCCGTCACTGCCATCTGGTGGCGACACGACACACCTGCAGGGACGCGACACAAAAGCATGTGTGTCTGAGCTGATGACACAGCAGAGAAACATGAAGAACAGCTCGACCACGTCTTTACTGGCCTGGAGCATTCACAATGCCAAGAGGAAAAGACATCAGCAGTGGTCTTAGAGAAGCAACTGCTGCTGCACATCCAATCTGAAAAGGGTTTTACCCTTTCGCACCAGAACGTTCCAGAGGTAGATGTTTAAGGTTTTTACAGCTAAAGAGAAGAACTGACGGCCGAGAGACACGAAGGTGCCACAGTTTTAATATAAATCTGTAAAAATGAGAAGTTTAATGGCAAACATGAGAATGATTGTATCTTTTAGAAAAAAACAGCAACACAAAACCACGTGTCCGGTCATGACGACTGAAACGAACGTACCAGAGCTACCGTGTTGGTGAAACGGGGTCTTTGATCTGAAACCCATCAGGTCACGACCCTGTTCCTCAAAACGCAAAAAAAAAAAAAAGAAACAACAAAAACCTGACAAAATAAATAAATAATAATCACAGCTTTATGCATGACGTTTTAAACCACAATCCTGACGTAAAATTGCACTTCAAAGATCTGGTGGGTAAATGTGGGCGGGGCCAGTAACAGCAGCGGGGTACCAGGGCTGCCGACTGGGTCGTTGAGGGAACGCTCAACCTTGTTTCTGTTTTGTTTGTTTTTTTTTCCATTCCAGCTGCTTTTGCATATAGTACAGAATTTGCATAATAGCACATAAATAAATTAACACAGATGACATCAAACCAGAGGGTAAAAAAGATTTACAAAACATACTGCATATTTAACATAGTGCCTATATATATTATTCATATAGTTACATAACAGCGTCATTCAGAAGCGGTGCTCAAGTGCTCTCGTCTTTTGTGACCGGAGGCGCGCCCCGGCACTGGTCCAGTCTTCGGTTGTTTTGCACTGTCCCAGAAGACCCCCCCCCCCCGCCATCAGAGGTGCGTCTGAGGGGAGGGGGCCCTCCCGTGGCCCCGGGCGCTCTCCGTGTAAACATTTCTGTCTCTGACGGGCGACTTCGGCCGTCTTGTCTCCGCGTCCTGACAGGACGGCTGCCGCCTTTGCGACGGAGGGCTCGCGGCCGTTTGTCGTGGAGGCGCCGGGGAGGTTGGCGGGGCCTCTTTACGGACACCCTGCTGCTGCGAAGGAGAAGGCCTTTCCGTCCTCCCGCTGGACGCCGCGGGCCTGCTGCACACCAGGCTGTATACGGGGAGGGAGGACCGGGGCTGGATCATGTGGATCCCCCCGATGGGGATCAGGAGGCTCGGGGCCCTGCCGGGCTGCTGCGAGTGCAGGGGGAGGTGACTCAGGACGTTGTTGGCCCCCCGGGGCCGTGCCGGATGCGGGGTGAGGAGCGGCAGACCGGGGTCCTCCACGGGCTGCAACGACAGAGACGGCAGAGGACGATTAGAGGAAACAGGACACCAGCAGGAGAAGTTGGAAAGTCGGCTCACACTATCGATATATATCATATTGTGAGCTGAATATCGTTTATCGTATCATACTGCGAGATTAGTGTATTGCTACAGCCCTAAACGCATGAAAGACTCCGACTGGAAATGTGACGTCATGTGACCAGCAGCTAAAACTGAGTCCAGGTGGCTTCACGCGACAGGATTCAGACTGAGAGACTGCAGACCTCGACCCTTCAGAGAGCCAGGGTGACTCAGGTCTGGAGGCCGCCCCCTCCTGGTCATTCGAAGAACTCCACCCTTCTGTTCTGGGTCGGTGTCGGTCCTGAAAATCCTCCAGAGACACAGGAGAAGACTCTTGGTTCAGTTCAAGGAGGCGACAGGCAGTGTGATATATCGCGATTTTCTGCCGCCCAATATAATATCGATTTTTCAGCTCCTAATATTGATTTGCTTTCTACCTAATATTGTTTTTTTTTTTTTATTTATACTTATTTTTGTGCATTATCAGTAAGTCAAGGTACTTTGCGACATCTACAGTAGTTTCGAAAAAAAAAAAAAAAATATATATATATATATATATATATATATATATATATATATGTGTGTTTTTGGCAGTACAACGCCATAGCTATTGATGTAAAAACTTAAGTGATTTAGGTTATAATCAAGAAAACCATGGAAAATGGTAAGATATCAGCTCTTAAATAAAACTCTTATGAGCAATCTTTGTGGTTATTGTTATGTTTGTCGAAAAAAAGGGTGGTCTAATAATTTTTTCCATGACTGTATGTATGATACGTTCAGATCAGTGTTTAAACTGACACGATACGAGAAATTATTTTTTCATATGTTTGTACATTGTCAGTAACTTAGGGTACTTTATCCTTCATGATCTCACTTACAGTGGTCACAATGCTGTCAGTATGTTGTAATGGTTACTTAAATGTGCAAAAACACTAATAATAAACAATAAATAGGTTGACTCAATTTGTCCTCTGAATGATCAATATCATCTGATGAACATATACAGCAGCTTGATTTTTCATCTCTACTTTTAATTTTGATATTAACTGGGTAGAATATCACGATATATCGTAATATCGCGATATATCGTATCGTGACCCAAGTATCATGATACATATCGTATTGCGAGGTTCTTGCCAATACTCACCCCTACCCACCACACATAGGGGTGAGTATTGGCAAGGACCTCGCAATAGGATATCACGATATATCGCGATATTCTACCCAGGAGTCTCCACTGTCCCAGACCTTGGGTTCCAGAGAGGATACCTCCTTTATTTTTTTGTCATGCTTCCCTTCATCGGAGCGAGAGGAAATGCTCACCCACGCTGTTCTCGTTGTTGATGTGCGGTTCGGATCTTCGGTATTTTTCGACCGGCCTGTTACCAGCGGCTTCCCAGGGAAAACATGCCGCGTCTATTTAGGAGCCCTCCTGGGTTATTTCAGGCCCGCTTGGACCGATATAAAACAGAGTTGCACTTTTCCTTGCTTTTCCAATAAATGTGCAACTTTTATATAACCAAGTATGAACCAGGCTGGTCTATATCTGTTCTCCATGTTTACCCAACTGAGCCACACAACACCGGCCCTGTGAGCCAAGAGCCACTTTATTTTAGAGCCTTAGGCTAAACTGGCAGAGGTGGGCGGAGTCACAGGTGGACGAAGGCTGTGGTTTGAACGAGAGCCGCTTTTGGCCCGGAGTTAATTATACACACAACAAAAACAGCAGCAGTGAGAAGAGCAGGGAGAACACGATGACTGGATCCACCTGGAGGAGGGTTAACCATAAAAATCATCTGATCGTTGCGAGTATCTGGAGCTGATAGCACCAAGGGTTTGTAGAGCAGTTTTAACAGTGACCGTTTGCTCCTTACTTGTTCGCCAAATTGCTATAAATGCCCATAATGACTCTCTGAGGACCTAAGTGCAGTGAACACGGCGTCCTCCAGGTGGCAGCGCCAGTCCAGACGCCTCCGGCCTCGTCTGTCCATATGAGCTTATCTGGACATCGTCATCGAGGTCATTAAGATCACGCCATGCAGCCCAATTGCAGCGGCGATTTGACCAGTGCTGCCACCTGGTGGATGCTGCTTTCGTGGAATAGATAAAACCACAGGCTTTTAAAGCGTGTGTTCTTGCTGGGGGAGTTGAGGGAATTATCTCACCAGTAAAGCCGGAGACGGCTGGTCCCACGGATGACAGCAGGCTGCACACGGAGCGAAGACATCTGCCGGGGAGTCTGGGGGCCTAGAGGAGTCTGAGGGCCTGGAGGAGTGAGGGGGCCTAGAGGAGTCTGAGGGCCTGGAGGAGTCTGGGGGCCTGGAGGAGTCCGGCTGCTGGCTCTGGTCGGGGGAGACCTCCTTCTGAGGGGAAGCAGAGGTCTGACAAGTGGACAGAGAGACAGATGTAGGAGGAGCAGGGCACCGACAAGTCCTGGGCGAAGGGCTTCGAGGCGGAGAAGGCTCCCTCTGTGAATCCATGGACTGGGAGCCTCTGGAGGACACCGATGCCGAGGCTTCCAAGCGCCTGCGGGCAAACAGCGCCCTCCTGGCACTGGCGGAGCTCCTCTTGGGCGTCAGTGCGGAGGATGAACTGCACGCAGACTCCGTCGGCCGACCCGGAGGAGTTTCCTCGCCGTCAGCCTGAGAGCCCTCGGCCGCTGTGGACCTGCGACTGTGGCGGCGTCTCTCGTGCTTGCTCTCCGCAATGTCGTCGTCGTCTCTGTGAGCGGCAGCTTCCCCAGGATCACAGTGCCGGCCGTCCTTCTGATCTGGATCAGTTGATGGGTCTTCAAAGACTCCTGCAACACAGACAGAAGTCTCAGTCATCCATTCATCTCCACTTCAACAACCGCTTCAGCCACCGTTGATTTAACTCATAAAAGAAGTTTCTAATGCATTTTATATAGGGATGCACGATAACTGTTTTTTAAAACCGATACCTATAACCGATAACTTTCAGCTCCTAAAGGCTGATACTGATACTGATAACCCACACATATACCTAAGATCATTACATCAATACTATGAACAAATCAAAAATAGTTCTGACTTTTTAAATGAACAGATATTTATTTTTCCATTGAAAAACTATTGTCAAGCCTCAAACATTTTCATAAATCTATCAAACAAACCTATTTGATATCTCACATTAACTTAAATAAGGTTCATTACTGACTGATATAAAAAATAAAGGCTCCTTGAACTGATGGAAATACATGTATCAGAATTACTAACTGAAAAGATTAACATTTAAAGGATTTTGGCTTGTGGTTCCAGTTAAATTAATACCTTTAATTAAAGTAAATGAGGTTCAATAGTTTTTATATTTTATTTTTTAATCTCATGGAAGCTTTAGATGAGAGGAATGAGGGAGAGGAGAGGCTGCTGCTGGCTTGCGCACGTTAGCATTAGCTTCCGTTAGCTCACGTTAGCGTGATTTCAAAACTCCATGGAAGTGATTGTTATGTTGTAGGTGGCTGATCAGGTTTTACGTATTAAAGCTTGTGCTTCCCTCCTCGTAGAATTCACTCGGAGGATTCGTCACAAATAACCACCAAACTATCTTCTTCTGAAACTTTAACGAAGTTCCACGCCGCCATGTTTGTTGTGATCAGTACGCTGTGCTGCAGGCTGCATTCAAGGTGTAACGTAAATTACTCTGTTTCCTCGTTTGCTAGTCTTTCTTTCAGCCTTTTCTATTTTTTTCTTTTTTTTATGTGTAACATGTGGGAAAATACTGCGAATATCAATTCAAGTTAGCAACTACTAAAATTATGACCGAGTTAACAAGTTGTTTTCTGGCATGAGGGGGTATTCTTGATTTTCCTGATTGAGAAATCGTTTTTCTGATTATGCTGACGTTACTTGAACATAACATTCACTGCTGGTCATTTAAGGTTCAGAGGGAGGGTACTGCTGTGTTGACAAAAATATATGTTATCAGGGCTATTTGTCGTGATATCGGACTTATCGGGATGACGTCATCATTTCCTGTTATCGGCCCGATAGTTATTGTGCACCCCTAATTTTATATTTGTCTGGCAGTGGATCAGGGAAAAGAAAGAACTCACCAGGTGAAAGTAACTCTCCTTGGTCAAGAGGACTGAGGGAGGTGTTTGTGGGGTTGAAGGAAGAGGTGCAAACTCTTTACTGTTTTAGAGAAAGAAATAAAAAGACTGAGTGTCTTACCTGTGGGCGTGAAAGTGCTGCTGCAGCGGTTACAGTTGACAGGGGCGGAGCCTGTGGAGGACACAGCAGCGCTTTCCGGGGTTTCACATGGGCCCTTCGCCTCCCCGCCACCGTGCACGTGGCTGTGCTCCGTGTTTAATCTGGAGGTTGTGAGAGAGCAGGAGGTTTTAGTTTGGTCCCCTGTTACTCGTCTATCGATGCCGCTGCTGTCAGGTTGATGGTTTCAATCGATGTGGGTGTAAGGGGAGCTGTGAGAGTGTAACTGCATCATCTGTTGGGCCCTTCGCTACAGCGGCGCCCCAGGGAGCAGGTCCAGCCCCCGCCAGCTCCAACAGAGCAGCCTTCATAAGCCAGAACCAGAGCCCCCAACCCCACCCTCCCGCAGATCACAGCTCCAGGTCTGGAGGTTTGCTGCAGCCGGCCAATAAAAACAGGCCCGTGAGGGAGGGAAACCCTGACCCAGACCGGCTGCTGCCTGGCTCCCTGTTTGTTTTTCTTTTCTGCTCCTCAGACAGACTGACCAGACGGAGAAAACGAGAGGGTGTGAGGTCGACTCGCTCCTTCAGAGACGCCGCCGCGAGCGTCAGCACGAGTCACGACGGGAGATCCGTGCACAAACAGGGTGCGGGACGGTGCCTATCTGCGGTCAGAGGCGTCGCATCGCTGCAGAGCTCATCTATGACAGCTCCCCGAACTCTCCCGTGGGTCAGGTTTCAGCTGTTCAACGTGCTCGTGCATTTGTTAGCATGATGTGCTCAGACCGGAATGGCATGCAGAAATGTTCCAGGGTAACTTTGCAGCAACTCACAGGAACCATGTAACCTGGCAGCGTTTATTCCCGCTGTCGGCAAAGAGCGAGTATCAAATACAGTGATCCCTTGCCAATTTCGCGCTTTAAGTTCCGCAGTTTTAGTTATTCGCAGATTTTTCAGAAATATATAATATAATAAAAAAAAATCAAGAAAAATTCTCGTTCTCTCACTGCGAAGAAATGTTGTCAGCCAGCATGGCCCCTTTAAGAAGGTGGCCTTATGGGTAATGGTGTGGCCTTATGGGTAATGTAGTGTGTGTGTCGCGGGATGGCAGAATGAAAACGGGGTTAGCTGAAAAGTGTAGTGAGTATCAACAGCAGCCCAGCGTGTATAGATTTACATTCTCTGTTAACCGACAGGAGCCCAACAATACAACCTGTGTGATGTTACAAGTTCCTGCAGTGCCAGAATAAAGTGCTCGTTCCATGCAGAGAAAACCAGACTTTTTTTATGTTGCTGTTAGCGTCTTAGCCGCTAATTACGAGCCAAAAATAGCACAATAACAGCGGTTTGTTTACTACGGTTCAGAGACCAGAGGCTGTGAAGGAAACAGAAAGACCACAGTTGAACCTTTGTCTTGTTTCGCTACTTTTTTGCGGTTTTTAAACACATTTTTTAGGCTCGGGGGGATCCGGCCCCCATTAACCGCAAAAAATAATGGATCACTGTACTGATATAACTCCATCATAGGGGATGGTGAGACTTTTTTTAAATTCAAAAGTATGCAACAGGAAGACAAAAAAGTATGTGGGCCTGTTGAAATGAAGCAGATAATGAAAGGTGATTTTGGTCTGAGTCATAGTAACGGACAGACTGTTGAACGTGATCACCAACCAGCCAACACACATTATTAGATGTGTTTTTTTAATGGGTGGACCTGTTGACCAGACGGCCTCTGCTGGTGCAGACAACAGTTTCCACATCATACGACGCCGTCATGCAGCCTTTCAGCGCCTCAAGTAATGAAGAACATCAGCACCGATAAACACCACATGCTGCCAGTCAAACTGCTTCCTTCCTCCGAGCCGCCCCACTTACGCTTTCTCCTCCGACGTCCAACCTTCAGGAGACCGCTTGCTGCTGGAGCGTGACTGGACGTCCTCCTCCGGCCTCTGGACCTCTTCCTTCTGGCCATCATGTGGCGATTGCCGTCCCTTCGCCGTCCTGTCGTGGTCTCTGCAGCAGGCTGGGCTGTTGTGCACCTAAACTCGAAAGAGACATGGGCAAATTCACCAACTCTACTCCAGCATGCCCAGGGAGACAAAAATCGGGAATTCTCATTGAACATTGTGTTTTTATAGTATTTGTTAGATCACATAAAAAAAGAAGTAAAACCCTTTTTTTTTATTTCTAACATCACATCACATATAATTCTGATTATAATTCAGTTAACCGACCAACAGAAAGGGAGAGAACCTCTACAGTAGGGGTGTGAAAAAAAAAAAATCGATTTGGCAATATATCGCAATTTTCGGCCGCCCAATATAATATCGATTTTTCAGCTCCTAATATTGATTTTTTAGGAAAATTCTTAAATGTGCAAAAACACTAATAATAAAGAATAAAAAGGTTGTTTTGATTTCTAACATCACATCACATATAACATTGATTATAATTCACTTAACCGACCAACAGAAAGGGAGAGAACCTCTACAGTAGGGGTGTGAAAAAAAAAATCTTTTGGCAATATATCGTGATTTTTGGCCACCCAATACAATAGATTTTTCAGCTCCCAATATTGATTTTTTAGGAAAATGCTTAAATGGGCAAAAACACTAATAATAAACAGTTGTTTTGAAGTAAATAGTTTTGACTCAATTTGTCCCCTGAATGATCAATATCATCTAATGAACATATACAGCAACTTGATTTTTCATCTCTACTTTTAATTTTGATATTAACTGGGTAGAATATCGCAATATATCGCGATAATATATCGTGACCCAAGTATCATGGTAAGTATTGTATTGCGAGGTCCTTGCCAATACTCACCCCTACTCTACAGAAGTAGATGTTTCGACAGTTTGCTGGTCTGAAGGACTCTGGCATGTGTTAACACAATGCCAGGAAGGAATTACATCAGCAGCAGTCTTAGAGAAGAAAGTGCTGCTGCGCATCAGTTAGTCAAACAGTTGTATCTCCAAAATAATCTTTAAACGCTGTGAAAATTTCTCACAGGAGTTTAAAAAGAAAATAAACGAGTGGATGGTCCTGGCAAGTTCACCCTGGGGTGACACTGCAATGGTCAGAGAGAAATCTCAGACTTCACAGGCTCGTTCACAGCGGTGCAAGGACTTGGACTTGGGGAGTTTGTCTAGCTTGGAAGAGCTGACGGGAGAAAGTCTTTAAGTAGGACTCTTTGGACAGATGAGGTCAAACGAGAGACGTCTGGCCCACCGGTGCGCATCAACTGTCAGACACGGCGGTGGGAAGGGGATGATTTGGCCATGCTGTGAACTGCAGCAAGCAAGTGAACGTTAAATTCTTTCGTGTACCACAGCATTGTAAAGTCAACATGTAAAAACCGTCTGTCCAACAGCCAACAGAGCAATGATCCAAAAATATATATTCAGTATGGCTGGGCAATTTTTAATTGCGATTAATCGCATTATTTCCCTGATTAATCGCGATTAATCGCATTATATACGCAAAATCAAATAATGAATTCAAAAGTAGTGTAAAGTGTATTTTCATTTAAATGTTCTGCTTCCATATGAACTAAAGTGTCATAACATTTGTTGTTCAAACACTTTTAACATCAGCACTTGTCAGTAACAAATATTTAGTGTAAAACTCATCTTAAAAAATGTCAAATAAAAAAAGCTTATTGCCACTGCCAGGGCAGTAATGTCATCCTGTTTTTATGAAAAATAAAAAAGGTTTACCAACAAAATCCTGAGCCACAATCAGAACATTAAAACAGGAAATTTCTGAGGTAACAGCAGAAACTTTCAACGGGGAGTTCAACTTGTCAGTTGTTACAAATAACCTTGCTTCTGTTGAATCCTCCGTCTGGGAGAACTTTAAAATGAAAATGTCCATGTTCTGTAACTTTATCAATCCACGTATCATTCATTCTTTCCATTTTCAATTGTCAATCAAAAATTTAAAAAACTAAAAAAATGACATTTTATTATGTTTTTTGTTTTTTAATCTCACACAAACAAATCTAAAAAAAATGCCTGTTTTTTTTATATTTCAATTTTAGACTTGGATCAAAAATACGAAATTAAAAATACGAGCCACAGGACTGAATTTGTTTTAAAATCGAAGACTGGACTTTCTGTTGTCATTACACATCTGAGCCACTAGATGGAGCCGCACTGCAGTAACCAGCTAGAGAACAGCAGGACAGTGAACACATGGAGCAGATCTGATGGAACATGGAGGAATGACCACAAACGTTTTCTTGCAGTCCAGAATTTAATTGTTTCCAGACAGAATTGTTAATATTGCTACCTGAGTTGCTACCTGAACTGTAAAGTTCACAGATTTTTACCGTTCTCCATGTCTGTTTTAGCTTTTCCACATGTTTACCTGCCAATTCTCTTCCGGGTCCGCAGCAGCCAGAAAAGGACTTTTCAAAACAAAAGCATGTGAGCAACATGCGTTAATGCACGATAAAATAAATGTTGGCGTTAATAAATTAATGAGTTAACGCGATAATAACGCGTTAACTTGCCCAACCCTAATATTCAGATAAAAAAAAAAAACAAACAGAAAACCTACAAAAGAACGGCTAAAAATGAGAGGAAAGAGTCAAGATCCAGACTCCAACATGACCTCTAGACCAGACCTTCATGATGTGAAGGAACACAGTCCAAGAACCAGGACCAGGAGGCCTCCACAGCTACTGTGAGACTGAAAATTATTACATCAACCTATTGCTGCTAAAGGCGGTCCTACACACTACCGGATCACAGAGCGGACTTGGAACTTGGCTTATTTCTAAAAATAATAACACTGTAATACATGTTGTTAAGATGTGATAAATACCTCAGATGAAGACCTGTTAGAGCCCTTAATGTCCTAATTAGAGCTGAGCGATTTAATCGATTCTGAGATATATATCGATATTTTATTTCTCCGGAGAGTATCAATTTTTTTGCTGCGGGTATCGATATTCTAAGCTTCTTTCAAAACCCCTGTGTCCCATCTTTAAAAGCTTGCAAGTAACAATTTGCACTGTTTAATAGGGGTGTAACGGTACACAAAACTCTCGGTTTGGTACGTACCTCGGTTTTGAGGTCACAGTTCGGTTCATTTTCGGTACAGTAAGAAAACAAAATGCAAAATATAAATGTGCTAGTTTATAACACACTTTTGTGCTTTTTACCAATAGGAACATTAGTCTATACAAAGCTAGAATTCTGCTCAAAAATATAAATACAATATTCTGAAATGTAGATATTTTGAAAAACAAAATAAAAATAACATTGGCTCAGACTTTTTCTTAAAGAAAATATCCATCTGATGTGCAAAATTGAACAGTTGCAACACTGAACAGTCAAGTTGTTGGTCAGATTAAATAACATGAATAAGGCTCAGGGTGTTTCTTTAAAAACTAACCTTTTTATTCTTTCATAAAGTCCGGGTATGATTTTCTGGCTAAAATGTGGACGAGAAGGTAATTGATATCTGGGCTCAATTACCTTTATCATGTGTTTGAAGCCAGCGTTGTCTACCACTGATTAGGGTGTTTGTGTGCACGCGCGTCGCCTCGTCTGTGTATGTGGTGACACGCGCGTCGCCTCGCCTGTGTATGTGGTGACATGCGCGTCGCCTCACCTGTGTATGTGGTGACACGCGCCCAGTCCACACACAGAAACTCGCGCTGGCTGTGCACTGAGCCCGGCAGAGAGAGAGAGAGAGAGAGAAGCGCGGCTCCCGAGGCAGACAGCAGCCAAGTGATGGCTTCAAACCTAGCGGTTTGAGTGCGCGAGTCTCAAAATCACCAGAAAAAGTAGCTAGATTTGTCGCTAGTCGCTTTTTTTTACAAATTAAGTCGCTAGGGGGGTCTGGAAAGTCGCTAGATATAGCGACAAAGTTGCTAAGTTGGCAACACTGGGTGTACGCACAACTGCGCATGTGCGGCTGCAGCGCTCTGCTCCACAACGTGCGGTCCTCTACTTAATATGTCCGTGTGGAAACTCGTTCGGTACGCCCCCGTTCCGAACAGAGCTACCCGTACCGAAATGGTTCAATACAAATACTTGTACCGTTACACCCCTACTGTTTAAGTAAATGAAACATATATCAAAATATTGATATATATCGTATCGTGAGCTGAATATCGTGTATCGTATCGCGATATTAGTGTATTGCTACAGCCCTAGTCCTGATACATAACACCTGTTGTCTTTTTCCCTATTTTCCTTCCTTTGAGGCATTATGTTTTATCGGTCTGGTCATTCCCAGACGTTCTTTTGTCACGGTCAGTTATTACCTTACAGGCAGATGTAGGGTTGTAATTACCTCGGTGGAGCAGGGTCTCCTGTTGTCCTCTGGCTCTGTTGACTCAGCTTTGCTGACCGACATGGGGGACGTGGTGTAAATGGAGGGGCTGAGCCTCTGCTTGCAGTGCAGGAGGGAGAGCGCCATCTTGCTGGAAAGCCCCGGTGGGTTGGGGTCATAGCTGCTGGTGGACCACGACGAATACACCGAGGGCTTCTCTTTGTCCAGAGCGGAAGGGTTCGGTTTGACGTAGTTCAAATAGCACCAGCTGTTGCAGGTGCCGGACAGCAGACTGGGGAATGAGGGCTCGGCGCACGAGACGGAGGAACCGATTGCTGACAACCCTGACCGATCCTCCAATTTGATTTCTGCAGCTCCAGCGCATCCCTCCTCCTCCTGCTCTTCTTCTTTGACCCTCTTCTGCTGCTGCTGCGCCTCAGGGAGGAGCTCGATGCTGTTTGAGGGGGAAAGCATGCGCTTGTTGCCGCCCGGGCCCGCTAACCTCAGCTCATCGGACCAGCCCTGGAGGTCTGAACTCGTGCTCCCGTAGCTCCTGCACGCAGCGGCTGAAGCGCCTATGCTGGGCGAGATGGCGTTAACTGCCTCCTGGGGCCTGGGGGAGGTGGACTGGGACAACGTGGTGTATATGGCACATGCTGGGGTGAGCGTGTTTGTCTGAAGACGCACAGCTACCACTGTAGAGGTGAGCGGCCTCAGCATCTCCAAACTGGAGGTGATGTGAGGGACAGAGTGCTGGTTGATCTGAACCTCTGAATAGTCGACACATTGTGAGGGAATCTCTAACTTTAGCCCCGTAGAGAGAGGGAGATAGTGCGCTCTGGCTGCCCCTGATGGTCCGTATGTTGGACTGGGTTGAGGTGCTTGGATGTGCGAGGTCTCCTTCGTTCCACCTAAAGCGGGATCGCGGGTAATCGACAGTTCTGTGCCACCCATCAAATGAATATTCTGACTGAGTTTCCACTGAGAAAAGTGAGATTCCACGGGATTAAGCGAGACTCTGTTACCCGATAAAAGGGAGGAAGAGGAGGTAGTCGGGCAAGTCGGGCTTGTCTGCAGAGGTCTGTCATGTTCGGGACTGCGCCCGAGGACGGCGGACTCTTCCTCCACGTCCTCGTCTCGGTCTGTAATTGCAGCGTGTTTCATGAGGAGGCATTTTCTTCTTTCCCTCCAGCCGACCGCGGAACGCTCGGGCGACAGGCAGCCGTAGTCGAAAGACTTGCTGCGGGTCTCGCCTGTGAGGACACTCGGTTGCGGGTCGTGAGGGGCTTGTTCGGACGCCGAGCGCCTCATCTCCCTGTGCTGATGCACCCCGGGCACCGTCAGCATGGGAGGAGCTCTCGACCTCCTCAGGGGTGTCAACGCCGCCGTCTCCATGTCTGGCCTGTTCGGTTCTTCGAAGGACGTGGAGCGACTGGACGCACATGACACATTGCTGTCCTGACTGGGGCTGCGGGGCAGAGATACGGAGTCAAAGCTGGATTCTCCTGAGGACTGCGCGGCCTCGGCTAGACGCAGGCGGCTTCTTCTTTGGTGGAAGCTTTTCGATGGGAAGCTGTGCCAGAGAAGGACTCCTTTGTGGCCACTGAAACTCGTCGGGTTTCTCTGAAGTTTTTGCTGCGGAGGTCGGCTCTGTCGAGGTCTCTGAACCGATGCTGAAATCTTCTGTCACCAGTATCTCTGGAACCTGCACATTGTTTTGGCGGATGAGCTTTCGGGCTATCGGCTTCACAGACTGACGTTGGGGTAGGTTCTTGAGCACCAGCTGAAACTCTTCATGGGGCGGAGAGCTCTTCGCTTTCTGCCGATTCTCGTGACACGAAGGTTCTTGTTTTTCAAAGGAACTGGTGTGCTGAATGACCGAACAGGTTTGCGTCGCAGGCCTTCTTTCGCCTTTACCCTGGTCGAGCGATCTCACGAACTCAAAGTTGAAGCTCCCGCCCTGGCTGCATAGTTTCCTAGCTGTGAGCACTCCATTTGACCGATCACGGCTTTGTTCTGGGGGCAATGAGCGAGGCACGAGCTTTGCTTGTGTTTCTTATAGCCTTCCCAGTCCTTGCATCCGGTGCCGCAGGCCTCGCACTCGTACGGCTGCAGTAGATGCTGCTTGTGGTCAGGCATGGAGATTACGCCGTCGGGGTAGAACGAGTGACAAACCTCACGCTCCTCTTTTGTGAGCTCGGCACCGAGCGGGATCTCGATTGCCGGCTGCCGCCTCAGCGTCCTGAAGCGACGGGACGCCTGCGCCTCGGAGGGCTGCCGTTCATCAAAGGACTGGCTTAGGCGGAATTTGGAGGAGCTGCTGCCAGAGGAGTCAAACGAATTTGCTGCAGATGGCATCGAATGGCTTCTGACCAGAGAGGAGGCGGGTACTTGGGCGGTCGCCTTGTCCATGCCGGGAGATGGGTGGTTGAATTTCTCACATGGGACGCCCATGCTGATGGAGCCGGTGCTTTTGTAGCCAAGATCTCCAGCTTTGGGGCTGTGGATGAGCGACTCTTTGACGCTCGAACTCTTCTGGGAATCTGAACTGTTTTTTCTCGAGAGCGAGAACCTCCTTGGCTTCACGCTGTCGATTTTACTGGTGTCCACCACCGCCTCATTGATGGTGATGAGTTTGGTGATGTGGTCGATGACCTGTTTCTTGGGTACGGTGAATGAGATGTTCTTCTCCTCCTGGCCAGACGGGTGCTGGTTCTGATGACGAGACATCCTCTGGAAGTGACCGAACCGTCCATATTTGCCGAGGATGATCTCTGCATAGCTTTTGGCACTTGCATTGGGGGCGCTGTCCTGTGTCTGCTCTGTGCTTTCCGAGCGAGAGAAATAGCCGGATTCAGTGCTGCCTTTGCTCCCCAACGTCAGAGATGAAGCCTTGTCATTAGGCGAGTCTTGAGGAGCATGTTTTCCTCTGCTCAGACGCAGGGCCAGCCTCTTTTTCACTGCGTAGGAGTCATTGCTTCCTCCGGCGCAGTCCTTGGGCCCGTCTGCTTCATGACTCTTTGCTGAGACTACACTGCCTCGTCTTTCTGCGAGAGACGATGCAGATGACAGCTGTCTGGTCTCGTCCTCTGACTCAGTCACTTGCTCGTCCAGGGATTTCGGTTCCCCAAGTGCCAGACCGGCCTTCACCCTGTGGGTGTGCGATTTGCGGTGTTTATACAGGTTGCTCTTGGTCTTGAAAGAGAAGCCGCACGGGGCGCATGGGTAGGGCCTTTCCCCCGTGTGGGAGCGGATGTGTTTCTGCAAGACGCTGGGCTTCGCGCACGCCCGGCCGCAATACGTGCAAACGTACTTGCCGGGCCTCTGAGGCTTACGCTCGCACTTCTGTTTCGGGTTGTCCTCCGGGGTTTCCGGCTTGGGCTGGGCGAGGGCCGGCTTCGTCTCCACCGCTGCCTCCTGTTTCTGCTCCGGCACTGAATCCGAGTCGACGCTCTGCCGCTGGCGCCGGAGGCGTTTGCGCTCAGGTTTCTGCCTCCTGGGCTGAGCGGGTTGCTGGGGTGTGCCATGCGGCTTTGAGGGAATGGTTTCCTGATGGTGCTCGGCGGGAGGCTTGGGCTGGCGGCCTCGCTGAGGAGTCTCTGGTTGATGGTGCTCTTGACCTCCGGGCTGCTCCCCAGTTGTTAGGCAACTATGCAAGGCCTCCATAAAACAGGAGGACGGCCTCAGGTAGACACTTGGGGTGCGTCTGCCTAAACTAGGCTGCAGAATTGAAGCCAAATCATGAACTAGGTTTGAAATGGGGTAATTCTACCAAATTATTTGCCTTATTCCACCGGCAGGCTTCATGATATGTCACTGTTTTACTCTAGGCGTTATTGCTTGACGACAGAGCGATGCCATCAGACACAGAGCGCTGGCGCCAGAGAGTCCGGCTGTGATGAAACATGTGCTCTGGAGGAAGTCCTTCGCAACGCCGACTTCAAGTGTCCCATCGTGGAGCTGTCAGCCAGTCCTGCCGCTGCACACAATGATGCTCGTCTGGCTCAGTTCAACGGACGACTCCTCCGTCCTCTCATCGTAACGATCTGTCAGGAAAAAGAAAAAAAACTTTCATTAAAGGGGTGTCAAGTAATTTTTTTCTTCCACCACCAACACAAAGGCATTTTTGAACCTGACAGCGTTTCAACCTGATCCAATGATGCTGCATTTGTGTCAACTACTGTTCATCCCAAAAGATGATCATCCAGTCCAACAAAGTGGCGCACGTGGACAGCTTTATTGCACTGGATCAACTGTGATTTCACGCATCTTAAAAGGCAATGTCGTCTGAGGAGGAAAGACGGCTGAAGAGATGCTGAAGAAAACTCCCAACGTTATTTGGTGCCAGCAGGCTGAAACGGTAAACAGGGCGTCCCACGCACCGACCAGCTGGTTTCTACGCCCACGTTCTGGTGGAAAACAGCAAAGCTCCAGGATCTTATCCTCAACAGCAGGTTGAGAAGCATCTTTGAAGTAACTCGTGGCAGCAGGATACATGCTAGTATCAGTGAGTACTAGAGCTGAGCGATTTTATCGATTCTGCGATATATATCGATATTTTATCGATATTTTATTGTGTATCAACTTTTCAGCCATGGGTATCGATATTATAAGCTTTTTTCAAAACCCCCGTGTCCCACCTTTAAAAGCTTGCAAGCAACAATTTGCACTGTTTAAATAAATGAAACTATTTTATTTTTTTATTTTTATTCATTTTGTCCAGCATTTGCAAGCTGCCTGTCAGCGATATAATGTGTAATTGATGCTTTCAGTTCAATTAATTTAAACAAAGTCATTGGAACACTCACAAGATGTCACCAAAATCTCTTTGTCCCTTTAAGATCTTTTGTAAAATGATGTAAATGTATTGTAAGATGAATACCAATATATATCATCGTTAGCCGAATATCGTGTATCATATCGTATCGCAAGATTAGTGTATCACTACAGCCCAAGTGTAGCATGTATTGTAAGATAAATATCGTGTATATATCGTATCGTGAGATTAGTGTATCGCTACAGCCCTAGTGAGTATATATTGTAAGATGAATATCGTGTATCGTATCGTATGATTAGTGTTTCACTACAGCCCTAGTGAGTATATATTGTAAGATGAATATCGTGTATCGTATCGTATGATTAGTGTATCACTACAGCCGTAGTTAGTATATATTGTAAGATGAATATCGTGTATCGTATTGTGAGATTAGTGTATCACTACAGCCGTAGTGAGTATATATTGTAAGATGAATATCCTGTATCGTATTGTGAGATTAGTGTATCGCTACAGCCCTAGTGAGTATATATTGTAAGATGAATATCGTGTATCTTATCGTATCGTATCGTGAGATTAGTGCATCACTACAGCCGTAGTAAGTATATATTGTAAGATGAATATCGTGTATCTTATCGTATGATTAGTGTATCACTACAGCCGTAGTGAGTATATATTGTAAGATGAATATCGTGTATCGTATCGTGAGATTAGTGCATCACTACAGCCGTAGTAAGTATATATTGTAAGATGAATATCGTGTATCATATTGTGAAATTAGTGTATCGCTACAGCCCTAGTGAGTATATATTGTAAGATGAATATCGTGTATTTTATCGTATCGTGAGATTAGTGCATCACTACAGCCGTAGTAAGTATATATTGTAAGATGAATATCGTGTATCGTATCGTGAAATTAGTGTATCGCTACAGCCCTAGTGAGTATATATTGTAAGATGAATATCGTGTATTTTATCGTATCATATCGTGAGATGAGTGTATCGCTACAGCCCTAGTGAGTATATATTGTAAGATGAATATCGTGTATCTTATCATATCGTATCGTGAGATTAGTGTATCGCTACAGCCCTAGTGAGTACAGGGGGAAACGCCCCCTTAACCTTCCGCAAAACATTTTACAGTTCGTCTCTCGTGCACACAAATCCTCATAAAGCATCGGAGCGAGTGGATTTGAAATAAAATATTTAAGACATAATCAAATTGGAAACTTCGAGTTTTAATTTAAAAGAGATTAGTACATTCTTAAGAAGAAAATAAGCATTAAAAAGCTTCAACTTGCATTAAAAACAGGTATGAAAAGTCTGGAGAAGGAAAGGAAGAGCTCTTTACCAACCACAGCATGTGTCAGACACGGTGGAGGCGGTGTCATGGTGTGGGCGCACACGGCTGAGTGCTGTTTGCTGAAACCCGCTGCAGTCATGGAGGTGTTTGAACTGACAGTGCGGCGCTTCAACTCAGGACTCTTTCTTCCAGGTACAGAAGACAACCGAGGACAGAAGAGCTCAGACCAACAGCTACGCTAGAAGGTCTGGCGAAGGGAAGCTCAGGGCCTGGAGATGTCCCAGCATTTAAAACCGAGGCTGTTACGTCACTTTGTCCAAATTAGGGGTGAGTATTGGCAAGGACCTCGCAATACGATATGTATCATGATACTTGGGTCACGATACAATATCATCACGATATCGCAATATATTCCGATATTCTACCCAGTTCTACCCAGATGAAAAATCAAGTTGCTGTATATGTTCATCAGATGATATTGATCATTCAGAGGACAAACTATTTGCTTCAACACATTTTGCACATTTAAGTAACCATTACAACATACTGAGAGCATTGTAACCACTGTAAATTTTTTCCTGAAAAAAAAAAATCGATATTAGGACCAAAAAAAAATCGATATATTGGGCGGCCGAAAATTGCAATATATTGCCAAATCGATTTTTTTTCACACCCCTAGTCCAAATGCTTTTCAATTTCTTAAATTAAAGCTACGTTTTCCTTCAAATCCAGCATGGTGGTTTATAAAAGGAGAGAAAACTTCTGGAGTTGATGCAACTGGAGGGGAATAAAAATGGTCCATAATGGAAAATTCAAGTATGTTTGGATTCGCTGGTTGGAAATATGCTAAAATCCAGTCATTTTGTCACAAAGAGAGATGACAGGAAGCTTAAATGTGGACTGGTTGGGTACCAGGACCACGTCTCCACAGCAGCAGAGCTGAGGAGGGACATGTGGGGCACCAAACGCATCAGAGGCCCAACAAAAGCACTGACTTTAAGCACTTCCTGATAAAACCATGACGTTTCAGTCTGTTGACTGGGACCATGAGGAAGACAACCGGCCCTAACCCTAACCCTAACCCCTAACCCCTAACCCTAACCCCTAATCCTGACCCCTAATCCCCTAACCCCTAACCCCTAAACCCTAACCCAACCCCTAATCCTAACCCTAACCCCTAACCCGAACCCCGAACCCGAAACCCGAACCCCTAAGACCTAACCCCCCCGAAACCCTAACCCCGAAACCCGAACCTAACCCTAACCCCTAATCCCCGAACCCCTAACCCGAACCCGAACCAAACCCCGAACCCGAACCTAACCCAACCGAACCCGAACCCTAACCCTAACCCCCTAACCCTAACCCGAACCAACCCGAACCCCTAACCTAACCCGAAGCCCTAACCCGAAACCCCTAATCCTAACCCGAACCCTAACCCTAATCCCCGAACCCGAACCCGAACCTAACCCCTAACCCGAACCCGAACCCTAACCCGAAACCTAACCCCGAACCCTAACCCCGAAGCCGAACCCCTAACCAGAACCCCGAACCCCGAACCGAACCCGAACCCGAACCCCGAACCCCTAACCCCGAACCCGAACCCGAACCCGAACCCCGAAAACCCCGAACCGAACCCGAACCCGAACCCGAACCCCGAACCCCGAACCCCGACCCCGAACCCCGAAAACCCCGAACCCCCCGAACCCGAACCCGAACCGAACCCGAACCCGAACCCGAACCCCCGAACCCCCCGAACCCGAACCCCGAACCCCGAACCCGAACCCCTAACCCGAACCCCGAACCCCGAACCCCCGAACCCCGAACCCCTAACCTAACCCGAAACCCCGAACCCTCCGAACCCCTAACCGAACCTAACCCGAACCCGAACCCGAACCCGAACCCTAACCCCCGAACCGAACCCCGAACCCTAACCCCTAACCCCTAATCCTAACCGAACCTAACCCCCCGAACCCTTAACCCGAACCCCCCGAAGCCGAACCCCTAACCCCTAACCCCGAACCCCTAACCCGAACCCCGAACCCCGAACCCGAACCCGAACCGAACCCGAAAACCCGAAGCCGAACCCCGAACCCGAATAACCCGAACCCTAACCCCGAACCCCGAACCCGAACCCGAACCCGAACCCGAAGAAAACCCGAACCCGAACCCGAACCCGAACCCGAACCGAACCCGAACCCCGAAGCCGAACCCGAACCCGAACCCGAACCTAAGAACCCCGAACTAACCCCGAACCCGAAGCCGAACCCGAACCCGAACCAGAACCGAACCCCGAAACCCCCGAAGCCCGAACCGAACCCAACCCGAAGCCGAACCCCCGAACCCGAAACCCCGAAGCCGAACCCCTAACCCGAACCCGAACCCCGAACCCTAACCCCGAACCCCGAAACCCGAACCCCCCCCGAACCCGAACCCCTAACCCGAAGCCGAACCCGAACCCGAACCCAAAACCCAAACCCGAACCCGAACCCTAACCCTTAACCCTAACCCCTAATCCTAACCCTAACTCCTAATCCTAACCCCTAACCCTAACCCCTAATCCTAACCCTAACCCCTAATCCTAACCCTAACCCCTAATCCTAACCATAACCCTTCACAGACCAGTGACATCAGCTTTTATAACTTCACATGCAGGTCTTTTTTGAAACTTTTATTTGTGAAAGAGCAACACATGAAACCCCAGACTAACGGTTTCCCAGTGGCCGCCCTCTGCTTCCACCGAGCTGGATGACCACGCAGATAATTATGGAGATGTGACATCATCAAGTCGGTCTGAGCTCCATCTGTCTGGGTCATCATCAGTTTATCGATCATGTTCCTGAATAAAAACTACAACTCTGAGCGACAGACGTCTCTGGCGTCTGGGGAGAAGCTTCAGATTCTGATCTGGGCTCCTCAAAGCCTGAACCGACTCAAAGACAGGAGAAAAAACTGAAATACAAAACCCAAAGATCACTGCAGAAATGACTTTTTAAAAAATCTTGTCAGTTTCCTTTCCTCACACCGACAGGTGCTCAGCAGTGGTTCCCATGGTAACAGCCCTAAACCATGTGGTAGCAGATGGAAGGAGAGCTGGAGGCTAAATTTATCATCCAGCATCCTCATCCTCACAGAGAGGGGGGGTGGGGGAGAGGTGGAGAGAGAGGGGGAGAGTGAGGGGGGAGGGAGAGAGAGAGAGAGAAAGAGGGAGAGGTAAAGAGAGAGGGAGAGGGATAGAGAGAGAAGGAGAAGTGAAGAGAGAGAGAGAGAGGTGAAGAGAGAGGGAGGGAGAGAGATGGAGGGGGAGAAGGAGGGGGGGGAGAGAGGTGTAGAGGGAGAGAGAGAGAGATAGAGATAGAGAAGGAGGGAGGGGGGAGTCAGAGGTGTCCTCTTGTTCTTCTTCTGGTTTCTGGAGAACCCGTGTTAATAATCGGTGTTAATAACCGGTGTTAATTAACGGTGTTAATAATCGGTGTTAATTAACGGTGTTAATAATCATGTTAATTAACGGTGTTAATAATCGGTGTTAATTAACGGTGTTAATAATCGTGTTAATTAACGGTGTTAATAATCGTGTTAATTAACGGTGTTAATAATCGTGTTAATTAACGGTGTTAATAATCGGTGTTAATTAACGCTGTTAATAATCGTGTTAATTAACGGTGTTAATAATCGTGTTAATTAACGGTGTTAATAATCGTGTTAATTAACGGTGTTAATAATCGGTGTTAATTAACGGTGTTAATAATCGATACTCGGACTCTCAGGTTTCTGGACTGTTTCCCTCCAGAGAACAGAACCGTTGAAGCTTCATCCTCCAGATAAACAACAATCTGTCCCGAACATTCAGAGATGTTCATGGAGACGGTTCAAGGATGTCCAGGTGTCTCTGCACCGTCCAGGTGTTGGGGACGGAGCAGTGCCTTCTGGGAGTCTGAGTGTGTCTGAGAGAAAGGCGGCGGTCACGTGCTGAGCGCTGCCACAGGTCCGCGGGAACTCTGGATGCGCGACAACGCACGGCTCTCATTCACTGCACAACCCGCTCACTACACGCGCTCCCGCGCTGCAGATCATCTTCCGACACACACACACACACACACACACACACACACACACACCTACACATCTCCAGTTTTCTCTGAGCGTCTCGAGCACAAACACTCCTGTTTTTCCACCGCTGATGCAGCAACAAAGACACGAGCTGAGAAAATCCCCGCGCTCCCCCGACGTCACGTCACGCCACGCACACTTCACGCATGAAAACCGAGCCGGAGGCTCCTTTTTTCGTGTTACCTGGCTGCAGGTGGTGTCGTCCTCCGCTCCTGACTGGCTGGAGGCGGAGAGGCTGCGGAGACGCGGAAAGGATGAATGGAGAGGTGAGCGCGTCTCCGCTACGTGCGCCGCACTGACAAACAGGTAGCCGAGCGCACCGCGCGCATGAATGAGGAGGAGGAGGAGGAGGAGGAGGGGCCACGCCCCCCCCCCGTCCATCTCCGCCGGGTCAAAGAGAAGCAGCGGCTCCTTATTTGGAAGGTGACGTAAGCGCGGCGATCCTGGCTGCACAGCTGGCGGGGCGGCGGGAGGAGGAGCGGGGGGGGGGGGGGGTGTTCAGTCCGGCCGGACACACACTCACCATCACGAGCTCATTTTTCCACCCTGCAGTTTTCTTCAAAAGCCAGTAGAGTGTGTGTGTGTGTGTGTGTGAGATCATCTGATCACTATGAGTCAGATAAACAGGGAAAGACATAAGCAGTGCTCTTAGAGGAGCTGCTCCAGGAGAAGGTTATGAAAGCACTTCTGAACAATACAGAGGTCAAACTTCTGCAGAGACAGAGATCCTCCGAGAGCAGAGAGCATCTGAGACAGACGACCATCTCCTCAGGAGTGGAAGTCCAGGACTTTCATTAACTGTCATTGACCGGTCCCCATTAACTGTGAAAAATAAGGGATCACTGTATATCGCGATTTTCGGCCGCCCAATATAATATCGATTTTTCAGCTCCTAATATCGATTTTTTAGGAAAAAAATTTACAGCGGTTACAATGCTGTCAGTATGTTTACTAAAATGTGTTTTGAAGCAAATAGTTTTGACTCAATTTGTCCTCTGAATGATCAATATCATCTGATGAACATATGCAGCAACTTGATTTTTCATCTCTACTTTTAATTTTGATATTAACTGGGTAGAATATCGCAATATATTGTGATATATTAGGTAGAATATCATGATATGTCGCCATAATCACGATATTGTGATAATACCCTATCGTCACCCAAGTATCATGATACATATCGTATTGCGAGGTCCTTGCCAATACTCAGCCCTAATCCTGAGAGAAACCACCATCATGACGTGACAACCACGGGCTGAACGCCGCCATCGACGTCCACGTACATGCACCTTTACGTGCTGTATTTTAGGGGGGAAACTTACTACCTCCACTCCTTTACATTTTAAAAACTTTTACTTTTGGCTCTTCTAAGTTTATATGAACGTCCATGTTTGAGCGACTCCTACTCTGAGGTCGGCTGACGGGCTTTCCTCATCTACTGCAGACAAAGTTCAGACGAAGTCACGTCAAACAGCTGATTGTCACCTTCAGTGCGTCTGGGTTTGTTTGTCCCCGTGTTGTCTGGACACGCGTGACCGTGTCGGCCTTCTTAAACGTGGTGGCGCGCCTCCACGGAGGTTTTTCTGCGAGCGACTGCCACAACCTGGATATGGAGGCGCCAAACATTTCTACACATCTTTTTTTTTCTGTTGGGAATGGAGGACAAGAAAAGAGATGGAGAAACAAAAGGATTCACGACACTACAGTGTTCTCCCTCATTCTGAGCTGGAGCTGTACATACATTAACAACATTAACATTAACATTCATCTGGGACTGAACACAACAACAACTAAAAAGGACTATTTTTGAAAATGCAAATATGAGGGTGTTCTGCCTGAAAGCAGTTTTATTTGCTCCAAGATGGTATAGAGTCCTGTGGAACAGTTACCACACCTCCTTTAACCTTGTATTTTGTCTGTAAAAAAGAAAGAAAATAAATAAAAACCATAAAAACCTAATTGTAGTGGATATTAGTAGAGGAAATATAAAACCTCAGATGAACAACAGCACCTAATTCTTTCCCCCACAGTTCCAAAAATTAGATTAAATAAAATAAAACACTTTGTTGGCAACACTAAGTACCCCCTCACAGACTCTACTGGATTATTAAAGAGTTTGTTGCAGCCAGATGTTGCTAATTATCAGTCCTGGAAGAACTGACCATCATCAGAGGCCCATTTCAGAAAAGAGCTTCAACAAAGTCCAAATCACAAAACCAACTGAGTCAACAAACTGAGTTAAAAACTAACTGAGTCAACAAGCTCTGACTCACAAAACTGAGTGAAAAAGAACTAAAACTGACTCAACAAACTGAGTTAAAAATTAACTGAGTCAACAAACTCTGACTCACAAAACTGAGTGAAAAAGAACTAAAACTGACTCAACAAACTGAGTTAAAAATTAACTGAGTCAACAAACTCTGACTCACAAAACTAACTCTGAGTCAACAAACTGAGTTAAAAAAATTAACTGACTCAACAAACTCAGAGTCACAAAACTAAATCTGAGTTAAAAATAACTAACTTTGAGTTAACAAACTGAGTTAAAAACTAACCGAGTCAACAAGCTTTGACTCACAAAACTAACTCTGAGTTAAAAATAACTAACTCTGAGTCAACAAACTGAGTTAAAAAAGCTAACTGAGTCAACAAGCTCTGACTCACAAAACTAACTTAGTTAGAAAGAACTAACTATGACTCAAAAAACTGAGTTAAAAAAACCGAGTCAACAAGCTCTGACTCACAAAACTGAGTGAAAAAGAACTAAAACTGACTCAACAAATGGAGTTAAAAATTAACTGAGTCAACAAACTCTGACTCACAAAACTAACTCTGAGTTAGAAAGAACTAACTTTGACTAAACAAACTCCAAGTTAAAAAAACTGAGTCAACAAACTCTGACTCACAAAACTAACTCTGAGTCAACAAACTGAGTTAAAAAATTAACTGACTCAACAAACTCAGTCACAAAACTAACTCCACGTTAAAAATAACTAACTCTGAGTCAACAAACTGAGTTTAAAAAAGCTAACTGAGTCAACAAGCTCTGACTCACAAAACTAACTTAGTTAGAAAGAACTAACTATGACTCAACAAACTGAGTCAAAAACTAACTGATTCAACAAGCTCTGACTCACAAAACTAACTCAGAGTTAAAAATAACTAACTCTGAGTCAACAAACTGAGTTAAAAAAAAAAGCTAACCGAGTCAACAAGCTCTGACTCACAAAACTGAGTGAAAAAGAACTAAAACTGACTCAACAAACTGAGTTAAAAATTAACTGAGTCAACAAACTCTCACTCACAAAACTAACTCTGAGTCAACAAACTGAGTTTAAAAAAAGCTAACTGAGTCAACAAGCTCTGACTCACAAAACTAACTTAGTTAGAAAGAACTAACTATGACTCAACAAAATGAGTTAAAAACTAACTTAGTCAATAAGCTCTGACTCACTAAACTAACTCTGAGTTAAAAATAACTAACTCTGAGTCAACAAACTGAGTTAAAAACTAACCGAGTCAACAAGCTCTGACTCACAAAACTAACTCCGAGTTAAAAATAACTAACTCTGAGTCAACAAACTGAGTTTAAAAAAAAAAGCTAACTGAGTCAACAAGCTCTGACTCACAAAACTAACTTAGTTGGAAAGAACTAACTATGACTAAACAAACTCCAAGTTTAAAAAAAACTGAGTCAACAAACTCTGACTCACAAAACTAACTCTGAGTCAACAAACTGAGTTAAAAAATTAACTGACTCAACAAACTCAGTCACAAAACTAACTCCACGTTAAAAATAACTAACTCTGAGTCAACAAACTGAGTTAAAAAAAAAAAGCTAACCGAGTCAACAAGCTCTGACTCACAAAACTGAGTGAAAAAGAACTAAAACTGACTCAACAAACTGAGTTAAAAATTAACCGAGTCAACAAGCTCTGACTCACAAAACTAACTCTGAGTTAAAAATAACTAACTCTGAGTCAACAAACTGAGTTAAAAAAAAAAGCTTACTGAGTCAACAAGCTCTGACTCACAAAACTAACTATGACTCAACAAACTGAGTAAAAACTAACTTAGTCAATAAGCTCTGACTCACTAAACTAACTCCGAGTTAAAAATAACTAACTCTGAGTCAACAAACTGAGTTAAAAACTAACCGAGTCAACAAGCTCTGACTCACAAAACTAACTCCGAGTTAAAAATAACTAACTCTGAGTCAACAAACTGAGTAAAAAAAAAAAGCTAACTGAGTCAACAAGCTCTGACTCACAAAACTAACTTAGTTAGAAAGAACTAACTATGACTCAACAAACTGAGTTAAAAACTAACCGAGTCAACAAGCTCTGACTCACAAAACTGAGTGAAAAAAAACTAAAACTGACTCAACAAACTGAGTTAAAAATTAACTGAGTCAAGAAGCTCTGACTCACAAAACTAACTTAGTTAGAAAGAACTAACTATGACTCAACAAAATGAGTTAAAAACTAACTTAGTCAATAAGCTCTGACTCACTAAACTAACTCTGAGTTAAAAATAACTAACTCTGAGTCAACAAACTGAGTTAAAAACTAACCGAGTCAACAAGCTCTGACTCACAAAACTAACTCCGAGTTAAAAATAACTAACTCTGAGTCAACAAACTGAGTTTTAAAAAAAAAAGCTAACTGAGTCAACAAGCTCTGACTCACAAAACTAACTTAGTTGGAAAGAACTAACTATGACTCAACAAACCAAGTTAAAAACTAACTGAGTCAACAAACTCTGACTCACAAAACTAACTCTGAGTCAACAAACTGAGTTAAAAAATTAACTGACTCAACAAACTCAGTCACAAAACTAACTCCACGTTAAAAATAACTAACTCTGAGTCAACAAACTGAGTTAAAAAAAAAAAGCTAACCGAGTCAACAAGCTCTGACTCACAAAACTGAGTGAAAAAGAACTAAAACTGACTCAACAAACTGAGTTAAAAATTAACCGAGTCAACAAGCTCTGACTCACAAAACTAACTCTGAGTTAAAAATAACTAACTCTGAGTCAACAAACTGAGTTAAAAAAAAAGCTTACTGAGTCAACAAGCTCTGACTCACAAAACTAACTATGACTCAACAAACTGAGTAAAAACTAACTTAGTCAATAAGCTCTGACTCACTAAACTAACTCCGAGTTAAAAATAACTAACTCTGAGTCAACAAACTGAGTTAAAAACTAACCGAGTCAACAAGCTCTGACTCACAAAACTAACTCCGAGTTAAAAATAACTAACTCTGAGTCAACAAACTGAGTAAAAAAAAAAAGCTAACTGAGTCAACAAGCTCTGACTCACAAAACTAACTTAGTTAGAAAGAACTAACTATGACTCAACAAACTGAGTTAAAAACTAACCGAGTCAACAAGCTCTGACTCACAAAACTGAGTGAAAAAAAACTAAAACTGACTCAACAAACTGAGTTAAAAATTAACTGAGTCAAGAAGCTCTGACTCACAAAACTAACTCTGAGTTAAAAACTAACTAACTATTATTCACCAAACTCCGAGTTAAAAAAAAACCAAGTCAACAAACTCTGACTCACAAAACTACATCTGAGTCAACAAACTGAGTTAAAAAATAACTGACTCAACAAACTCAGAGTCACAAAACTAACTCTAAGCTAAAAAAAAAAACAAACTCTGACTCTACAAACTCTGACTCACAAAAATAATTAGGTTAAAAAAACTAAGTCTGAGTCAACAAACTCCAAGTTAAAAAAAGACAGCTGATTTGAAAGAAATTGCAGAGAGAGTGAACATGTAATTTAAATATCAAGAATAAAAAATGCTGAAGTAGTTGATGAAGTTTGCTAACTTTAAAGAAAAAATTAATTCAAGCAGCATCAGTGGTGATCTGGGTGCAGTCGACACATCCAGTAACTATGGTGATCTTTAAAGACATTTTCTTGAGTGGAAGCAAGAACAAGGACACTAATAAAAAGTTATTTTACATAATAATAATTAGTTCGGTGAGCCAGGTTACCACGGTAACAGCCCCACTTCGTTTTCTGGAAGTGGCTCAACTGAACCCTGCAGCTCGGGGTTAATCTACCTCGCTTTGTGAAACCTGAGTTCAGGTTCAACATACTCTGAGTTTTGACATAACCTGCTTTCTGAAACGGACCCTGGCTGTGCAGACCTTCGTAGAAGCTGACATCCCGGTAGTTAGCTGGTCTGGAGCACTCAGGTAGTGTGTTTAGCCCGATAATTATCGGGCCGATAATTATCAGCCCGATAATTGATAGTTATCGGGCCGATAACTGGAAATTATACGTCATTCCGATAACTCCGATATCACGACGAATAGCCCCGATAACATATATATTTCTGTCAACACAGCAGTGCCTCGCTCCCTCTGAGCCTTGAATGACCGACAGTGAATGTTATGTTCAAGTGACGTCGGCATAATCAGAAAAATTATTTCTCAGTAAGAAAAATCAAGAATACCCCCTCAAGCCAGAAAACAACTCGTTAACTCGGTCATAATTTTGGTAGTGCTGACTTTAATTGATATTTGCAGTATTTTCTTACATGTTACACATAAAATAGAAAAAATAGAAAAGGTTGAAAGAAAGACTAGCAAACGAGGGAACGTGTGATTTTACGTTACACCTTGAATGCAGTCTGCACTCACAGTGTGTTGATGAAAACAAACAACATGGCAGAGATCATATGGAACTTCGTTAAAGTTTCAGAAGAAGATAGTTCACTGTTTATTTGTGACAAATGTTTCAAGCGAATTCCATGAGGAGGAAAAAAATAGCACAAGCTTTAATACGTCAAACCTGATTAGTCATCTGAAACATAACCATCGCGTCGACTGAGTTTTGAAATCGCGCTAATGTGAGCTAATGTGAGCTAACATGAGCTAACGCTAATGTGAGCAAGCCATCAGCATTCACTGGGACTTCCACACATCGGTGAGGCTTTTGAAAAATCCAAGAAATTTTTCTAAATTTGACCCACGGGCAAAGGAGAAATGGGTAGAAGGGAGAAATGTTTGAATCTAACTTGTGTCAATGCATTAATTTTCTATGTATATTTACTTTTTGTAAACTTCTAGAATGCATTTTTTCAGTTAGTAATTCTGATGTATGTACACACGTGGACAAAATTGTTGGTACCCCTCAGTTAAAGAAGGAAAAACCCACAATTCTCACTGAAATCACTTGAAACTTACAAAAGTAACAATAAATAAAAATGTATTGAAAATCAAATAATAAAAATCAGCCATCACTTTTGAATTGTTGATTAACATAATTATTTAAAAAAACAAACTAATGAAACAGGCCTGGACAAAATGATGGTACCCATAACTTAATATTTTGTTGCACAACCTTTTGAGGCAATCACTGCAATTAAACGATTTCTGTATTTGTCAATGAGTGTTCTGCAGCTGTCAACAGGTATTTTGGCCCACTCCTCATGAGCAAACTGCTCCAGTTGTCTCAGGTTTGATGGGTGTCTTCTCCAAATGGCATGTTTCAGCTCCTTCCACAGATGTTCAATGGGATTCAGATCTGGGCTCATGGAAGGCCACTTTAGAATAGTCCAACGCTTTTCTCTCAGCCATTCTTGGGTGTTTTTGGCTGTGTGTTTTGGATCGTTGTCCTGTTGGAAGACCCATGACCTGCGACTGAGACCAAGCTTTCTGACACTAGGCAGCACATTTCTCTCCAGAATGCTTTGATAGTCTTCAGATTTCATTTTACCTTGCACACATTCAAGACACTCTGTGCCAGATGCAGCAAAGCAGCCCCAAAACATTACTGAGCCTCCTCCATGTTTCACCGTAGGGACAGTGTTCTTTTCTTCGTATGCTTGGTTTTTGAGTCTATGAACATAGAGTTGATGTGCCTTACCAAAAAGCTCCAGTTTGGTCTCATCTATCCAAAGGACATTCTCCCAGAAGCTTTGTGGCTTGTCAACATGCATTTTTGCAAATTCCAGTCTCGCTTTTTTATGATTTTTTTTCAGCAGTGGTGTCGTCTCCCATGAAGTCCACTTTGGCTCAAACAACGACGAATGGTGCGATCTGACACTGATGTACCTTGGCCTTGGAGTTCACCTTTAATTTCTTTGGAGGTTGTTCTGGGCTCTTTGGATACAATTCGAATGATCCGTCTCTTCAATTTGTCATGAATTTTCCTCTTGCGGCCACGTCCAGGGAGGTTGGCTACTGTCCCGTGGGTCTTGAACTTCTGAATAATATGAGCCACTGTTGTCACAGGAACTTCAAGCTGTTTAGAGATGGTCTTATAGCCTTTACCTTTAAGATGTTTGTCTATAATTTTTTTTCGGATGTCCTGGGACAATTCTCTCCTTCGCTTTCTGTTGTCCATGTTCAGTGAGGTACACACCTTTTCACCAAACAGCAAAGTGACTACTTGTCTGCCTTTAAATAGGCAGACTGACTGATTATGAGTTTGGAAACACCTGTGATGTCAATTAAAGGACACACCTGAGTTAATCATGTCACTCTGGTCAAATAGTTTTCAATCTTTTATAGAGGTACCATCATTTTTGTCCAGCCCTATTTCATTAGTTTGTTTTTTTTAAATAATTATGTTAATCAACAATTCAAAAATGATGGCTGATTTTGATTATTTGATTTTCAATAAATTTTTATTTATTGTTACTTTTGTAAGTTTCAAGTGAGTTTCAGTGAGAATTGTGGGTTTTTCCTTCTTTAACTGAGGGGTACCAACAATTTTGTCCACGTGTGTACATACATCAGTTCAAGGAGCCTTTATTTTTTATATCAGTCAGTAATGAACCTTATTTAAGTTAATGTGAGATATCAAATAGGTTTGTTTGATAGCTTTATGAAAATGTTTGAGAGGCTTGCCAATAGTTTTTCATTGGAAAAAATAAATATTTGTTCATTTAAAGAGTCCAAACTATTTTTGGTTTTGTTCAAAGTATTGATGTAATGATCTTAGGTGCATGTGTGTGTGTTATCGGTTATCGGTGTCGGCCTTTAGGAGCTGAAAGTTATAGGTGATCATATCGGTTTTAAAAAACAGTTTAAATCTTCCGCTTCATCTCAGATGATTAAAAGCATCCGGCTTGGCTGGGACGGAGAGCTTTAGTCTGACGGAGGGCAGGACTTACGGCAAAGCCGGAGGCCACACTGGGATGTTGCTGCTTCAGGCCGGATGAGGAAACATTGTAAGGCCTGTTTGCTCTCATGCACAGCTTCTATATGCTTTGAGGCCATTTCGGTGTGGCGGTCCCTAATGTATATGTGAGCAGAATACTCAAGCTCTGTCGGTCAAAGACCACAGATTCATCCCATTTACCGTAGAGTGGTGGTTATGGGAGGAGACAGCTTGTGACTGTGGATTCTAGACTGGTCAAGTTGAACCTTTTTCCTTCAGCATTACAGGAGTTAATGATCCTGATAAGACAGATGCAACATCAGGTTTGGAGGTCTCCTGTTCAGCTCTGACCTCAGATGTTCTCCAGGACTGAGATCAGGTCTTTGTGGTGTCCACTCCAGAACATGGACTCTGTAGTCCTGAAGCCTCTTAGTAACTAATCTGGTGGTGTGTTCAGGGTCATCGTCCATCTGAAGACCCATTAGTGTCCAAGCTTTAACTTCCTGGCTGATGTCTGAGATGTTGCTTCTCCAGAATGTTCTTTCCTCATGACTTCATCTATTTAGTGAAGTCCACCAGTCCCTCCTGCAGCTAAACACCCCTACATCATGATGCTGCCACCCCCGTACTCCACAGCTGGATGGTGTTCTCAGGTCTTTCTCCTCCAGATGTAACGATGGTCATCATGTCCAAACAGTTCAGTTTTAGTTCCATCAGACCAGGACATGTCTCCAGAAATGAAGCTCTTTGTCCCTGTGAGCATCTACAAACTGTAATCTGTCTCTGTTCTGTCTCTTCTGGAGTAATGTCTCCTTCCTGGCTGAGTGGTCCTTCAGTCCATGTTGGTCCAGGACTGGTTTCTCTGTGGATGAGGACCCTCTCTGACCAGCTTCAGCAGCATCTTCACCAGCTGTTCAGCTTCTGTTCTGGGGTTGATTCAGGTCCATCTCTGGGACTCAGAACCGTCTCCTTCCTGAGGACGATGATGGTGGACGTTCCCATGGTGGTTCTACTGGTGGAGAACTGTTGGAGCAGATGAACGAGGCTCCTTCAGACATCTGGAAACTGGACCAGGATGAACCAGACAGGTGGAGGTCCACAGTTCTCTTCCTGATATCTTGGCTGATTTCTTTTGATGGTGATGTCACAAAAGGACGCAGTGAGTTTGAGGAGTTTAAATACATCCACAGGTGTGACTCTAGTTAACTCAGGTGTTGTCAGTTAACCAATCAGAAGCTTCTAAAGCCGTGACATCATTATCTGGGATTTCCAAAACTGTTTAAAGGCAGAGTAATCCTAACGTTTGGAGACTTCTGACTTTGAAGAAAGTAATAAAAGTTGAATAAAATGAAAACTAAACTACTTTAATCACAGGAGCCAATATTTTATTCACAACAGAACACAGATAACGTAACAAATGTTTAAACTGGGAAATTCCTCACTTTTCTCCAGTAAATGAGCTCATCTACTGGAGAAAAGAGGGAGGTCTCTCTGTTTTAACATTTATTATGTCATCTATGTCCTGTTGAGAATAAAATACTAGCTCAGGCGATTCAAGCGTTTCTGGAATTTGGGTCATAATTCTGGTAATCCTAACTGACCTGAGACAGGGAAAGTTAATACTGTGTCATGGTCCAGGCCTGCTTTTTCAGAGCTGCTGGAGACGAGACTGATGAAACCACCACCCAACGCGTCGCTATCCAGTTTCAAAGCAGTAAAATTAAAGAAAAGTCCCTAAAACGAGAACTCCAGGTCTGAGCGGAAACTGCTTCTGGCAGCTTGCCATCTCTCAGGCTTGGTTCTCAGCCGTCTTCTCTCCTCGGCAACTCCTCGCCTCCCTCCCTGAGGGATGTTTCTGGACACGTTATCTACGTGTCGTCACTACTCATATTCCAGTACCGGATCAGTCGCAAGAAGATGTCGTCCTGCAACCAGACAGGTGGTAGATCCATCCTTGATCAAACCTCATCACATGTCCAAGTGAACCCCACACTGCCCCCACTCTTTATTTTCTCTGGTGCAGTATAGGGGTGTGAAAAAAAATACATTTTTCCAATTTTTTTCAAAAACACTAATAAGAAACAATAAATAGTTTGTTTTGAAGCAAATAGTTTTTACTCAATTTGTCCTCTGAATGATCAATATCATCTGATGAACATATACAGCAACTTGATTTTTCATCTTCACTTTTAATTTTGATATTAACTGGGTAGAATATTGCAATATATTGTGATATCGCGATATCGTGATAATATCATATCCCCATCACACCCCTAACCATGTATCATGATTAGGGGTGTGAAAAAAAGTCGATTTGGCGATATATCGTGATTTTTGGCCACCCAATATAATATCGATTTTTCAGCTCCTAATATCCGTACCGTACCGTCTTCTTCCGCTTATCCGAGGTCGGGTCGCGGGGGCATCAGCCAGAGTAAGGAAGCCCAGACCCCCCTCTCCCCGGCCACTTCTTCCAGCTCCTCTGGGGGGATCCCGAGGCGTTCCCAGGCCAGCCGAGAGACATAGTCCCTCCAGCGTGTCCTGGGTCTTCCCCGGGGTCTCCTCCCAGTGGGCCGTGCCCGGAACATCTCACCAGGGAGGCGTCCAGGAGGCATCCTAACCAGATGAACCACCTCATCTGGCTCCTCTCGATGCGGAGGAGCAGCGGTTCTACTCTGAGCCCCTCCCGGATGACCGAGCTTCTCACCCTATCTCTAAGGGAGAGCCCGGCCACCCTGCGAAGGAAGCTCATTTCAGCCGCTTGTATCCGCCATCTTGTTCTTTCGGTCACTACCCAAAGCTCATGACCATAGGTGAGGGTGGGAACGTAGATCGACCAGTAAATCGAGAGCTTCGCCTTCCAACTCAGCTCCTTCTTCACCACAACAGACCGGCGCAGCACCCGCATCACTGCAGATGCCGCACCGATCCGTCTGTCAATCTCTCGCTCCATCCTTCCCTCACTCGTGAACAAGATCCCGAGATACTTAAACTCCTCCACTTGGGGAAGGACCTCATCCCCAACCTGGAGAGGGCACTCCACCCTTTTCCGGCTGAGGACCATGGTCTCGGATTTGGAGGCACTGATTGCCATCCATCCTAATATCCCATCCTAATATCAAATTCTGCAAAAACACTAATAATAAACAATAAATAGGTTGTTTTTGAAGCAAATAGTTTTGACTCAATTTGTCCTCTGAATGATCAATATCATCTGATGAACATATACAGCAACTTGATTTTTCATCTCTACTTTTAATTTTGATATCAACTGGATAGAATATCGCAATATATCGAGATAATACCGTATCATGACCCAAGTATCATGACACATATCGTATTGCGAGGTCCTTGCCAATACTCACCCCTAGTGCAGTAGTTGATGAACTGTTGGAGAATGTAGGGGGGAATCAGAGAGGGAGGCGTGAGATCTCCACAGATCATCATTCGGCCACTGGGACTGTTGGATCTACGCGCAAAAGTCGGCGTTCAGCTCGACCGCTCTCACAACCGAGCACAGGTTGAACCCCGTCTGACCATGGTCGTTCGGGCTTGACTGGCCTTCAGCTCACCTGTGGAGCCAAGACAAAGGTGGTGTCCTCCTTGACATCTTCATCAGGCCATTAGACACCACCGACACTAGAGCTGAGCGATTTTATCGATTCTGCGATTTTATCGATATATATTGATATTTTATTTCCCCAGAGAGTATCAATTTTTCAGCCGCGAGTATCGATATTCTAAGCTTCTTTCAAAACCCCTGTGTCCCACTAGGGGTGTGAGAAAAAAAAATCGATTTGGCAATATATTGCGATTTTCGGCCACCCAATATATCAATTTTTCAGCTCCTAATATCGATTTATTTCAAAAACACTAATAATAAACAATAAATACGTTGTTTTGAAGGATATAGTTTTGACTAGAGGTCTTCAGAACTACCCGACAACCCAAAAAACCAGAGGTCCCAATCCAACCCGGATCGGGTCTTGGGTCCATTCAAAAGACGTGACTCCGGGTTCGGGTCTGAATCGGTACAGTTAGTCTCGGGTCCGGTCGGTGCTCTCTGACAGGCTGGATCCACCTTTACTCCAGAGAGGTAAAGATATTGGCGGTGGCAGCCAATGTCAGGACTAGGGGCAGTTTAGTTAATTATTAATTAACGTGGCGTGTTTGTCATGAAACAATCATGTTGCCGTAGCATGTTATTAGCATGTTATTAGCGGTTTGCCCGGCAGCTGTAAAGCACAACGGATCGCCAACATGACAACGCTGGATGAGAGAACATATTCACGACACGTCCTGACCGGTGTAGGCTATTAGCGTTAGCAGTTGCTACCAATAGCATCTGTGTCCACAAAGAAAACAACGACGTGGATTTATTGTTGTTTCCATCACGTAGCCTATGTAGCAACTGAACCGGTAGAAGAAGACAACTTTAGACAAGAAAATCAAGTTTTATTCAATGCTAGACAACTTTAACATGAGCAACTATGGGCTGGATTGTCTCTGTTCTATTTGGGTAAGTGTGATCGAAAAACTAAAGACTCGGGTCTGGTTGGTTTCGGGTCGAATTTTTATGGGTCCATTCGGGTCCGGGTCCATGAAAGTGGACCCATGAAGACCTCTAGTTTTGACTCAATTTGTCCTCTGAATGATTAATATCATCTGATGAACATATACAGCAACTTGATTTTTCATCTTTACTTTTAATTTTGATATTAACTGGGTAGAATATCACAATATATCGTAATAATATCGTATCACGACCCAAGTATCATGATACATATTGTATTGCAAGGTTCTTGCCAATACTCACCCCCGTGTCCCACCTTTAAAAGCTTACAAGCAACAATTTGTACTGTTTAAATAAATGAAACTATTTTTCTCAACAAATCTTTTATTCATTTTGTCCAGCATTAGCAAGCTGCCTGTCAGCCATATAATGTGTAAGTGATACTTTCAGTTCAATTAATTCAAACAAAGTCATTGGAACACTCACAAGATGTCACCAAAATCACTTTGTCCCTTTAAAATCTTTCAGAAAATGATGTAAATGTATTGTAAGATGAATATCGATATATATCATATTGTGAGCCAAATATCGTGTATCGTATTGTGAAATTAGTGTATCACTACAGCCCTAACCGAGACTCATCAGTCGATGGTGCTTCATCACTGTTTACCTGTTAACTCTGTGTAACACGTGTCCTGCTGACCATGAGCAGATGAAGTTGATCTCAGAGAAAAACAAAGACATAAAGGATCTTTTTTTTGTAACCAGCTTCAAAAATAACGGCGCGTCTGAATCTGTAAAGCTCAAGCGTGACTCTGCAGGAGGATGTTTTAAAAACCCAGCAAGAAATCCCAACATACGACCACAACCACAGTGTCCCCTCCGCCCCCCCTCCAGACACCCAGCCACAGATGGGCCAGAGACCCCCTCCCAACCAGAACCGAACAGACGCCCCTCTCTACCTCATCCAGCTTTGATGGTCCCAGAAAATAGCCCGGTGACCACCAGAGGGGGGGCCACGCCGCCGTAATTTAAAGAGTCAACAGAGATAAATAACCAGCTGAGCTGCTTGCTCCATGACCTGACGTACTGGCAGATGTTGAGCAGAGCTCTGCGGCGATGGGCGGCTCACGTTCAGACTCTTACGACCCACTGCTCCAATAACATACAATTTCCATATGAGTACAAGTCTACCTTTATGGACCAAAGAAGCCCGTCTGTATTTACAAGTCTGTCTGTAACATGATTTGTTCAAAACACCACCAAGGTACAGTTCAGCAGTTACACCTTTTAGCACCTGGTATTCAGGAGTGGATTTATTTGGAATTAATTTAATTATAAATGGTTGAAACAAACTGGATTTAATTGTGTCACAGATGGATTATATTTGGGTTGATTTCGGTGGAATTTGGCAAAGCTGTCTATTAGCCTGTAATAGTGACGTTAAATGTGTCGTTTATAGAATAAGACATTTTAAATCTACGTCACACATCTGATTCATAGAGGATTTATTTTGCAAGTAACCTTTACTAAATTGCAGGCTCTTTCAGGGCTAAATAGAATAAACGGGCTAAAAACAGGCTCCGGCCACGTACAATATTTGGTTCCAAATTAGATTACCATGTCTTACCGACTATAAAACGTCGTTTTTTAGTAGTTTATCTAGTCCTGCAACTTATATATCCTCCATGTCTCCATGACAACAACAGACATCGTCTACACTCATTTACTCAACAACTGAACACTGATTCTGAAAAAATGACAAGAGTAAACCATGAAGACTAAGAGAACACAGATATGAGACCAGAAAGAAAAATCTCTACTGCAGAATTTAAAGTGAAGATGATAAAATCTGCAGCTGAAAACAGTAACAGAGCAGCAGAAAGTTTGGAGAGAAACTAGTCAGAGACTGAAGAAAACAGAGGAACCTCTGACAGCTATGAACCAATCAGAGAAGGAGAACCAGGACTGAAAGATGGACAGAGATGGAGGGACGAGTCCACAGATGGAGGAACGAGTCCACAGATGGAAGAACGAGTCCACAGATGGAGGAATGAGTCCACAGATGGAGGGATGAGTCCACAGATGGAGGAGGGAGACCACAGAGGGAGGAGCGAGATCACAGAGGGAGGAACGAGATGCCAGAGGGAGGAACGAGACCACAGAGGGAGGAACGAGTCCACAGATGGAGGAACGAGTCCACAGATGGAGGAACGAGTCCACAGACGGAGGAACGAGTCCACATACGGGGGAACGAGTCCACAGACGGAGGAACGAGTCCACAGACGGAGGAACGAGACCACAGAGGGAGGAACGAGTCCACAGATGGAGGAACGAGTCCACAGACGGAGGAACGAGTCCACAGATGGAGGAACGAGTCCACAGAGGGAGGAATGAGTCCACATACGGGGGAACGAGTCCACAGACGGAGGAACGAGTCCACAGATGGAGGAACGAGTCCACATACGGGGGAACGAGTCCACAGACGGAGGAACGAGTCCACAGATGGAAAAACGAGTCCACAGAAGGAGGAGCGAGACCACAGAGGGAGGAGCTAGATCACAGAGGGAGGAACGAGTCCACAGATGAAGGAACGAGACCACAGAGGGAGGAACGAGTCCACAGATGGAGGAACGAGTCCACAGACGGAGGAACGAGTCCACAGATGGAGGAACGAGTCCACAGACGGAGGAACGAGAGGAAGGACGAGGAACGAGTCCACAGATGGAGGAACGAGTCCACAGAGGAGGAACGAGTCCACAGATGGAAGAACGAGTCCACAGAAGGAGAGCGAGACCACAGAGGGAGGAGCTAGATCACAGAGGAGGAACGAGTCCACAGATGAAGGAACGAGACCATAGAGGGAGGAACGAGTCCACAGATGGGGGAACGAGTCCACATACGGGGGAACGAGTCCACAGACGAGAGGAGGAACGAGTCCACAGACGGAGGAACGAGTCCACAGATGGAGGAACGAGTCCACAGACGGAGGAACGAGTCCACAGATGGAAGAACGAGTCCACAGAAGGAGAAGCGAGACCACAGAGGGAGGAGCTAGATCACAGAGGGAGGAACGAGTCCACAGATGAAGGAACGAGACCATAGAGGGAGGAACGAGTCCACAGATGGAGGAACGAGTCCACAGACGGAGGAACGAGTCCACAGATGGAGGAACGAGTCCACAGACGGAGGAACGAGTCCACAGATGGAGGAACGAGTCCACAGACGGAGGAACGAGTCCACAGATGGAAGAACGAGTCCACAGAAGGAGGAGCGAGACCACAGAGGGAGGAGCTAGATCACAGAGGGAGGAACGAGACCACAGATGAAGGAACGAGACCATAGAGGGAGGAACGAGTCCACAGATGGAGGAACGAGTCCACATACGGGGGAACGAGTCCAACAGAGGGAGGAGCGAGATCACATAAAGAGGAGCGAGACCACAGATGGAGGAACGAGACCACAGAGGGAGGAACGAGTCCACAGATGGAGGAACGAGTCCACATACGGGGGAACGAGTCCACAGACGGAGGAACGAGTCCACAGATGGAGGAACGAGTCCACATACGGGGGAACGAGTCCACAGACGGAGGAACGAGTCCACAGACGGAGGAACGAGTCCACAGATGGAGGACAAGTCCACAGACGGAGGAACGAGTCCACAGATGGAAGAACGAGTCCACAGAAGGAGGAGCGAGACCACAGAGGGAGGAGCTAGATCACAGAGGGAGGAACGAGCCCACAGATGAAGGAACGAGACCATAGAGGGAGGAACGAGTCCACAGATGGAGGAACGAGTCCACAGACGGAGGAACGAGTCCACAGATGGAGGAACGAGTCCACAGATGGAGGAACGAGTCCACAGACGGAGGAACGAGTCCACAGATGGAAGAACGAGTCCACAGAAGGAGGAGCGAGACCACATAAAGAGGAGCGAGACCACAGAGGGAGGAGCGAGACCACATAAAGAGGAGCGAGACCACAGAGGGAGGAGCGAGATCACAGACGGAGGAGCGAGACCACAGAAGGAGGAGCGAGACCACATAAAGAGGAGCGAGACCACAGAGGGAAGAGCGAGACCACAGAGGGAGGAGCGAGACCACAGAGGGAGGAGCGAGATCACAGAGGGAGGAGCGAGACCACATAAAGAGGAGCGAGACCACAGAGGGAGGAGCGAGACCACATAAAGAGGAGTGAGACCACAGAGGGAGGAGCGAGACCACATAAAGAGGAGTGAGACCACAGAGGGAGGAGCGAGACCACAGAGGGAGGAGCGAGATCACAGACGGAGGAGCGAGACCACATAAAGAGGAGCGAGACCACAGAGGGAGGAGCGAGACCACAGAGGGAAGAGCGAGTCCACAGAGGGAGGACGCGAGAGAGACCACAGAGGAGGAGATCCACAGAGGGAGGAGCGAGACCACATCAAAGAGGAGCGAGACCACAGAGGGAGGAGCGAGAGACCACATAAAGAGGAGCAGAGGGACACAGAGGGAGGAGGAGCGAGACCCACATAAAGAGGAGCGAGACCACAGAGGGAGAGCGAGACCACATAAAGAGGAGTGAGACCACAGAGGGAGGAGCGAGACCACAGAGGGAGAGGAGAGATCACAGAGGAGGAGCGAGACCACATAAAGAGGAGCGAGACCACAGAGGAGGAGCGAGACCACAGAGGGAAGAGCGAGTCCACAGAGGGGGAGGAGCGAGACCACCACATAGAGGAGCGAGACACAGAGGGAGGAGCGAGACCACATAAAGAGGAGTGAGACCACAGAGGGAGGAGAGCGAGAGACCACATAAAGAGGAGTGAGACCACAGAGGGAGGAGCGAGACCACAGAGGGAGGAGCGAGATCACAGACGGAGGAGCGAGACCACATAAAGAGGAGCGAGACCACAGAGGGAGGAGCGAGGAGAGACCACAGAGGAGGAGAAGAGAGGGAGGAGTCCACAGAGGGGAGGGAGGAGCGAGAGAACACAGAGGGAGGAGCGAGATCACAGAGGGAGGAAGCGAGACCACATAAAGAGGAGCGAGACCACAGAGGGAGGAGCGAGACCACAGAGGGAGGAGCGAGTCCACAGAGGGAGGAGAGAGACCACATAAAGAGGAGTCCACAGAGGGAGGAGCGAGAGGAGCCACAGAGGGAAGGAGCGAGATCACAGACGGAGGAGCGAGACCACAGATAAACGAGGAGGAGACCACAGAGGGAGGAGCGAGACCACATAAAGAGGAGCGAGACACAGAGGAGGAGGAGCGGACCACATAAAGAGGGAGTGAGACCACAGAGGGAGGAGCAAACAGACCCACAGAGGGAGGAGGAGGAGAGACCACAGAGTCCAGGGAGGAACGAGTCCACAGATGGAGGAACGAGTCCACAGAGGAGGAACGAGACCACAGATGGAGAACGGGAACGAGGACACAGATGGAGGAGGAAAGAGAAAGAGTCCACAGACGGAAGAGACAGACGGAGGAGAGACCACAGATGGATGAGAACGAGACCCCACAGATGGAGAGCGAGCGAGGAGCGAGGAGACCACAGAGAGGAGGAGCGAGACCACATAAAGAGGAGCGAGACCACAGAGGGAGGAGCGAGACCACATAAAGAGGAGCGAGACCACAGAGGGAGGAGCGAGACCACAGAGGGAGGAGCGAGATCACAGACGGGGAGGAGCGAGACCACAGAGGGAAGAGCGAGTCCACAGAGGGAGGAGCGAGACCACAGAGGGAGGAACGAGACCACATAAAGAGGAGCGAGACCACAGAGGGAGGAGCGAGACCACAGAGGGAAGAGCGAGTCCACAGAGGGAGGAGCGAGACCACAGAGGGAGGAACGAGTCCACAGATGGAGGAACGAGTCCACAGATGGAGGAACGAGTCCACAGACGGAGGAACGAGTCCACAGGTGGAGGAACGAGACCACAGACGGAGGAGCGAGACCACAGATGGAGGAGCGAGATCACAGACGGAGGAGCGAGATCACAGACGGAGGAGCGAGACCACAGAGGGAAGAGCGAGTCCACAGAGGGAGGAGCGAGACCACAGAGGGAGGAGCGAGACCACAGAGGGAGGAACGAGACCACATAAAGAGGAGCGAGACCACAGAGGGAGGAGCGAGACCACAGAGGGAAGAGCGAGTACACAGAGGGAGGAGCGAGACCACAGAGGGAGGAACGAGTCCACAGATGGAGGAACGAGTCCACAGATGGAGGAACGAGTCCACAGACGGAGGAACGAGTCCACAGATGGAGGAACGAGACCACAGAGGGAGGAGCGAGACCACAGAGGGAGGAGCGAGATCACAGACGGAGGAGCGAGACCACATAAAGAGGAGCGAGACCACAGAGGGAGGAGCGAGACCACAGAGGGAAGAGCGAGTCCACAGAGGGAGGAGCGAGACCACAGAGGAGGAGGAGGACGAGTCCAAGATGGAGGAACGAGTCCACAGATGGAGGAACGAGTCCCACAGACGGAGGAACGAGTCCACAGGTGGAGGAACGGACCACAGACGGAGGAGCGAGACCACAGACGGAGGAACGAGACCACAGACTGAGGAACGAGACCACAGACGGAGGAACGAGACCACAGACGGAGATGCGAGACCACAGACAGAGGAACGAGACCACAGATGGAGATGCGAGACCACAGACAGAGGAACGAGACCACAGATGGAGGAACGAGACCACAGACGGAGATGCGAGACCACAGACGGAGATGCGAGACCACAGATGGAGGAACGAGACCACAGACTGAGGAACGAGACCACAGATGGAGGAACGAGACCACAGACTGAGGAACGAGACCACAGATGGAGGAACGAGACCACAGACGGAGATGTGAGACCACAGATGGAGGAACGAGACCACAGACTGAGGAACGAGACCACAGATGGAGGAACGGAGACTGAGGAACGAGACCACAGATGGAGGAACGAGACCACAGATGGATGAGGAGAGACGAGAATGGAGGACGAGACCACAGATGAGGAACGAGACACAGAGGAACGAGACCACAGATGAGGAGGAACCCACAGACGGAGGGAGACCAAGAGGACGAGACACAGATGGAGATGCGAGACCACAGACAGAGGAACGAGACCACAGATGGAGGAACGAGACCACAGACGGAGGAACGAGTCCACAGATGGAGGAACGAGACCACAGACGGAGATGCGAGACCACAGACAGAGGAACGAGACCACAGATGGAGGAACGAGACCACAGACTGAGGAACGAGACCACAGATGGAGGAACGAGACCACAGACGGAGATGTGAGACCACAGACGGAGATGCGAGACCACAGACAGAGGAACGAGACCACAGACGGAGGAACGAGACCACAGATGGAGAGAACGAGACCACAGATGGAGGAAAGAGTCCACAGATGGAGGAATTAGTCCACAGATGGAGAAACGAGACCACAGACGGAGGAACGAGACCACAGATGAAGAGAACGAGACCACAGATGGAGGAAAGAGTCCACAGATGGAGGAATTAGTCCACAGATGGAGAAACGAGACCACAGACGGAGGAACGAGACCACAGATGGAGAGAACGAGACCACAGATGGAGGAAAGAGTCCACAGATGGAGGAAAGAGTCCACAGATGGAGGAATTAGTCCACAGACGGAGAAACGAGACCACAGACGGAGGAGCGAGACCACAGATGGAGAGAACGAGACCACAAATGGAGGAAAGAGTCCACAGACGGAGGAACGAGTCCACAGACGGAGGAACGAGACCACAGAGGGAGGAACGAGTCCACAGATGGAGGAACGAGTCCACAGAAGGAGGAACGAATCCAAAGATGGTGGAACGAGTCCACAGAAGGAGGAACGAATCCACAGATCTAGGCTCTAGTCCACAGGTGGAGGCTCTAGTCCACAGTTGGAGGAACAAGTCCACAGATGGAGGAATGTGTCCACAGATGGAGGAATGAGTCCAAAGTTGGAGGAACGAGACCACAGACGGAGGAGCGAGACCACAGATGGAGGCTCTAGTCCACAAATGGAGGAATGAGTCCACAGACGGAGGAACGAGTCCACAGACGGAGGAACGAGACCACAGAAGAAGGAGGAGCGAGACAACAGACGGAGGAAGAGGAGGAACGAGACCACAGATGGAGAGAACGAGACCACAGATGGAGGAAAGAGTCCACAGATGGAGGAATTAGTCCACAGACGGAGGAACGAGTCCACAGACGGAGGAGCAAGACTACAGACAGAGGAACGAGACCACAGACGGAGGAACGAGACCACAGAAGGAGGAGCGAGACAACAGACGGAGGAACGAGACCACAGAAGGAGGAGCGAGACAACAGACGGAGGAACGAGACCACAGATGGAGAGAACGAGACCACAGATGGAGGAAAGAGTCCACAGATGGAGGAATTAGTCCACAGATGGAGAAACGAGACCACAGATGGTGGAGCAAGTCCACAGACGGAGGAGCGAGACCACAGACAGAGGAATGAGCCCACAGATGGAGGAACCAGACCGCAGAAGGAGGAGCGAGACCACAGACGGAGGAAAGAGTCCACAGATGGAAGAATTAGTCTACAGATGGAGAAACGAGACCACAGACGGAGGAACGAGAGGAACGAGACCACAGACGGAGGAACGAGAAGGAACGAGACCACAGATGGAGAGAACGAGACCACAGATGGAGGAAAGACTCCACAGATGGAGGAAATAGTCCACAGACGGAGGAGCGAGACCACAGACGGAGGAACGAGACCACAGACGGAGGAACGAGACCACAGACGGAGGAACGAGAACACAGAAGCAAGAACGAGTCCACAGACGGAGGAGCGAGACCACAGAAAGAGAAGCGAGACCCAGTGGCGGCTGGTGAAAAAAAATCTTGGTGGGGCTGGTGTGCCAACATTTTTCCCTGCCTAATCTAGCATAAGCATTAAAATGAACAGTCGGAAAATGACAACAGGTCCAGAATAATAATTTAATTTCAGTTTCCAGTTTCAAATAAGAAGTAACAATTTACAGCTATATTAGACTTTATGCTATCAAATACTATACAATCAAGGGGTAAATTGTCCCTCCGGAAGGATGCTGCAGCCTCTCCAATAAGACACCAGCTGTTGAATCCACACAGCTGTTGGGTAGCTTGATGAATCAATAGAACCGCTCCTGTATATTGTTGGGTCCATCAATGTACCTCAGTACCAGGACTAGCTGACATCATGTCCCCACATTGCTTATTCAAAAGCACCACAAAATTTAACACAATTGATTATCTTGGACACAATATTATGGTTTTTATCTACCTCTTCATTGTGCCTTCTTTCAGTAATGTGGTGCCCATCATCTGGCTGCGTTGCTATGCTAATCTTTCCGAGCACAGCTAGCTTTACGCAGTTTTCCATGTGAACTTTGGATCTCTCATGTTTCTTGATGCGTTCAAATAGGTGCTTTAAGTCAGTTAGTCCAGTCTTTGTCCAAGTCCAATCACATCTGTCACTTCTGAAGAGGATACAGGGGAAACAGAAAAGTGCATTAGCTGCTCCACAACCTGCCAGCCACGTCTCAGGGTTTAACCAACTCTGACAAAAACTCAGTTTGTATGATTTACCTTTCTCCTTCGTTTACTGGAAAATGTTAATTTCAGGCTTGTCAGGTCCCAGCTCCTTAACCAGAAGTTTTTTCTCCGTCGTCCGTCTCACAAAAGGGAACATTAATAATGATTTCACAGAATTAGGTGGAAGCTGCTCTTGAACTCCAGTTGTCGCCATCTCTCTTCCTCATCGCCGTATTTTTTTTTTCTCCCGACGTAGGACAGAGTCTAGGAGTCGCTCTACGAAATAAAACTACCGCTGGCCCTTCACGTAGCTCTAGCTCATAAACCTTCACGCATTTTACGTAGCTGTTGGGGCGACATTTCCAGCGCCCCATCGGCATTAAATTTGGTGACGTTGATAGGCCAATTATCAATCATTTTTACCTAGCAACCATAACCGGATTGGCTATTTAGCTGCAGGTCAGGGGCGCTTTGCCGAGCGGAGGAGCAAGACCACAGATGGAAGAACGAGTCCACAGAAGGAGGAGCGAAACCACAGACGGAGGAGCGAGACCACAGATGGAGGAACGAGTCCACAGATGAAGGAACGAGACCATAGAGGGAGGAACGAGTCCACAGATGGAGGAGCTAGATCACAGAGGGAGGAACGAGACCACAGATGAAGGAACGAGACCATAGAGGGAGGAACGAGTCCACAGATGGAGGAACGAGTCCACATACGGGGGAACGAGTCAACAGAGGGAGGAGCGAGATCACATAAAGAGGAGCGAGACCACAGATGGAGGAACGAGACCACAGAGGGAGGAACGAGTCCACAGATGGAGGAACGAGTCCACATACGGGGGAACGAGTCCACAGACGGAGGAAACGAGTCCACAGATGGAGGAACGAGTCCACAGTAACGGAGGAACGAGCCACAGACGGAGGAACGAGTCCACAGACGGAGGAACGAGTCCACAGATGGAGGAAAGGAACGAGTCCACAGAGGAGGAAAGAATCACAGAGGGAGAACGATCCACAGAAGGAGGCGAGACCACAGAGGGAAAAACGAGTCCACAGAAGGAGGAGCGACCACAGAGGGAGGAGCTAGATCACAGAGGGAGGAACGAGTCCACAGATGAAGGAACGAGACCATAGAGGGAGGAACGAGTCCACAGATGGAGGAACGAGTCCACAGACGGAGGAACGAGTCCACAGATGGAGGAACGAGTCCACAGACGGAGGAACGAGTCCACAGATGGAGGAACGAGTCCACAGACGGAGGAACGAGTCCACAGATGGAAGAACGAGTCCACAGAAGGAGGAGCGAGACCACATAAAGAGGAGCGAGACCACAGAGGGAGGAGCGAGACCACAAAAAGAGGAGCGAGACCACAGAGGGAGGAACGAGTCCACAGAGNGGAGCGCGAGACCACAGAGGGAGGAGCGAGACACAGAGGGAGGAGGAGCGAGATCCACAGAGGAGGAGGAGGACCACAGAGGGAGGAGCGAGATCCACAGAGAGGAGCGAGACCACAGAGGGAGGAACGAGACCACATAAAGAGGAGCGAGACCACAGAGGGAGGAGCGAGACCACAGAGGGAGAGCGAGTCCACAGAGGAGGAGGAGACCACAGAGGGAGGAACGAGTCCACAGATGGAGGAACGAGTCACAGATGGAGGAACGAGTCCACAGACGAGGAACGAGTCCACAGGTGGAGGAACGAGACCACAGACGGAGGAGCGAGACCACAGAGGAGCGAGATCACAGACGGAGGAGCGAGATCACAGACGGAGGAGCGAGACCACAGAGGGAGAGCGAGTCCACAGAGGGAGGAGCGAGAGACCACAGAGGGAGGAGGACGAGACCACATAAAGAGGAGCGAGACCACAGAGGGAGGAGCGAGACCACAGAGGGAAAAGAGCGAGTCCACAGAGGGAGGAGCGGACCACAGAGGGAGGAACGAGTCACAGATGGAGGAACGAGTCCACAGATGGAGGAACGAGTCCACAGACGGAGGAACGAGTCCACAGGTGGAGGAACGAGACCACAGAGGGAGGAGCGAGACCACAGAGGGAGGAGCGAGATCACAGACGGAGGAGCGAGACCACATAAAGAGGAGCGAGACCACAGAGGGAGGAGCGAGACCACAGAGGGAAGAGCGAGTCCACAGAGGGAGTAGACGAGCGAGACCACAGAGGGAGGAACGAGTCCACAGATGGAGGAACGAGTCCACAGATGGAGGAACGAGTCCACAGACGGAGGAACGAGTCCACAGGTGGAGGAACGAGACCACAGACGGAGACCACAGATGGAGGAACGAGGACCCACAGACGGAGGACCACGAGACGAGACCACAGAGGAACGGAACGAGACCACAGACGGAGATGCGAGACCACAGACGGAGGAACGAGACACAGAGAGACGAGAGGAACGAGACCACAGATGGGAGATGCGAGACCACAGACAGGAGGAACGAGACCACAGATGGAGGAACGAGACACAGATGGAGATGCGAGACCACAGGACGAGAGAGGAACGAGACCACAGATGGAGGAACGAGGACCACAGACTGCGAGACCACGAACGAGGACCACAGATGGAGGAACGAGACCACAGACGAGAACCCACCAGATGTGAGGAGACCACAGACGGAGATGGAGACCACAGATGCGAGACCACAGACAGAGGAACGAGACCACAGATGGAGGAACGAGACCACAGACTGAGGACGAGACCCACAGACTGAGGAACGAGACCACAGATGGAGGAACGAGACCACAGACGGAGATGTGAGACCACAGACGGAGATGCGAGACCACAGACAGAGGAACGAGACCACAGATGGAGGAACGAGACCACAGACTGAGGAACGAGACCACACAGATGAGAGAACGAGGACCACAGATGGAAGAGAACGAGACCACAGACGGAGAGATGGAGAGAACAGGAGGAGTCCACAGATGGAGGAATTAGTCCACAGATGGAGAAACGAGACCACGAAGGAACGAGAGACCACAGAAGGAGAGAAACGAGACCACAGATGGAGGAAAGAGTCCACAGACGGAGGAACGAGTCCACAGACGGAGGGACGAGACCACAGAGGGAGGAACGAGTCCACAGATGGAGGAACGAGTCCACAGAAGGAGGAACGAATCCAAAGATGGTGGAACGAGTCCACAGAAGGAGGAACGAATCCACAGATCTAGGCTCTAGTCCACAGTTGGAGGAACAAGTCCACAGATGGAGGAATGTGTCCACAGATGGAGGAATGAGTCCAAAGTTGGAGGAACGAGACCACAGACGGAGGAGCGAGACCACAGATGGAGGCTCTAGTCCACAAATGGAGGAATGAGTCCACAGACGGAGGAACGAGTCCACAGACGGAGGAACGAGACCACAGAAGGAGGAGCGAGACAACAGACGGAGGAACGAGACCACAGATGGAGAGAACGAGACCACAGATGGAGGAAAGAGTCCACAGATGGAGGAATTAGTCCACAGACGGAGGAACGAGTCCACAGACGGAGGAGCAAGACTACAGACAGAGGAACGAGACCACAGACGGAGGGAGGAAGGAGGACGAGACCACAGAAGGAGGAGCGAGACAACAGACGGAGGAACGAGACCACAGATGGAGAGAACGAGACCACAGATGGAGGAAAGAGTCCACAGATGGAGGAATTAGTCCACAGATGGAGAAACGAGACCACAGATGGTGGAGCAAGTCCACAGACGGAGGAGCGAGACCACAGACAGAGGAATGAGCCCACAGATGGAGGAACCAGACCGCAGAAGGAGGAGCGAGACCACAGACGGAGGAAAGAGTCCACAGATGGAAGAATTAGTCTACAGATGGAGAAACGAGACCACAGACGGAGGAACGAGACCACAGACGGAGGAACGAGACCACAGATGGAGAGAACGAGACCACAGATGGAGGAAAGACTCCACAGATGGAGGAAATAGTCCACAGACGGAGGAGCGAGACCACAGACGGAGGAACGAGACCACAGACGGAGGAACGAGACCACAGAAGCAAGAACGAGTCCACAGACGGAGGAGCGAGACCACAGAAAGAGAAGCGAGACCCAGTGGCGGCTGGTGAAAAAATCTTGGTGGGGCTGGTGTGCCAACATTTTTCCCTGCCTAATCTAGCATAAGCATTAAAATGAACAGTCGGAAAAGACAACAGGTCCAGAATATAATTTTTAATTTCAGTTTCCAGTTTCAAATAAGAAGTAACAATTTACAGCTATATTAGACTTTATGCTATCAAATACTATACAATCAAGGGGTAAATTGTCCCTCCGGAAGGATGGCTGCAGCCTCTCCAATAAGACACCAGCTGTTGAATCCACACAGCTGTTGGGTAGCTTGATGAATCAATAGAACCGCTCCTGTATATTGTTGGGTCCATCAATGTACCTCAGTACCAGGACTAGCTGACATCATGTCCCCACATTGCTTATTCAAAAGCACCACAAAATTTAACACAATTGATTATCTTGGACACAATATTATGGTTTTTATCTACCTCTTCATTGTGCCTTCTTTCAGTAATGTGGTGCCCATCATCTGGCTGCGTTGCTATGCTAATCTTTCCGAGCACAGCTAGCTTTACGCAGTTTTCCATGTGAACTTTGGATCTCTCATGTTCTTTGATGCGTTCAAATAGGTGCTTTAAGTCAGTTAGTCCAGTCTTTGTCCAAGTCCAATCACATCTGTCACTTCTGAAGAGGATACAGGGGAAACAGAAAAAGTGCATTAGCTGCTCCACAACCTGCCAGCACGTCTCAGGGTTTAACCAACTCTGACAAAAACTCAGTTTGTATGATTTACCTTTCTCCTTCGTTTACTGGAAAATGTTAATTTCAGGCTTGTCAGGTCCCAGCTCCTTAACCAGAAGTTTTTTCTCCGTCGTCCGTCTCACAAAAGGGAACATTAATAATGATTTCACAGAATTAGGTGGAAGCTGCTCTTGAACTCCAGTTGTCGCCATCTCTCTTCCTCATCGCCGTATTTTTTTTTTCTCCCGACGTAGGACAGAGTCTAGGAGTCGCTCTACGAAATAAAACTACCGCTGGCCCTTCACGTAGCTCTAGCTCATAAACCTTCATGCATTTTACGTAGCTGTTGGGGCGACATTTCCAGCGCCCCATCCGCATTAAATTTGGTGACGTTGATAGGCCAATTATCAATCATTTTTACCTAGCAACCATAACCGGATTGGCTATTTAGCTGCAGGTCAAGGGCGCTTTGCCGAGCGGAGGAGCAAGACCACAGATGGAAGAACGAGTCCACAGAAGGAGGAGCGAAACCACAGACGGAGGAGCGAGACCACAGATGGAGGAACGAGTCCACAGATGAAGGAACGAGACCATAGAGGTCCACAGATGGAGGAGCTAGATCACAGAGGGAGGAACGAGACCACAGATGAGGAACGAGACCATAGAGGACGAACGAGTCCACAGATGGAGGAACGAGTCCACATACGGGGGAACGAGTCAACAGAGGGAGGAGCGAGATCACATAAAGAGGAGCGAGACCACAGATGGAGGAACGAGACCACAGAGGGAGGAACGAGTCCACAGATGGAGGAACGAGTCCACATACGGGGGAACGAGTCCACAGACGGAGGAACAGGTCCCCACAGATGGAGGAACGAGTCCCACAGACGGAGGGAACGAGTCCACAGACGGAGGAACGAGTCCACAGATGGAGGAACGAGTCCACAGAGGAGGAACGAGTCCACAGACGGAGGAACGAGTCCACAGATGGAAGAACGAGTCCACAGAAGGAGGAGCGAGACCACAGAGGGAGGAGCTAGATCACAGAGGGAGGAACGAGTCCACAGATGAAGGAACGAGACCATAGAGGGAGGAACGAGTCCACAGACGGAGGAACGAGTCCACAGATGGAGGAACGAGTCCACAGACGGAGGAACGAGTCCACAGATGGAGGAAGGAACGAGTCCAACAGACGGAGAAAGAGTCCACAGATGGAAGAACGAGTCCACAGAAGGAGGAGCGAGACCACATAAAGAGGAGCGAGACCACAGAGGGAGGAGCGAGACCACAAAAAGAGGAGCGAGACCACAGAGGGAGGAACGAGTCCACAGAGGGAGGAACGAGTCCACAGATGGAGGAACGAGTCCACATACGGGGGAACGAGTCCACAGACGGAGGAAAGAGTCCACAGAGGGAGGAGCGAGACCACAGAGGGAGGAGCGAGACCACATAAAGAGGAGCGAGACCACAGAGGGAGGAGCGAGACCACATAAAGAGGAGCGAGACCACAGAGGGAGGAGCGAGACCACAGAGGGAGGAGCGAGATCACAGACGGAGGAGCGAGACCACAGAGGGAGGAGCGAGATCACAGACGGAGGAGCGAGACCACATAAAGAGGAGCGAGACCACAGAGGGAGGAGCGAGACCACAGAGGGAGCGAGGTCCACAGAGGGAGGAGCGAGACCACAGAGGGAGGAACGAGTCCACAGATGGGGAGGAACGATCACAGATGAGGAACGAGTCCACAGACGGAGGAACGAGTCCACAGGGAGGAACGAGCCACAGGTGGAGAGCGAGACGACCACGAGACCACAGGGATGAACGAGACCACAGACTGAGGAACGAGACCAAGACGGAGGAACGAGACACAGACCGAGGAGACGGATGGAGGACCACAGAGACAGAGGAGGAACGAGACCACAGATGGAGGAACGAACCACGACTGAGAACGAGACCACAGACTGAGGAACGAGACCACAGACGGAGGAACGGACGAGTCCACAGATGGAGGAACGAGACCACAGACGGAGAGCGAGAGACCACAGACAGAGGAACGAGACCACAGATGGAGGAACGAGACCACAGATGGAGGAACGAGACCACAGACCACAGACGGAGGATGCGAGACCACAGAGGGAGGAAACGATGACCACAGACGGAGGAAACGAGACCCCAGATGGAGAGAACGAGACCACAGATGGAGGAAAGAGTCCACAGATGGAGGAATTAGTCCACAGATGAGAGAACGACGGAGGACCACAGAGGAGGAACGAGACCACAGATGAAGAGGAACGAGACCACAGAGAGGGAAGGAAAGAGTCCACAGATGGAGGAACGAGTCCACAGATGGAGAAGACGACACAGAAACGAGGACCACAGACGGAGGAGACGAGACCACAGATGGAGAGAACGAGACCACAGATGGAGGAAAGAGTCCACAGATGGAGGAAAGAGTCCACAGATGGAGGAATTAGTCCACAGACGGAGAAACGAGACCACAGACGGAGGAGCGAGACCACAGATGGAGAGAACGAGACCACAAATGGAGGAAAGAGTCCACAGACGGAGGAACGAGTCCACAGACGGAGGAACGAGACCACAGAGGGAGGAACGAGTCCACAGATGGAGGAACGAGTCCACAGAAGGAGGAACGAAGTCCACAAAGATGGTGGAACGAGTCCACAGAAGGAGGAACGAGTCCACAGATCTAGGCTAGTCCAAGGTGGAGGCTCTAGTCCACAGTTGGAGGAGGACAAGTCCCACAGATGGAGGAATGAGTCCACAGATGGAGGAACGAGTCCACAGTTGGAGGAACGAGACCACAGACGGAGGAGCGAGACCACAGATGGAGGCTCTAGTCCACAAATGGAGGAATGAGTCCACAGACGGAGGAACGAGTCCACAGACGGAGGAACGAGACCACAGAAGGAGGAGCGAGACCCACAGATGGAGGAACGAGTCCACAGACAGATGGAGGAGAACGAGACCACAGATGGAGGAACGAGTCCACAGACGGAGGGAATTAGTCCACAGACGGAGGAACGAGTCCACAGACGGAGGAGCGAAGACCACAGACAGAGGAACGAGACCACAGAGGAACGGAGGAACGAGACCACAGAAGGAGGAGCGAGACAACAGACGGAGGAGGAGAGACGGACCACAGATGGAGGAACGAGACCCAGAGGAGAAAAGAGTCCACAGATGGAGGGAATGGAATTAGTCCACAGATGGAGAAACGAGACCACAGATGGTGGAGCAAGTCCACAGACGGAGGAGCGAGACCACAGACAGAGGAATGAGCCCCCACAGATGGAGGAACCAGACCGCAGAGGAGAAGAGGAGCGAGACCACAGACGGAGGAAAGAGTCCACAGATGGAAGAATTAGTCTACAGATGGAGAAACGAGAGCACAGACGGAGGAACGAGACCACAGACGGAGGAACGAGACCACAGATGGAGGAGAGAACGAGACCACAGATGGAGGAAAGACTCCACAGATGGAGGAAATAGTCCACAGACGGAGGAGCGAGACCACAGACGGAGGAACGAGACCACAGACGGAGGAGGAACGGAGGAACGAGTCCACAGACGGAGGAACGAGACCCCACAGAAGGAGGAGCGAGGACCACAGATGGAGGAACGAGTCCAGATGGAGGAACGAGTCCAGAACGAGACCCACAGACGGAGGAGCGAGACCACAGATGGAGGCTCTAGTCCACAAATGGAGGAATGAGTCCACAGACGGAGGAACGAGTCCACAGACGGAGGAACGAGACCACAGAAGGAGGAGCGAGACCACAGATGGAGGAACGAGTCCACAGATGGAGAGAACGAGACCACAGATGGAGGAAAGAGTCCACAGATGGAGGAATTAGTCCACAGACGGAGGAACGAGTCCACAGACGGAGGAGCAAGACTACAGACAGAGGAACGAGACCACAGACGGAGGAACGAGACCACAGAAGGAGGAGCGAGACAACAGACGGAGGAACGAGACCACAGATGGAGAGAACGAGACCACAGATGGAGGAAAGAGTCCACAGATGGAGGAATTAGTCCACAGATGGAGAAACGAGACCACAGATGGTGGAGCAAGTCCACAGACGGAGGAGCGAGACCACAGACAGAGGAATGAGCCCACAGATGGAGGAACCAGACCGCAGAAGGAGGAGCGAGACCACAGACGGAGGAAAGAGTCCACAGATGGAAGAATTAGTCTACAGATGGAGAAACGAGAGCACAGACGGAGGAACGAGACCACAGACGGAGGAACGAGACCACAGATGGAGAGAACGAGACCACAGATGGAGGAAAGACTCCACAGATGGAGGAAATAGTCCACAGACGGAGGAGCGAGACCACAGACGGAGGAACGAGACCACAGACGGAGGAACGAGACCACAGAAGCAAGAACGAGTCCACAGACGGAGGAGGAGCGAGACCACAGAAAGAGAAGCGAGACCCAGTGGCGGCTGGTGAAAAAAAATCTTGGTGGGGCTGGTGTGCCAACATTTTTCCCTGCCTAATCTAGCATAAGCATTAAAATGAACAGTCGGAAAATGACAACAGGTCCAGAATAATAATTTAATTTCAGTTTCCAGTTTCAAATAAGAAGTAACAATTTACAGCTATATTAGACTTTATGCTATCAAATACTATACAATCAAGGGGTAAATTGTCCCTCCGGAAGGATGCTGCAGCCTCTCCAATAAGACACCAGCTGTTGAATCCACACAGCTGTTGGGTAGCTTGATGAATCAATAGAACCGCTCCTGTATATTGTTGGGTCCATCAATGTACCTCAGTACCAGGACTAGCTGACATCATGTCCCCACATTGCTTATTCAAAAGCACCACAAAATTTAACACAATTGATTATCTTGGACACAATATTATGGTTTTTATCTACCTCTTCATTGTGCCTTCTTTCAGTAATGTGGTGCCCATCATCTGGCTGCGTTGCTATGCTAATCTTTCCGAGCACAGCTAGCTTTACGCAGTTTTCCATGTGAACTTTGGATCTCTCATGTTTCTTGATGCGTTCAAATAGGTGCTTTAAGTCAGTTAGTCCAGTCTTTGTCCAAGTCCAATCACATCTGTCACTTCTGAAGAGGATACAGGGGAAACAGAAAAGTGCATTAGCTGCTCCACAACCTGCCAGCCACGTCTCAGGGTTTAACCAACTCTGACAAAAACTCAGTTTGTATGATTTACCTTTCTCCTTCGTTTACTGGAAAATGTTAATTTCAGGCTTGTCAGGTCCCAGCTCCTTAACCAGAAGTTTTTTCTCCGTCGTCCGTCTCACAAAAGGGAACATTAATAATGATTTCACAGAATTAGGTGGAAGCTGCTCTTGAACTCCAGTTGTCGCCATCTCTCTTCCTCATCGCCGTATTTTTTTTTTCTCCCGACGTAGGACAGAGTCTAGGAGTCGCTCTACGAAATAAAACTACCGCTGGCCCTTCACGTAGCTCTAGCTCATAAACCTTCACGCATTTTACGTAGCTGTTGGGGCGACATTTCTAGCGCCCCATCGGCATTAAATTTGGTGACGTTGATAGGCCAATTATCAATCATTTTTACCTAGCAACCATAACCGGATTGGCTATTTAGCTGCAGGTCAGGGGCGCTTTGCCGAGCGGAGGAGCAAGACCACAGATGGAGGAACGAGTCCACAGATGGAGGAGCGAAACCACAGACGGAGGAGCGAGACCACAGATGGAGGAACGAGTCCACAGATGGAGGAACGAGTCCAAATACGGTGGAACGAGTCCACAGACGGAGGAGCGAGACCACAGATGGTGGCTCTAGTCCACAGACGTAGGAACGAGTCCAAAGATGGAGGAACGAGTCCACAGAAGGAGGAGCGAAACCACAGATGGAGGAACGAGACCACAGATGGAGGAATGAGTCCACAGACGGAGGAACGAGTCCAAAGATGGAGGGAGGAGTCCACAGACGGAGGAATGAGTCCACAGATGGAGGTTCTAGTCCACAGATGGAGGAACGAGTCCACAGAAGGAGGAGTGAGACCACAGACGGAGGAACGAGTCCACAGACGGAGGAACGAGACCACAGACGGAGGTTTTAGTTCACAGATGAAGGAACAAGTCCACAGATGGAGGCTCTAGTCCACAGATGGAGGAACGAGTCCACAGACGGAGGAACGAGTCCAAAGATGGAGGGAGGAGTCCACAGACGGAGGAATGAGTCCACAGACGGAGGAATGAGTCCACAGATGGAGGTTCTGGTCCACAGATGGAGGAACGAGTCCACAGAAGGAGGAGTGAGACCACAGACGGAGGTTTTAGTTCACAGATGAAGGAACAAGTCCACAGATGGAGGCTCTAGTCCACAGATGGAGGAACAAGTCCACAGACGGAGGGACGAGTCCACAGACGGAGGAACGAGTCAAAAGATGGAGGAATGAGTCCACAGATGGGTCCTTGAACAGCTGCTGCTGGAAGGAGCTCATCAACGGTCCAATTATCATCCACTTTTATTGACCCATGAGACTTGCATTTATTTTTTTCCTACTCACGATGTTTTCTCTGACAAATGTGACTAAAATACTCCGATGAGATTCATAGTCCAGAAAAAACTCTATTTTGTAAAGTTTTGGGAAATCTGCCAGAGGTTTTCCACCGCGCCTAAGTGATGATTAGACGCGGAGAAATCTAATGATGTCCTTGTTTCTAGGCAACTACAGGGACAGCAGAACGTGTGATCACACGGTTCTTTCATTCGGTTTATTTTGTACCGATGCTTGCAGGACGCAGATATTTTTTGCTTTCATTTTATTTCACTCAAATGCTTTCCCGAGTCCTCGTTAAAAAGAGAGAGAAACCGATGTGGACTAACAGATCTGCAGCATGGGCCAGTGAAGTCTGAACTGGTCCCTAGACAGATTACCTAATGGACTGCACACTGATGTGTCGGGGTGGTCCACCCCCAAGGCCTCGTTCGGGTCAGGAAATACCCGGCTTACATGCTGCTGGGTTCTGATCCAGACATCGACTGATGTTGCCTCAGCTCCGTTTAGGAACGCAGGCTAATAAAAGTCAAGAAGCTGCGGTCTCTTAAATTATGAGGGAAGCAGGGTTCAAATAAGTAGCCGTAAGCCGTACGAGCGACTTCCAAGCAGTCACAAGCTTTTCTATATATATATATTTATAAAAACGTGAACAGTCTCGTGTTAATATTTGCAGAGGCTCAGTGACAATAGGTCCATTTACAAAAAAGCAGGGAAACCTTATAATTAGACGAGCTGCAAACCAAATCAGGAACGAGGAAGGAGGCGCGAAGAATGGGAGACATTGTGCGAGTGGAGAGAAAACAGGCGGAAAACGCCAAGAGGAAGCGCCCGTTATAGCAAAACGACCAGCTGCTCGCTATATTCGTCTCCGCGTCCAAGTCGGGTTGTTTCTGCGAACGTTCGTGGTTTCTGCCTTACCACTGACAGAAAGTGAAACAGCAGCTCATACATTCATCACCGTGATGATGGAAGATGCCCCCCCCACACACCCCCACCCCCGACAGCCAGGTGGTCTCCGTCGCACAAGGCTCATGTGACCAGAGAGACAGTAACGAGGCTCATGCTGTATGGCGAACCGAGAAGTGTCACCTGAAAGTCGTTTTCTGGACAAAACAGCTCATCTTTTTCTGTTTTTTTTTCCTTCACTCAACAGCGATGACATTAGTAGGAAATCCCCGCTGAGCCCAGAGCGCCAGATGCATGACATCATCAGCAGAGGCTGCTTCTCTGGCTGACAGAAAGCTCCCGTGAGTTTTATGAGCCTGCCGTCGCCTGCACCTCTGGATGTTTCACCCAGGTGTTCACAGTAGGGGTGTGAAAGAAAAAATCGACTTGGCAATATATCTCGATTTTATAATATCGATTTTTCAGCTCCTGATATTGATTTTTTAGGAAAATTGTTTAATTTTCACATTTAGATTGTTTACCATTTAAATGTGCAAATACACTTATAATAAACAATAAATAGGTTGTTTTGAAGCAAATAGTTTTGACTCAATTTGTCCTCTGAATGATCAATATCATCTGATGAACATATACAGCAACTTGATTTTTCATCTCTACTTTTAATTTTGATATTAACTGGGTAGAATATCGCATGGCCATGAGCTTTGGGTAGTGACCGAAAGAACAAGATGGCGGATACAAGCGGCTGAAATGAGCTTCCTTCGCAGGGTGGCCAGGCTCTCCCTTAGAGATAGGGTGAGAAGCTCGGTCATCCGGGAGGGGCTCAGAGTAGAACCGCTGCTCCTCCGCATCGAGAGGAGCCAGATGAGGTGGCTCGGGCATCTGGTTAGGATGCCTCCTGGGCGCCTCCCTGGTGAGGTGTTCCGGGCACGGCCCACTGGGAGGAGACCCCGGGGAAGACCCAGGACACGCTGGAGGGACTATGTCTCTCGGCTGGCCTGGGAACGCCTTGGGATCCCCCCAGAGGAGCTGGAGGAAGTGGCTGGGGAGAGGGGGGTCTGGGCTTCCTTACTCCGGCTGATGCCCCCGCGACCCGACCTCGGATAAGCGGAAGAAGACGGTACGGTACGGTACGGGAATATCGCAAAATATTGCAATATCATGATAATATCGTATCGTGACCCAAGTATCGTGATACATATTGTATTGCGAGGTCCTTGCCAATACTCACCCCTAGTTCACAGCCAGGTTTTCTGCATTAATTTATGGTAAAAGGCTGGAGATATCACACCATCATGTGAACCGAAAGACTTGAGTCCTCCAACTGAAGCTAACTGGAAACCAGCAGCTTTGACGCCTGGACTCCAGTTGATAAAAACGTTTGAGCTTTTGGTTTGACTGATGATCTGCTGATGTGAACTGCGTCTCACGGAGAGGAGATCTCTGAAGACACGTGATCAAGCATGAGGCTGGAAACGGACGTTTATGCCTAGCAGCACCAGCAGATCGTGATTTAAACGCCACAGCCTAGCCGAGCACTGCTGCTGGCCACGCCCCCATCCAAAAAAAAAAGCCACCAAAGCTGAAACTACTGGCGACCTCCAGACCCTCACACTCTCCCCCATGGATGTCCACAACGCACTAAGAAAAATCAACGGGACACAGGGGTTTTGAAAGAAGCTTAGAATATCGATACCCGCGACTGAAAAATCTCTCTTTCTCTGGGGAAATAAAATATCGATATATATTGCAGAATCGATAAAATCGCTCAGCTCTAGTTATGAGAGTCCATCAGTGCATTAAGAGCATCAGGCAGAAAAGTTAAATTAGGAAGCTAATGGAAACTAGTGAATAGCTGATAAAAAAAAAAGAAAGCCACATGCATAGCCTCGGTGCGTGCAGCAGGCACTAACTCTGCACGGTGTGATATAACTCCCAGGGATCAATACTAACACGCTTGTGGCTGATGCATCTGGCCGGGCCCGGCGCTGGATTAACCGAGATGGAGACGGCAGAAAAGTGCATCCCAACTTTCTTTCTATCATTTGATAAAAAGCAAGAAGGAAAGAAAAAAGCTGCTGACCTTTCGAGCAGTTCATCCCAGAGGGAAGCCCGCCAAATCTGTAGGACCGCAGCCCGGATCAAACCCGCCCAAAAACAAAAAGCTTCTTTTTTTTTTTTAATCCCTGAGCTGAACTGCAAATGTAAACCAATCTGCTTGGACCTCTCAAGGTGATGTAATGCAGGCAGAGAACAGCCATATGTTCTCTGATTTCACCCAGCGAGGATCAACAGACGGGGACCGGGCAGCCCGCCCGCCCCTAGCCCTAACCTGCCAGGCAGCCCCCCGCCCCTAACCCGCCAGCAGCCCACCCGCCCCTAACCCGCCAGCAGCCCACCCGCCCCTAGCCCTAACCCACCAGGCAGCCCCACCCGCCCCTAACCCGCCAGGCGGCCCACCCGCCCCTAACCCCGCAGGCAGCCCACCCGCCCCTAGCCCTAACCCGCCAGGCAGCCCCCCCCACCCCTAACCCTAACCTGCCAGGCAGCCCTCCCAACCCTAACCCTAACCCTCCAGCAGCCCGCCCCGCCCCTACCCCTAACCCTCCAGGCAGCCCTCCCGCCCCTACCCCCCTAACCCGCCAGGCAGGCCCTCCGCCCCTACCCCTAACCCGCCAGGCAGCCCGCCCGCCCCTACCCCTAACCCGCCAGGCAGCCCGCCCGCCCCTACCCCTAACCCGCCCGCCCCTAACCCTAACCCGCCAGGCAGCCCTCCCCCCCAGCCCTAACTAGCCCCTAATCACCCCGGCAGCCCACCCGCCCCCCCTACCCACCCACCCAGGCAGCCCACCCGCCCCTAACCCTAACCCGCCAGGCAGCCCTCCCGCCCCTAACCCCCCTAACCCTCCAGGCAGCCCTCCCGCCCCTAAACCCTAACCCGCCAGGCAGCCCTCCCGCCCCCTAACACCCAGGCAGCCCACCCGCCCCCTAACCACCCAGGCAGCCCACCCGCCCCTAACCCTAACCCGCCAGGCAGCCCGCCCGCCCCTACCCCTAACCCGCCAGGCAGCCCTCCCGCCCCTACCCCTAACCCGCCCAGCCATCCCGCAGCCCGCCCTACCCCTAACCCGCCCGCCCCTAAACCCTAACCCGCCAGGCAACCCTCCCGCCCCTACCCCTAACCCGCCAGGCAGCCCTCCCGCCCCTAGCCCCTAACCCGCCAACCCTCCCGCCCTCCCTCCCTCCCCCCCCCCCCCCAATCACCAGGCAGCCCACCCGCCCCCTAGCCCTAACCCGCCAGGCAGCCCTCCCGCCCCTAACCACCCACCCAGGCAGCCCACCCGCCCCTAACCCTAACCCGCCAGGCAGCCCTCCCGCCCCTAACCTGCCAGGCAACAATGCTGCAGTCCATCAGCCGGAGATCAACCCACGGACAAATCCAGACAAACTGCTGTTACATAACACTCAGAGTCTCCAGCCAGGCTACTACTACATTCCTGACTCTGTCCGTAGAAAAGGAAACAACCCCTAACCCCTAACCCGCCAGGCAGCCCGCCCGCCCCTACCCCTAACCCGCCCGCCCCTAACCCTAACCCTAACCTGCCAGGCAGCCCTCCCGCCCCTAACCCCTAACCCGCCAGGCAGCCCACCCGCCCCTACCCCTAACCCGCCAGGCAGCCCCTACCCGCCCCTACCCCTAACCCGCCAGGCAGCCCTCCCCGCCCCTAACCCTAACCTGCCAGGCAGCCCTTCCAACCCTAAACCCGCCAGGCAGCCCTCCCGCCCCTACCCCTAACCCGCCAGGCAGCCCTCCCGCCCCTAACCCTAACCTGCCAGGCAGCCCTTCCAACCCTAACAACCCGCCAGGCAGCCCTCCCGCCCCTAATCACCCAGGCAGCCCACCCGCCCCTAGCCCTAACCCGCCAGGCAGCCCTCCCGCCCCTAACCACCCAGGCAGCCCACCCGCCCCTAACCCTAACCCGCCAGGCAGCCCTCCCGCCCCTAACCTGCCAGGCAACAATGCTGCAGTCCATCAGCCGGAGATCAACCCACGGACAAATCCAGACAAACTGCTGTTACATAACACTCAGAGTCTCCAGGCTACTACTACATTCCTGACTCTGTCCGTAGAAAAAGGAAACAACCCCTAACCCCTAACCCGCCAGGCAGCCCGCCCGCCCCTACCCCTAACCCGCACCCGCCCCCCCTAACCCTAACCTGCCAGGCAGCCCTCCCGCCCCTAACCCCTAACCCCCCAGGCAGCCCACCCCGCCCTACCCCTAACCCGCCAGGCAGCCCTCCCGCCCCTACCCCTAACCCGCCAGGCAGCCCTCCCGCCCCTAACCCTAACCTGCCAGGCAGCCCTTCCAACCCTAACCCGCCAGGCAGCCCTCCCGCCCCTACCCCTAACCGCCAGGCAGCCCTCCCGCCCCTAACCCTAACCTGCCAGGCAGCCCTTCCAACCCTAACCCGCCAGGCAGCCCTCCCGCCCCTAACCCTAACCCGCCAGGCAGCCCACCCGCCCCTAACCCGCCAGGCAGCCAGCCCGCCCCTAACCTGCCAGGCAACAATGCTGCAGTCCCTCAGCCGGAGATCAACCCACGGACAAATCCAGACAAACTGCTGTTACATAACACTCAGAGTCTCCAGGCTACTACTACATTCCTGACTCTGTCCGTAGAAAAAGAAACAACCTTCAATGGTGTCAAAGAGAGAGTGATAGGATGAACGCCCCAACACCCTGGAAACTGAACCCCTGTGAGACTCCTGGACCCGTTATTGTGAAGAACGCCCCAACACCCTGGAAACTGAACCGCTGTGAGACTCCTGGACCTGCTACTGTAAAGAACGCCCCAACACCCTGGAAACTGAACCCCTGTGAGACTCCTGGACCTGCTACTGTGAACGCCCCAACCCCCCTGGAAAACTGAACCGCTGTGAGACTCCTGGACCTGCTACTGTGAAGAACGCCCCAACACCCTGGAAACTGAACCGCTGTGAGACTCCTGGACCTGCTACTGTAAAGAACGCCCCAACACCCTGGAAACTGAACCCCTGTGAGACTCCTGGACCTGCTACTGTGAAAACCCCAACACCCTGGAAACTGAACCCCCTGTGAGACTCCCTGGACCTGCTACTGTAAAGAACGCCCCAACACCCTGGAAACTGACCCCCTGTTGAGACTCCTGGACCTGCTACTGTGAAAAACGCCCCAACACCCTGGAAACTGAACCCTGTGAGACTCCTGGACCTGCTACTGTAAAGAACCCCCAACCCCTGGAAAAACTGAACCCCTGTGGACTCCTGGACCTGCTACTGTGACGTCCCAACACCCCTGAAACTGAACCCCTGTGATACTCCTGGACCCGTGTTAAGAACGCCCCAACACCCCTGAAACTGAACTGACTGCTAAAGAACCGCCCCCCCCTGAAACTGACCCTGTGAGACTCCTGGACCTGCTACTGTAAGAACGCCCCAACACCCTGGAAACTGAACCCCCTGTGAGACTCCTGGACCTGCTACTGTAAAGAACGCCCCAACACCCTGGAAACTGAACCCCTGTGAGACTCCTGGACCCGTTATTGTGAAGAACGCCCCAAACACCCTGGAAACTGAAACCGCTGTGAGACTCCTGGACCTGCTACTGTAAAGAACGCCCCCCAACACCCTGGAAACTGAACCCCTGTGAGACTCCTGGACCTGCTACTGTGAAGAACGCCCCAACACCCTGGAAAACTGAACCCCTGTGAGACTCCTGGACCCGTTATTGTGAAGAACGCCCCAACACCCTGGAAACTGAAACGCTGTGAGACTCCCTGGACCTGACTGTGAAGACGCCCCACCCCCCTGGAAACTGAACCGCTGTGAGACTCCTGGACCTGCTACTGTAAAGAACGCCCCAAACAACCTGGAAACTGAACCCCTGTGAGACTCCTGGACCCGTTATTGTGAAGAACGCCCACAACACCCCCTGGAAACTGAACTTCTGTGAGACTCCTGGACCTGCTACTGTGAAGAACGCCCCAACACCCTGGAAACTGAACCCTGAACTCCCTGACCTGCTACTGTGAAGAACGCCCCAACACCCTGGAAACTGAACCCCTGTGAGACTCCTGGACCCGTTATTGTGAAACGCCCCAACACCCTGGAAACTGAAACCGCTGTGAGACTCCTGGACCTGCTACTGTAAAGAACGCCCCAACACCCTGGAAACTGAACCCCGCTGTGAGACTCCTGGACCTGCTACTGTGAAGAACGCCCCAACACCCTGGAAACTGAACCCTGTGAGACTCCTGGACCCTGCTACTGTGAAGAACGCCCCAACACCCTGGAAACTGAAACCGCTGTGAGACTCCTGGACCTGCTACTGTAAAGAACGCCCCAACACCCTGGAAACTGAACCCCTGTGAGACTCCTGACCCGTTTTTGTGAACGCCCCAACACCCTGGAACCTGGACTCCTGGACCTGACTGTGAAGAACGCCCCAACACCCTGGAAACTGAACCGCTGTGAGACTCCTGGACCTGCTACTGTGAAGAACGCCCCAACACCCTGGAAAACTGAACCCTGTGAGACTCCTGGACCCGTTATTGTGAAGAAGCCCCCAACACCCTGGAAACTGAAACGCTGTGAGACTCCTGGACCTGCTACTGTAAAGAACGCCCCAACACCCCTGGAAACTGAACCCCTGTGAGACTCCTGGACCCGTTTATTGTGAAGAACGCCCCAAACACCCTGGAAAACTGAACCGCTGTGAGACTCCTGGACCTGCTACTGTGAAAGAACGCCCCAACACCCTGGAAACTGAACCGCTGTGAGACTCCTGGACCCTTTATTGTGAACGAACGCCCCCAACAACCCTGGAAACTGAACCGCTGTGAGACTCCTGGACCTGCGACTGTAAAGAACGCCCCAACACCCTGGAAACTGAACCGCCTGTGAGACTCCTGGACCTGCTACTGTGAAGAACGCCCCAACACCCTGGAAACTGAACCGCTGTGAGACTCCTGGACCCGTTATTGTGAAGAACGCCCCAACACCCTGGAAACTGAACCCCTGTGAGACTCCTGGACCTGCTACTGTAAAGAACGCCCCAACACCCTGGAAACTGAACCCCTGTGAGACTCCTGGACCCGTTATTGTGAAGAACGCCCCAACACCCTGGAAACTGAACCGCTGTGAGACTCCTGGACCTGCTACTGTAAAGAAAAACGCCCCAACACCCTGGAAAACCCCTGTGAGACATCATGACCTGCTACTGTGAAAGAACGCCCCAACACCCTGGAAACTGAACCGCTGTGAGACTCCTGGACCTGCTACTGTAAAGAACGCCCCAACACCCTGGAAACTGAACCCCTGTGAGACTCCTGGACCCGCTATTGTGAAGAACGCCCCAAACCCTGGAAACTGAAACCGCTGTGAGACTCCTGGACCTGCTACTGTAAAGAAGAACGCCCCAACACCCTGGAAACTGAACCGCTGTGAGACTCCTGGACCTGCTACTGTAAAGAACGCCCCAACACCCTGGAAACTGAACCCCTGTGAGACTCCTGGACCCGTTATTGTGAAGAACGCCCCAACACCCTGGAAACTGAACCGCTGTGAGACTCCTGGACCTGCTACTGTAAAGAACGCCCCAACACCCTGGAAACTGAACCGCTGTGAGACTCCTGGACCTGCTACTGTAAAGAACGCCCCAACACCCTGGAAACTGAACCGCTGTGAGACTCCTGGACCTGCTACTGTAAAGAACGCCCCAACACCCTGGAAACTGAACCCCTGTGAGACTCCTGGACCTGCTACTGTGAAGAACGCCCCAACACCCTGGAAACTGAACCCCTGTGAGACTCCTGGACCCGTTATTGTGAAGAACGCCCCAACACCCTGGAAACTGAACCGCTGTGAGACTCCTGGACCTGCTACTGTAAAGAACGCCCCAACACCCTGGAAACTGAACCGCTGTGAGACTCCTGGACCTGCTACTGTAAAGAACGCCCCAACCCCTGGAAACTGAACCCCTGTGAGACTCCTGGACCCGTTATTGTGAAGAACGCCCCAACACCCTGGAAACTGAACCCCTGTGAGACTCCTGGACCCGTTATTGTGAAGAACGCCCCAACACCCTGGAAACTGAACCCTGTGAGACTCCTGGACCTGCTACTGTAAAGAACGCCCCAACACCCTGGAAACTGAACCCCTGTGAGACTCCTGGACCCGTTATTGTGAAGAACGCCCCAACACCCTGGAAACTGAACCCCTGTGAGAGTCCTGGACCCGTTATTGTGAAGAACGCCCCAACACCCTGGAAACTGAACCGCTGTGAGACTCCTGGACCTGCTACTGTAAAGAACGCCCCAACACCCTGGAAACTGAACCCCTGTGAGACTCCTGGACCCGTTATTGTGAAGAACGCCCCAACACCCTGGAAACTGAACCCCTGTGAGACTCCTGGAACCCTTGAAGAACGCCCCAACAACCCTGGAAACTGAACCCCTGTGAGACTCCTGGACCCCGTGCTACTGTAAGAACGCCCCAACACCCTGGAAACTGAACCCCTGTGAGACTCCTGGACCCGTTATTGTGAAGAAACGCCCCCAACACCCCTGGAAACTGAACCCCTGTGAGACTCCTGGACCCGTTATTGTGAAAGAACGCCCCCCCAACACCCTGGAAAACTGAACCCCTGTGAGACTCCTGGACCCCCTTACTGTGTAAAGAACGCCCCAAAACACCCTGGAAACTGAACCCCTGTGAGACTCCTGGACTGCTACTGTAAAGAACGCCCCAACGCCCCAAACCCGGAAACTGAACCCCTGTGGACGCCTGGACCTGCTACTGTAAAGAACGCCCCAACACCCTGGAAACTGAACCCTGTGAGACTCCTGGACCCGTATGTGAACGCCCCCCAACACCCTGGAAACTGAACTGCTGTGAACTCCTGGACCTGCTCTGTAAAGAACGCCCCCAACACCCTGGAAAACTGAACCCCTGTGAGACTCCTGGACCTGCTACTGAAAGAACGCCCCAACACCCTGGAAACTGAACCTGTGAGACTCCTGGAACCGTTATTGTGAAGAACGCCCCAACACCCTGGAAACTGACACCCTTGAGACTCCTGGACCTTGAGAACGCCCCAACACCCTGGAACTGCCCATGTGAGAATCCTGGACCTGCTACTGTAAAGAACGCCCCAACACCCTGGAAACTGAACCCCTGTGAGACTCCTGGACCTGCTACTGTGAAGAACGCCCCAACACCCTGGAAACTGAACTGCTGTGAGACTCCTGGACCCGGTACTGTCTCATCTGCCAGCGCTACATGTGATTTTTCCACTTCATGAACCCGACACCACAATGCCTCCATGCAGATCTCTGGAGACTTCAGCCTCATCTCTCCCTCTGCTACTCGTTCAACTTCTGAAAAGTTTGTTCACCATTTTATTTCAGTATTTTTCTTCTACTCATTCATCCTCAGGTAGTGATGCACGATAACTGTTTTTTAAAACCAATACCAATAACCAATAACTTTCAGCTCCTAAAGGCCGATACCGATAACCGATAACACACACATATACCTAAGATCATTACATCAATACTATGAACAAAACCAAAAATAGTTTTGACTTTTTAAATGAACAGATATTTATTTTTTCCAATGAAAAACTATTGTAAATCCTCTCAAACATTTCCATAAAGCTATCAAACAAACCTATTTGACATCTCACATCAACTTAAATAAGGTTCATTACTGACTGATCTAAAAAAAAAAAGGCTCCTTGAACTGATGGAAATACATGCATCAGAATTACTAACTAAAAAAGATTAACATTTAAAAGATTTTGGCTTGTGGTTCCATTTAAATAAATACCTTTAATTAAAGTAAATGAGGTTCAGTAGTTTTTTATTTTTCATTTTTTAATCTCATGGAAGCTTAAGATGAAAGAGGAGGGGAGGGGAGACGCACATTAGCATTAGCTTCCGTTAGCTCACGTTAGCGTGATTTCAAAACTCCATGGAAGTGATTGTTATGTTGTAGGTGGCTGATCAGGTTTTACGTATTAAAGCTTGTGCTTCCCTCCTCGTAGAATTCACTCGGAGGATTCGTCACAAATAACCACCAAACTATCTTCTTCTGAAACTTTAACCAAGTTCCACGCCGCCATGTTTGTTGTGATCAGCGCTGTGCTGCAGGCTGCATTCAAGGTGTAACGTAAATTCCCACGTTCCCTTGTTTGCTAGTTATTTTCTATTTTATGTGTGACATGACGGGAAATACTGTGAATATCAATTCAAGTCAGCAACTACCAAAATTATGACCAAGTTAACAAGTTGTTTTCTGGCATGAGGGGGTTTTCTGGCATGAGGGGGTATTCTTGATTTTCCTTATTGAGTATTTGTTTTTCTGATTATGCTGACGTTACTTAAACATAACATTCACTGCCGGTCATTCAAGGTTCAGAGGGAGCGAGACACTGCTGTGTTGACAAAAATATATGTTATCGGGGCTGTTTGTCATGATATCGGAGTTATCAGGAATGATGTCATAATTTCCTGTTATCGGCCCGATAGTTATTGTGCACTCCTATCCTCAGGTTGTCCCACAAGTTTGTGATTTTCCTCTGGGGATCAACGAGGTTTTAGTCGTTCAGCTCAGTTCACATCAACTCAAAGCTATGTATTTTATTGCACTCCCAGAATGCATCCTGGTTTCTGCGGCACTAAGAGGGCGACCGCAGAGACCAGTTCATCATTACCACAGCTTCCTGCCTGTCCAGCCTGTGCGTCCATGTCCAGTCCCAGTCTGTCCCAGTCAGGAAAAGCTCAAAACACCAAGACAACATTTCCTTTTACTGCTGAAATGACCTGATAAACGCCTGTTGGTTCCCTCACTGAAGCACTTCCTGTCAGTGTGCGAATTCACCCGGTGATTTGTGAATGAGGAGTCCAGCTGACAGGCCGTCTGTCCACCGGCTGCTCCATCTTCCACCTGGCAGAGCGATCCGAGCCGAGCCCATACGCTCACCTGCAGGGTCACTGACGGCACGCGAACCCTTCCAGCAGAGGGTGGCGGCCCGGCCAAGAGTGCCGCGACTCACGGCGAGGGCGCACATGCTCCGATCCCCGAGCACCTCCATGCAAGCCCACGTGAGCGTGTCCTTTCATTAACAGCAGCGAGAGTCCATTTCCTGCTCCCGTCGTCTTCGGCCGCCTGCCAGCTGGGAGGAAATCTGTTCGCTGTGCAGCGTAGAGGACGTATAAGAGGGGGAAGTCCTCCAGGTGAACGAGCAGGACCATCAAAGGATCCCCGCCTATGTGAGAGCGTGTAACAAGATGTCCAAGCTAAAGTCAAGGTTTTGCAAAAGTTTCTTAGATTTATCATCATTGAGATTTTTTTTTAAAAAAAGGATGTATTGTTCAAGGGAAGGACATGGACTTAGATGATATATTGCACACAATGCAGGTTCAGCATTACAGCCACGTAGGACCGGTGGACAGACTCTGTCCTGCCAAACCCCTAACCTTAACCCTAACCCTAACTGCTAAACCCTTAACCCCTAACCCTAACCCTAACCCCAACCCCAACCCCAAACCCTAACCCCTAACCCTAATCCCTAACCCTAACCCTAACCCTAGCCCTAACGCCTAACCCTAACCCCTAACCCTAACCCTAACCCCTAACCCTAATCCCTAACCCTAACCTTAGCCCTAACCCCTAACCCTTAACCCCTAACTCCTAACCCTAACCCCTAACCCTAACCCTAACCCCTAACCCTAACCCTAACCCTAACCCTTAACCCTAACCCTAACCCTAACCCTAACCCCTAACCCTAACCCCCCTAAACCCTAACCCTAACACCTAACCCTCCCCTAACCCTAACCCTTAACCCCTAACCCCTAACCCTAATCCCTAACCCTTAACCCCTAACCCTAACTCCTAACCCTAACCCCTAACCCTTAACCCCTAACCCTAACCCTAACCCCTACCCTAACCCTAACCCCTAACCCTAACCCTAACCCCTAACCCTAACCCTAACCCCTAACCCCTAACCCTAATCCCTTATCCCTAACCCCTAACCCCTAACCCCTAACCCCTAACCCTACCCCTAACTCCTAACCCTAACCCCTAACCCTAACCCCTAACCCCTAACCCTAATCCCTAACCCTAACCCCTACCCTAATCCCTAATGCCTAACCCTAACCCTAACCCTAACCCCTAACCCCTAACCCCTAACCCTAACCCTAACCCTAACCCTAACCCCTAACCCTAACCCTTAACCCCTAACTCCTAACCCTAACCTTAGACCTAACCCCCCTAACCCCCCCTAACCCTAACCCCCCCTAACCCTAACCCTAACCCAACCCTAACCCTAACCCCTAACACCTAACCCTACCCTAACCCTAACCCTAACCCTAACCCTATCCCCTAACCCTAACCCTAACCCTTAACCCCCCTACCCTAACTAACCCTAACCCCTAACCCTAATCCCTAACCCTAACCCCTAACCCTAACCCTAACCCCTACCCTTAACCCTAACCCTAACCCTAACCCTATGTCCTAACCCTACACCTACCCTTATCCCCCCTAACCCCTACCCTAATCCTAACCCCTAACTCCTAACCCTACCAAAAACCCTAACCCTAACCCTAACCCCTAACCCCTAACCCTATCCCCTAACCCCTAACCCTAACCCCTAACCCCTAACCCTAACCCTTAACCCCAACCCTAACCCTAATCCCTAACCCTTAACTCCTAACCCTAACTCCTAACCCTAACCCCTTACCCTTAACCCCTAACCCTAACCCTAATCCCTAACCCCTAACCCCTAACTCCTAACCCTAACCCTAACCCTAACCCTAACCCCAACCCTAACCCCCTAACCCCAACCCTAACCCCAACCCTAACCCCTTACACCTAACCCTTATCCCCTAACCCTAACCCCTAACCCTAACCCCTAACTCCTAACCCTAACCCCTAACCCCTAACCCTTAACCCTAACCCTAACCCCTAACCCTAACCCCTAACTCCTAACTCCTAACTCCTAACCCCTTACCCAAACTACAACTATAGAGCTTATCTAGAATTAGTTGTATCAATTCAATTTTTCAAGTAGGCATTTTATGGTCTTTTGTTATCTGTCCTCAGTCTCTGGTCCAGCAGTTCTCTGTCCTCAGTCTCTGGCCCATCAGTCCTCCATCCTCAATCTCTGGTCCATCAGTTCTCTATCCTTAGTCTCTGGTCCATCAGTTCTCTGTACAGAGTCTCTGGTCCATCAGTCCTTTGTCCCCAGTCTCTGGTCCAGCATTTCTCAGTCTCAGTCAGTGGTCCAGGTGATGGTGGAGACGTCCAGCTGTGGTCTATTAGTCAGGTAGTCAGTGGTCCAGGTGATGGAGGAGACATCCAGCTGTGTGCTGTCAGTCAGGTAGTCAGTGGTCCAGGTGATGGAGGAGACATCCAGCTGTGGTCTGTTAGTCAGGTAGTCAGTGGTCCAGGTGATGGAGGAGACATCCAGCTTGGTCTGTTAGTCAGGTAGTCAGTGTCCAGTGATGGTGGAGAAATCCAGCTGTGGTCTGTTAGTCAGTAGTCAGTTGTCCAGGTGATGGTGGAGACGTCCATCTGTGGGGTCTTTAGTCAAGGTAGTCAGTGGTCCAGTGATGGTGGAGAATCCAGCTGTGGTCTGTTAGTAGGTAGTCAGTGATCAGGTGATGGAGGAGACATCCGCTGTGGTCTGTTAGTCAGGTAGTCAGTGGCCAGGTGATGGTGGAGAATCCAGCTGTGGTCTGTTAGTCAGTAGTCCAGTTGTCCAGGTGATGGTGGACAATCCAGCTGTGTCTGTCAGTCAGGTATCAGTGGTCCAGTGATGGTGGAGACGTCCAGCTGTGGTCTATTAGTCAGGTATTCAGTGTCCGGTGATGGTGGAGACCTCCAGCTTGTGTCCTGTTAGTCAGGTAGTCAGTGGTCCAAGTGATGGTGAGAAATCCAGCTGTGGTCTGTTAGTCAGGTAGTCCGTTGTCCAGGTGATGGTGGAGACGTCAGCTGTGGTCTGTTAGTCCAGGTAGTCATGGTCCCTGGTGGGGTGGAAACTTCACTGTGTCTATTAGTCCCAGGTATCAGTGGTCAAGGTGATGGTGGAGACATCCAGCTGTGGTCTGTTTAGTCAGGTCAGTGGTCCAGGTGACAGAGAGCATCCAGCTGTGGTCTGTTAGTCAGTAGTCAGTGGTCCAGGTGATGGTGGACACATCCAGCTGTGGTCTGTCAGTCAGGTAGTCAGTGGTCCAGGTGACGGTGGAGACGTCCAGCTGTGGTCTGTTAGTCAGGTAGTCAGTGGTCCAGGTGACGGAGGAGACGTCCAGCTGTGGTCTGTCAGTCAGGTAGTCAGTGGTCCAGGTGATGGTGGAGACGTCCAGCTGTGGTCTGTCAGTCAGGTAGTCAGTGGTCCAGGTGACGGAGGAGACATCCAGCTGTGGTCTGTTAGTCAGGTAGCATTGTCCAGGTGACGGAGGAGACATCCAGCTGTGGTCTGTTAGGTCGTTAGTCAGTCAGTTGGTCCACGGTGAGTCAGGTAGTCGTGGTCCAGACATCCAGCTGTGGTCTGTTAGTCAGGTGTCAGTGGTCCAGGTGATGGTGGAGACATCCAGCTGTGGGTCTGTTAGTCGGTAGTCGTGGTCCATGGTTGATGGTTGACATCCAGCTGTGGTCTGTTCGTCAGTAGTCAGTGGTCCAGGTGATGGTGGAGACATCCAGCTGTGGTCTGTTAGTCAGGTAGTCAGTGGTCCAGGTGATGGTGGAGACATCCAGCTGTGGTCTGTTAGTCAGGTAGTCAGTGGTCCAGGTGATGGTGAGACTCCAGCTGTGGTCTGTTAGTCAGGTAGTCATGTGGTGATCAGCTGTGATGGTGGAGAATCCACTGTGGTCTGTTGGTCATCAGTACAGTGTCCAGGTGATGGAGGAGACACCCTGTGGTCTGTTCGTCCGGTAGTCAGTGGTCCAGTATGGTGGAGACCTCCAGCTGTGGTCTGTTAGTCGGTAGTCATGGTCCGTGATGGGGTGAGACATCCGCTGTGGTCGTCAGGTAGTCCGTGTCCGGTGATGGTGATACATCCAGCTGTGGTCTGTTAGTCTGTCAGTGGTCCAGTGATGGTTGAGACATCCAGCTGTGTCTGTCGTCCGTAGTCAGTGATCCAGGTGATGGAGGAGACATCCAGCTGTGGTCTGTTATCAGGTATTCAGTGGTCCAGGTGATGGGAGGAGACATCCACTGTGGTCTGTAGTCAGGTAGCAGTGGTCCATTGATGGTGGAGACATCCAGCTGTGGTCCTTTTATCGTATCAGTGTCCAGGTGATGGTGGGACTCCAGCTGTGTCTGTGTCAGTCAGTTCAGTTCCAGGTGATGAGGAGACATCCGCGTGGTCTGTAGTCAGGTATCCGTGGTCGGTGGGTGGAGACATCCAGCTGTGGTCTTTAGTGGTCAGGTGACAGTGGTCCAGTCAGTGTCCAGGTGAGACATCCAGCTTGTCGGTTAGTCGGTAGTCAGTGGTCCAGGTGATGGTGGAGACATCCAGCTGTGGTCTGTCGTAGTCAGTGTCATCAGGTGAGTGGTTGGAGACACCACTGTTGTCTGGTCGTCAGGTAGTCAGTGGGCCAGGTGATGGTGGAGACATCCAGCTGTGGGTCGGTGTTTGGTCCAGGTTTCAGTTTATCCATGTGTGGTCGGAGACCTCCAGCTGTGGTCCTGTTGGTCAGGTAGTCCAGTGGTCCAGGTGATGGAGAGACATCCGCTGTGTCTTTAGTCCAGGTAGTCAGGGTCCAGGGATGGGAGGAGAATCCAGCTGTGGTCTGTTAGTAGGTAGACTGGTCCAGGTGATGGAGGAGACATCCAGCTGTGGTCTGTTAGTCAGGTATGGTCCAGGTGATGGTGGAATCAGCTGTGGTCTTTAGTCGGTAGTCAGTGGTCCAGGTGATGGTGGAGACATCCATCGGTGGTCTGTAGTCAGGTAGTCCGTGGTCCAGGTGATGGTGGAGACACCAGCTGGGGTCTATTAGTCAGGTAGTCGTGGCCAGGTGATGGGAACATCCAGCTGTGGTCTGTTTAGTCAGGTAGTCAGTGGTCCAGGTGATGGTGACACATCCAGCGTGGTCTGTCAGTCAGGTAGTCAGTGTCCAGGGATGGTGGAACATCCAGCTGTGGTCTGTCAGTAGGTAGGTCAGTGGTCCAGGTGATGGTGGAGCATCCAGCTGTGGTCTTTTTCAGGTAATCATGGTCCCAGTGATGGTGGAGACATCCAGCTGTGTCAGGTGTCAGTCAGGTAGTCCATGGTCCAGGTGTGGTGGAGACGTCCGCTGTGGTCTGTTAGTCGGTAGTAGTTCCAGGTGATGGTGAGGTAGTCAGTGTCCGCATGCTGGTCTGTTTTTTAGTCCCAGGTCCAGGCATGGTCCAGGTGAGGGAGGAGAGTCCAGCTGTGGTCTGTTAGTCAGGTAGTCAGTGGTCCAGGTATGTGAAATCCAGCTGTGGTCCTGTTAGTCAGGAGTCAGTGTCCAGGTGATGGAGGAGAATCCCTGTGGTGTCAGTCAGTAGTCAGTGGTCCAGTGATGGTGGGAATCCCTGTGTCTGTTAGTCGGTAGTCAGTGGTCCAGGATGGTGGAGAATCCAGCTTGGTCTGTGTCGTGTCAGTGGTCCAGGTGATGGAGGAGACACCCTCGTGCTGTTAGTCAGGTAGAGTGGTCAGGGGACGGAGGAGACTCCCCTGTGGTCCTTCCAGGTAGTCGTGTCCAGGTGGGAAACATTCCAGCTTGGTCGTTAGTCTGTGTCAGTGTCCAGTGACGTGGAGACATCCAGCTGTGGGTCTGTTAGTCAGGTAGTCATTGGTCCAGGTGATGGTGGAGACCTAGTGTGGTAAGGTAGATCGGTGGAGGAGAACCAGCTGTGGTCTGTTAGTCAGGTAGTCCGTGGTCCAGTGATGGTGGAGACCAGCGTGGTCTGTAGTCAGGTAGTCAGTGGTCCAGGTGATGGAGGAGACTTCCAGCTGTGGTCTGTTAGTCAGGTATCATTGATCCCAGTGACGGAGGAGAATCCAGCTGTGGCTGTTAGTCAGGTAGTCAGTGTCGGTGATGGGGGAGACATCCAGCTGTGGCGTTAGTCAGGTAAATTCCGTGGTCCAGTTGATGGGAGACATCCAGCTGTGGGCTGTCAGTCAGGTAGTCATGGTCAGTGATGGTGGAGACAACAGTCAGCTGTGGTCTGCTGTGGTCTTCAGGTAGTCGTGGTCCAGGTATGGTGAAAATCCCGCTTGGTCTTCAGGTAGTCAGTCCAGGTGGTAGTCTGTGTCCCAGGTGATGGTGAGATGGTGAGACATCCACTGGGTCTGTTAGTCAGTGTAGGTCGTGGTCCAGGTGTGGTGGATACCTCCACTGTGGTCTGGTCCAGTCAGTAGTCAGTGGTCCGGTGGACTGGAGTAGACATCCGCTGTGTGTCTGTTAGGAAGGTAGTCGTGTCCAGGTGACGAGGAGACATCCATCTGTGTGGTCTGTCAGTCAGGTAGTCAGTGGTCCAGGTGACGGAGGAGACATCCAGCTGTGGTCTGTTAGTCAGGTCAGTGGTAGGTGACCAGCTGTGGTCCAGTGTGATGGTGGAACATCCAGCTTTGTCTGTTAGTCAGGTAGTCAGTGGTCCGGTGATGGTGGAGACGTCCAGCTGGGTCTGTTAGTCAGTATGGTCCAGGTGATGGTGGAGACATCCAGCTGTGGTTGTCAGTCAGGTAGTCAGTGTCCAGGTGATGTGGAGGAACTTCCAGCTGATGGTCATCCAGCTTATAGTCAGGTAGTCAGTGGTCCAGGATGGTGGAGACATCCAGCTGTGGTCTGTTAGTCAGGTAGTCCAGTGGGTCCAGGTGATGGAGGAGACATCCAGTGTGGTCTGTTAGTCCAGGTATCAGTGGTCCAGGTGAGGAGACATGGTGGAGGTAAGGTCCCAGCTTGGGTCTGTTAGTCAGGTATCATGGTCAGGTGATGTGGAGACATCCACTGTGGTCTGTCAGGTAGTCAGTGGGTCCGGTATGGTGGAGACATCCAGCTTTGTCTGTCAGTCAGGTAGTCAGTGGTTCCAGGTGATGGTGGACATCCAGCTGTGGTCTGTCAGTCAGGTAGTCAGTGGTCCAGGTGATGGTGGAGACATCCAGCTGTGGTCTGTCAGTCAGGTAGTNGTCCAGGTGATGGTGGAGACATCCAGCTGTGGTCTGTGGTCTGTTCAGTCAGGTAGTCAGTGGTCCAGGTGATGGTGGAGACATCCAGCTGTGGTCTGTCAGTAGTCAGGTAGTCAGTGGTCCAGGTGATGGAGGAGACATCCAGCTGTGGTCTGTCAGTCAGGTAGTCAGTGGTCCAGGTGATGGTGGAGACATCCAGCTGTGGTCTGTCAGTCAGGTAGTCAGTGGTCCAGGTGATGGTGGAGACATCCAGCTGTGGTCTGTTAGTCAGGTAGTCAGTCAGTGGTCCAGGTGATGGAGGAGACATCCAGCTGTGGTCTGTCAGTCAGGTAGTCAGTGGTCCAGGTGATGGTGGAGACATCCAGCTGTGGTCTGTTCAGTCAGGTAGTCAGTGGTCCAGGTGATGGTGGAGACATCCAGCTGTGGTCTGTTCAGTCAGGTAGTCAGTGGTCCAGGTGATGGAGGAGACATCCAGCTGTGGTCTGTCAGTCAGGTAGTCAGTGGTCCAGGTGATGGAGGAGACATCCAGCTGTGGTCTGTCAGTCAGGTAGTCAGTGGTCCAGGTGATGGTGGAGACATCCAGCTGTGGTCTGTTCAGTCAGGTAGTCAGTGGTCCAGGTGATGGAGGAGACATCCAGCTGTGGTCTGTTAGTCAGGTAGTCAGTGGTCCAGGTGATGGAGGAGACATCCAGCTGTGGTCTGTTAGTCAGGTAGTCAGTGGTCCAGGTGAGGTGAGGAGACATCCAGCTGTGGTCTGTTAGTCAGGTAGTCAGTGGTCCAGGTGATGGTGGAGACATCCAGCTGTGGTCTGTCAGTCAGGTAGTCAGTGGTCCAGGTGATGGTGGAGGAGACATCCAGCTGTGGTCTGTCAGTCAGGTAGTCAGTGGTCCAGGTGATGGAGGAGACATCCAGCTGTGGTCTGTCAGTCAGGTAGTCAGTGGTCCAGGTGATGGTGGAGACATCCAGCTGTGGTCTGTCAGTCAGGTAGTCAGTGGTCCAGGTGATGGTGGAGACATCCAGCTGTGGTCTGTTAGTCAGGTAGTCAGTGGTCCAGGTGATGGTGGAGACATCCAGCTGTGGTCTGTTCAGTCAGGTAGTCAGTGGTCCAGGTGATGGTGGAGAGACATCCAGCTGTGGTCTGTTCAGTCAGGTAGTCAGTGGTCCAGGTGATGGTGGAGACATCCAGCTGTGGTCTGTTCAGTCAGGTAGTCAGTGGTCCAGGTGATGGTGGAGACATCCAGCTGTGGTCTGTTAGTCAGGTAGTCAGTGGTCCAGGTGATGGAGGAGACATCCAGCTGTGGTCTGTAGTCAGGTAGTCAGTGGTCCAGGTGGTGATGGAGGAGACATCCAGCTGTGGTCTGTCAGTCAGGTAGTCAGTGGTCCAGGTGATGGTGGAGACATCCAGCTGTGGTCTGTTAGTCAGGTAGTCAGTGGTCCAGGTGATGGTGGAGACATCCAGCTGTGGTCTGTTAGTCAGGTAGTCAGTGGTCCAGGTGATGGTGGAGGAGACATCCAGCTGTGGTCTGTTAGTCAGGTAGTCAGTGGTCCAGGTGATGGTGGAGACATCCAGCTGTGGTCTGTTAGTCAGGTAGTCAGTGGTCCAGGTGATGGAGGAGACATCCAGCTGTGGTCTGTCAGTCAGGTAGTCAGTGGTCCAGGTGAGGTGAGGTGGAGACATCCAGCTGTGGTCTGTTAGTCAGGTAGTCAGTGGTCCAGGTGATGGTGGAGGAGACATCCAGCTGTGGTCTGTCAGTCAGGTAGTCAGTGGTCCAGGTGATGGTGGAGACATCCAGCTGTGGTCTGTTAGTCAGGTAGTCAGTGGTCCAGGTGATGGTGGAGACATCCAGCTGTGGTCTGTCAGTCAGGTAGTCAGTGGTCCAGGTGATGGTGGAGGAGACATCCAGCTGTGGTCTGTTAGTCAGGTAGTCAGTGGTCCAGGTGATGGTGGAGACATCCAGCTGTGGTCTGTCAGTCAGGTAGTCAGTGGTCCAGGTGATGGTGGTGGAGACATCCAGCTGTGGTCTGTCAGTCAGGTAGTCAGTGGTCCAGGTGATGGTGGAGACATCCAGCTGTGGTCTGTTTAGTCAGGTAGTCAGTGGTCCAGGTGACGGTGGAGACATCCAGCTGTGGTCTGTTAGTCAGGTAGTCAGTGGTCCAGGTGATGGTGGAGACATCCAGCTGTGGTCTGTCAGTCAGGTAGTCAGTGGTCCAGGTGATGGAGGAGACATCCAGCTGTGGTCTGGTAGTCAGGTAGTCAGTGGTCCAGGTGATGGTGGAGACATCCAGCTGTGGTCTGTCAGTCAGGTAGTCAGTGGTCCAGGTGAGGTGGTGGTGGAGACATCCAGCTGTGTGGTCTGTTAGTCAGGTAGTCAGTGGTCCAGGTGATGGTGGAGACATCCAGCTGTGGTCTGTCAGTCAGGTAGTCAGTGGTCCAGGTGATGGTGGGGAGACATCCAGCTGTGGTCTGTTAGTCAGGTAGTCAGTGGTCCAGGTGATGGTGGAGACATCCAGCTGTGGTCTGTCAGTCAGGTAGTCAGTGGTCAGTGGTGGATGGAGGATGGTCCAGTGTGTTGGTCTGTGTAGTCAGGTAGTCAGTGGTCAGGTGATGGTGGAGACATCCAGCTGTGGTCTGTTAGTCAGTAGTGGAGACAGTCCAGCTGTGGTCAGTGGTGGAGTCCAGGTGTGGTGTGGTCAGTGGAGGTAGTGGTCTGTGGTAGTCAGGGTGTGGTGTGGGAGTGTGGTCTGTCTGTTGGTAGTCAGGTAGTCAGTGGTCCAGGTGATGGTGGAGACATCCAGCTGTGGTCTGTCAGTCAGGTAGTCAGTGGTCCAGGTGATGGTGGAGACATCCAGCTGTGGTCTGTCAGTCAGGTAGTCAGTGGTCCAGGTGATGGTGGAGACATCCAGCTGTGGTCTGTTAGTCAGTAGTCAGGTAGTCAGTGGTCCAGGTGATGGTGGAGACATCCAGCTGTGGTCTGTCAGTCAGGTAGTCAGTGGTCCAGGTGATGGTGGAGACATCCAGCTGTGGTCTGTTAGTCAGGTAGTCAGTGGTCCAGGTGATGGTGGAGACATCCAGCTGTGGTCTGTCAGTCAGGTAGTCAGTGGTCCAGGTGATGGTGGAGACATCCAGCTGTGGTCTGTTCAGTCAGGTAGTCAGTGGTCCAGGTGATGGTGGAGACATCCAGCTGTGGTCTGTTCAGTCAGGTAGTCAGTGGTCCAGGTGATGGTGGAGACATCCAGCTGTGGTCTGTTAGTCAGGTAGTCAGTGGTCAGGTCCAGGTGATGGTGGAGACATCCAGCTGTGGTCTGTCAGTCAGGTAGTCAGTGGTCCAGGTGATGGTGGAGACATCCAGCTGTGGTCTGTTAGTCAGGTAGTCAGTGGTCCAGGTGATGGTGGAGACATCCAGCTGTGGTCTGTCAGTCAGGTAGTCAGTGGTCCAGGTGATGGGAGGAGACATCCAGCTGTGGTCTGTTAGTCAGGTAGTCAGTGGTCCAGGTGATGGTGGAGACATCCAGCTGTGGTCTGTAGTCAGGTAGTCAGGGTGGTCCAGGTGATGGTGGAGACATCCAGCTGTGGTCTGTCAGTCAGGTAGTCAGTGGTCCAGGTGATGGTGGAGACATCCAGCTGTGGTCTGTTAGTCAGGTAGTCAGTGGTCCAGGTGATGGTGGAGACATCCAGCTGTGGTCTGTGTCAGTCAGGTAGTCAGTGGTCCAGGTGATGGTGGAGACATCCAGCTGTGGTCTGTCAGTCAGGTAGTCAGTGGTCCAGGTGATGGTGGAGACATCCAGCTGTGGTCTGTTCAGTCAGGTAGTCAGTGGTCCAGGTGATGGTGGAGACATCCAGCTGTGGTCTGTTCAGTCAGGTAGTCAGTGGTCCAGGTGATGGTGGAGACATCCAGCTGTGGTCTGTTAGTCAGGTAGTCAGTGGTCCAGGTGATGGTGGAGACATCCAGCTGTGGTCTGTTAGTCAGGTAGTCAGTGGTCCAGGTGATGGAGGAGACATCCAGCTGTGGTCTGTCAGTCAGGTAGTCAGTGGTCCAGGTGATGGTGGAGACATCCAGCTGTGGTCTGTCAGTCAGGTAGTCAGTGGTCCAGGTGATGGTGGAGGGAGACATCCAGCTGTGGTCTGTTAGTCAGGTAGTCAGTGGTCCAGGTGATGGGAGGAGACATCCAGCTGTGGTCTGTCAGTCAGGTAGTCAGTGGTCCAGGTGATGGTGGGGAGACATCCAGCTGTGGTCTGTTTCAGTCAGGTAGTAGTCAGTGGTCCAGGTGATGGTGGAGACATCCAGCGCTGTGGTCTGTTAGTCAGGTAGTCAGTGGTCCAGGTGAGGATGGAGGAGACATCCAGCTGTGGTCTGTCAGTCAGGTAGTCAGTGGTCCAGGTGATGGAGGTGGAGACATCCAGCTGTGGTCTGTCAGTCAGGTAGTCAGTGGTCCAGGTGATGGTGGAGACATCCAGCTGTGGTCTGTCAGTCAGGTAGTCAGTGGTCCAGGTGATGGAGGAGACATCCAGCTGTGGTCTGTTAGTCAGGTAGTCAGTGGTCCAGGTGATGGTGGAGACATCCAGCTGTGGTCTGTTAGTCAGGTAGTCAGTGGTCCAGGTGATGGTGGAGACATCCAGCTGTGGTCTGTTCAGTCAGGTAGTCAGTGGTCCAGGTGATGGTGGAGACATCCAGCTGTGGTCTGTCAGTCAGGTAGTCAGTGGTCCAGGTGATGGTGGAGACATCCAGCTGTGGTCTGTCAGTCAGGTAGTCAGTGGTCCAGGTGATGGTGGAGACATCCAGCTGTGGTCTGTTAGTCAGGTAGTCAGTGGTGGTCCAGGTGATGGAGGAGACATCCAGCTGTGGTGTCTGTCAGTCAGGTAGTCAGTGGTCCAGGTGATGGAGGAGACATCCAGCTGTGGTCTGTTAGTCAGGTAGTCAGGTAGTCAGTGGTCCAGGTGATGGTGGAGGAGACATCCAGCTGTGGTCTGTTAGTCAGGTAGTCAGTGGTCCAGGTGATGGTGGAGACATCCAGCTGTGGTCTGTCAGTCAGGTAGTCAGTGGTCCAGGTGATGGTGGAGACATCCAGCTGTGGTCTGTTCAGTCAGGTAGTCAGTGGTCCAGGTGATGGAGGAGGACATCCAGCTGTGGTCTGTCAGTCAGGTAGTCAGTGGTCCAGGTGATGGTGGAGGAGACATCCAGCTGTGGTCTGTCAGTCAGGTAGTCAGTGGTCCAGGTGATGGTGGAGACATCCAGCTGTGGTCTGTTAGTCAGGTAGTCAGTGGTCCAGGTGATGGTGGAGACATCCAGCTGTGGTCTGTGTGTAGTCAGGTAGTCAGTGGTCCAGGTGATGGTGGAGACATCCAGCTGTGGTCTGTCAGTCAGGTAGTCAGTGGTCCAGGTGATGGTGGAGACATCCAGCTGTGGTCTGTCAGTCAGGTAGTCAGTGGTCCAGGTGATGGAGGAGACATCCAGCTGTGGTCTGTCTGTTAGTCAGGTAGTCAGTGGGTCCAGGTGTGGTGGAGTGGAGACATCCAGCTGTGGTCTGTCAGTCAGGTAGTCAGTGGTCCAGGTGATGGTGGAGACATCCAGCTGTGGTCTGTCAGTCAGGTAGTCAGTGTGGTCCAGGTGATGGTGGAGACATCCAGCTGTGGTCTGTTAGTCAGGTAGTCAGTGGTCCAGGTGATGGTGGAGACATCCAGCTGTGGTCTGTTCAGTCAGGTAGTCAGTGGTCCAGGTGATGGAGGAGGAGACATCCAGCTGTGGTCTGTCAGTCAGGTAGTCAGTGGTCCAGGTGATGGTGGAGACGTCCAGCTGTGGTCTGTTAGTCAGGTAGTCAGTGGTCCAGGTGATGGTGGAGACGTCCAGCTGTGGTCTGTCAGTCAGGTAGTCAGTGGTCCAGGTGATGGAGGAGACATCCAGCTGTGGTCTGTCAGTCAGGTAGTCAGTGGTCCAGGTGATGATGGTGGAGACATCCAGCTGTGGTCTGTTAGTCAGGTAGTCAGTGGTCCAGGTGATGGTGGGAGACATCCAGCTGTGGTCTGTCAGTCAGGTAGTCAGTGGTCCAGGTGATGGTGGAGACATCCAGCTGTGGTCTGTTAGTCAGGTAGTCAGTGGTCCAGGTGATGGAGGAGACATCCAGCTGTGGTCTGTTCAGTCAGGTAGTCAGTGGTCCAGGTGATGGTGGAGACATCCAGCTGTGGTCTGTTAGTCAGGTAGTCAGTGGTCCAGGTGATGGAGGAGACATCCAGCTGTGGTCTGTTAGTCAGGTAGTCAGTGGTCCAGGTGATGGTGGAGACATCCAGCTGTGGTCTGTCAGTCAGGTAGTCAGTGGTCCAGGTGATGGTGGAGACATCCAGCTGTGGTCTGTCAGTCAGGTAGTCAGTGGTCCAGGTGATGGTGGAGACATCCAGCTGTGGTCTGTCAGTCAGGTAGTCAGTGGTCCAGGTGATGGAGGGGAGGAGACATCCAGCTGTGGTCTCTGTCAGTCAGGTAGTCAGTGGTCCAGGTGATGGTGGAGACATCCAGCTGTGGTCTGTTAGTCAGGTAGTCAGTGGTCCAGGTGATGGTGGAGACATCCAGCTGTGGTCTGTTAGTCAGGTAGTCAGTGGTCCAGGTGATGGAGGAGACATCCAGCTGTGGTCTGTTAGTCAGGTAGTCAGTGGTCCAGGTGATGGTGGAGACATCCAGCTGTGGTCTGTTAGTCAGGTAGTCAGTGGTCCAGGTGATGGTGGAGACATCCAGCTGTGGTCTGTCAGTCAGGTAGTCAGTGGTCCAGGTGATGGTGGAGACATCCAGCTGTGGTCTGTTAGTCAGGTAGTCAGTGGTCCAGGTGATGGTGGAGACATCCAGCTGTGGTCTGTCAGTCAGGTAGTCAGTGGTCCAGGTGATGGTGGAGACATCCAGCTGTGGTCTGTCAGTCAGGTAGTCAGTGGTCCAGGTGATGGTGGAGACATCCAGCTGTGGTCTTTTAGTCAGGTAGTCAGTGGTCCAGGTGATGGAGGAGACATCCAGCTGTGGTCTGTCAGTCAGGTAGTCAGTGGTCCAGGTGATGGTGGAGACATCCAGCTGTGGTCTGTCAGTCAGGTAGTCAGTGGTCCAGGTGATGGTGGAGACATCCAGCTGTGGTCTGTCAGTCAGGTAGTCAGTGGTCCAGGTGATGGTGGAGACATCCAGCTGTGGTCTGTCAGTCAGGTAGTCAGTGGTCCAGGTGATGGTGGAGACATCCAGCTGTGGTCTGTCAGTCAGGTAGTCAGTGGTCCAGGTGATGGTGGAGACATCCAGCTGTGGTCTGTCAGTCAGGTAGTCAGTGGTCCAGGTGATGGAGGAGACATCCAGCTGTGGTCTGTCAGTCAGGTAGTCAGTGGTCCAGGTGATGGTGGAGACATCCAGCTGTGGTCTGTTAGTCAGGTAGTCAGTGGTCCAGGTGATGGTGGAGACATCCAGCTGTGGTCTGTTAGTCAGGTAGTCAGTGGTCCAGGTGGTGATGTGGAGACATCCAGCTGTGGTCTGTCAGTCAGGTAGGTAGTCAGTGGTCCAGTGAGGTGATGGTGGAGACATCCAGCTGTGGTCTGTTAGTCAGGTAGTCAGTGGTCCAGGTGATGGTGGAGACATCCAGCTGTGGTCTGTTAGTCAGGTAGTCAGTGGTCCAGGTGATGGAGGAGACATCCAGCTGTGGTCTGTAGTCAGGTAGTCAGTGGTCCAGGTGATGGTGGAGACATCCAGCTGTGGTCTGTCAGTCAGGTAGTCAGTGGTCCAGGTGATGGAGGAGACATCCAGCTGTGGTCTGTTCAGTCAGGTAGTCAGTGGTCCAGGTGATGGTGGAGACATCCAGCTGTGGTCTGTCAGTCAGGTAGTCAGTGGTCCAGGTGATGGTGGAGACATCCAGCTGTGGTCTGTTAGTCAGGTAGTCAGTGGTCCAGGTGATGGTGGAGACATCCAGCTGTGGTCTGTTAGTCAGGTAGTCAGTGGTCCAGGTGATGGTGGAGACATCCAGCTGTGGTCTGTCAGTCAGGTAGTCAGTGGTCCAGGTGTGATGGAGGAGACATCCAGCTGTGGTCTGTTAGTCAGGTAGTCAGTGGTCCAGGTGATGGAGGAGACATCCAGCTGTGGTCTGTCAGTCAGGTAGTCAGTGGTCCAGGTGATGGAGGAGACATCCAGCTGTGGTCGTCTGTCAGTCAGGTAGTCAGTGGTCCAGGTGAGGTGATGGAGGAGGAGACATCCAGCTGTGGTCTGTCAGTCAGGTAGTCAGTGGTCCAGGTGATGGTGGAGACATCCAGCTGTGGTCTGTTAGTCAGGTAGTCAGTGGTCCAGGTGATGGAGGAGACATCCAGCTGTGGTCTGTTAGTCAGGTAGTCAGTGGTCCAGGTGATGGTGGAGACATCCAGCTGTGGTCTGTTTAGTCAGGTAGTCAGTGGTCCAGGTGATGGTGGAGACATCCAGCTGTGGTCTGTCAGTCAGGTAGTCAGTGGTCCAGGTGATGGTGGAGACATCCAGCTGTGGTCTGTCAGTCAGGTAGTCAGTGGTCCAGGTGATGGTGGAGACATCCATCCAGCTGTGGTCTGTTAGTCAGGTAGTCAGTGGTCCAGGTGATGGTGGAGACATCCAGCTGTGGTCTGTAGTCAGGTAGTCAGTGGTCCAGGTGATGGTGGAGACATCCAGCTGTGGTCTGTTAGTCAGGTAGTCAGTGGTCCAGGTGATGGTGATGGAGACATCCAGCTGTGGTCTGTTAGTCAGGTAGTCAGTGGTCCAGGTGATGGTGGAGACATCCAGCTGTGGTCTGTCAGTCAGGTAGTCAGTGGTCCAGGTGGTGATGGAGGAGGAGACATCCAGCTGTGGTCTGTTAGTCAGGTAGTCAGTGGTCCAGGTGGTGATGGAGGAGACATCCAGCTGTGGTCTGTTAGTCAGGTAGTCAGTGGTCCAGGTGATGGTGGAGACATCCAGCTGTGGTCTGTTAGTCAGGTAGTCAGTGGTCCAGGTGATGGTGGAGACATCCAGCTGTGGTCTGTTAGTCAGGTAGTCAGTTGTCCAGGTGATGGTGGAGACATCCAGCTGTGGTCTGTTAGTCAGGTAGTCAGTGGTCCAGGTGATGGTGGAGACATCCAGCTGTGGTCTGTCAGTCAGGTAGTCAGTGGTCCAGGTGATGGTGGAGACATCCAGCTGTGGTCTGTCAGTCAGGTAGTCAGTGGTCCAGGTGATGGTGGAGACATCCAGCTGTGGTCTGTTAGTCAGGTAGTCAGTGGTCCAGGTGATGGAGGAGACATCCAGCTGTGGTCTGTCAGTCAGGTAGTCAGTGGTCCAGGTGATGGTGGAGACATCCAGCTGTGGTCTGTCAGTCAGGTAGTCAGTGGTCCAGGTGATGGAGGAGACATCCAGCTGTGGTCTGTTAGTCAGGTAGTCAGTTGTCCAGGTGATGGTGGAGACATCCAGCTGTGGTCTGTTAGTCAGGTAGTCAGTGGTCCAGGTGATGGTGGAGACATCCAGCTGTGGTCTGTTAGTCAGGTAGTCAGTGGTCCAGGTGATGGTGGAGACATCCAGCTGTGGTCTGTTAGTCAGGTAGTCAGTGGTCCAGGTGATGGAGGAGACATCCAGCTGTGGTCTGTCAGTCAGGTAGTCAGTGGTCCAGGTGATGGTGGAGACGTCCAGCTGTGTCTTCTTTAGGTTCTTTGGTAGTAAAGCAGCTGGATGGAGTTAAATGTTCTGGAATAATTGAGACAGTCAAGCTGTGGGTCAGGGAGGGTGGAGGTCTGGAGGTCTGGGGGAGGAGAGGAGGATGCTGAGCTGGTCTCTGAACTGAACCTGATGAAGACTGAGTTCTCTGTCCAGACCTCCATCTATCTGATCCTCCTCCTGCTTGAAGCCTGTGGTCTTCTTCATCCTGACCTCACATCTCCTCCGTTGTTCTCCTGGAGCTGGTTCTCCATCTTTCTCCTGTTCACCTTCTTGTTGTCTCTGATCTTTCAGCTGTTTCTGTCCTGACCTCAGTAATTCTCCATCTCCTCCCTGAAGGCTCTTTCTTCTTGTTGAGGAGCTCTTTCAGGCCTCTGGTGGTCCAGGGTTTGTTCCTGGTAAAGCTCCTATCTGTCCTGGTGCATTACAACTAACATGGGAACTGTAGTGCCACCTAACCACCAGATGATCCAAAGCTGGATGCAGTGGACCGGGTTTCCACGACAAAACTTCTTATGTCTGAGGCAATGTTCACATGGTGTGATTTCAGCCAACAGAGATGGAAGATGCACAATCCTGGGAGAGATGGTCCACCACAGCTCTAATGTGATGGTGGGACATCTCAGAGTGAGATGAAAGACAGGCTGCAACAGATACCAACATCAGGAATCGTCTTATGGTGTGTCTGTCGCAGCCCCTACCATCTCTGTCACTGTGAAACGACGTGAACATCAGGGCATCCAAGCAGCATCAACATCAGCATCATCATCAGCAACATCAGCATCAGCAACATCAGCATCAGCATCAGCAACATTAGCATCAGCATCAGCAGCATCAGCATCAGCATCAGCAAAATCAGCATCGTCGTCATCAGCAGCATCAGTATCAGCACCAGAAACATCAGCATCGTCATCGTCTTCGTCTTCGTCTTCGTCATCAGCATCATTTGCATCATCAGCAGTATCAGCATCGTCATCGGCAACATCAACATCAGCATCAGCATCAGCATCGTCATCGCCATCGTCATCGTCATCGTCATGGTCAGCATCGTCATCGTCAGCATCAGCATCATCGGCAACATTAGCAGCAGCAGCAGCATCATCATCATCAGCAGCAGCAGTATCAGCATCGTCATCTGCAACATCAGCAGCAGCATCAGCAACATCAGCATCAGCATCATCACCAGCAACATCAGCATCAGCATCAGCATCATCATCATCAGCACCATCAGGATCGTCATCGTCATCATCATCAACATCAGTATCAGCATCATGATCATCATCATCATCAGCATCATCAGCCTCAGCATCAGCATCTTCAGCATCATCATCATCAGCAGCAGCATCAGCATAATCAGCATCATTATCATCATCATCAGCAGCAGCAGCATCAGCATCATCATCATCATCATCATCAGCATTAGCATCATCAGCATCAGCACCATCATCAGCAGCATCAGCAACATCAGCAGCAGCATCATCATCAGCAGCAGCAGCATCAGCAACATCAGCATCATCAGCATCATCATCATTATCTGCATCATCAGCATCAGCTTCAGCATCAGCAGAATCATCATCATCAGTATCAGCGACATCAGCGTCATCAGCATCAGCATCATCAGCATCAGCATCGTCATCATCAGCAGCATCAGCATCAGCATCATCAGCATCATCAGCAGCAGCATCAGCAGCAGCATCAACATCATCATCATCATCAGCAGCAGCAGCATCAGCAACATCAGCATCATCAGCATCATCATCATTATCTGCATCATCAGCATCAGCATCAGCTTCAGCATCAGCAGAATCATCATCATCAGTATCAGCGACATCAGCATCATCAGCATCAGCATCATAAGCATCATCATCAGCAACATCAGCAGCAACATCAGCATCATCATCATCAGCAGCATTAGAATCATCAGCAGCAGCACCATCAGCACCATCAGCAGCAGCATCAGCATCATCAGCATCAGCAGCATCAGCAACATCAGCATCATCAGCATCATCAGCAACATCAGCATCAGGATCATCATCATCAGGAACATCAGGATCGTCATCGTCATCGTCATCATCATCAACATCAGTATCAGCATCATGATCATCATTATCATTGTTGTCATCATCAGCAGCATCACCAGCAGCATCACCAGCATCAGCATCATAGTTATCAGCAACATCAGCATCAGCATCATCAAGATCACCATCAGTATCAGCAGCATTATCATCGTCATTGTCATCATCATCATCATCAGCAGCATCAGCATCACTAGCAGCATCACCAGCATCAGCATCATAGTCATCAGCAGCATCAGCATCAGCAGCATCTTCATCGTCATCGTCATTGTCATCGTGATCACCACCATCAGCATCACTAGCAGCATCAGCATCCAATATGGTGGAGAAACAGAAGCAGAAAGACGTGGAGCTCAGCCGCTTTCTCCCTTTTACGAACACCACAACGACAATCAGCAACGTTTGACTCGCCTGAGCCGTGGCGGCAACCTGAGGTGGACGCACACCGATAACAAGACACCAGTGTGGGTCGCATTGATGTCACAAGGCTGAAAATAGTCATGCACCGTGAACTCGGCGTTCTGGTCAGAACCAGGCCTGGAGGAAACCCAACACCTCATAGTCACCATCATCAGAGTCACTGAGTGGGCCTTGGACTTCAGGATTTCATGTCTGCACAAAAACAACAACAGGATTAAAAGAGGAAGTGGAGTTGCAATGTTTGCAGATGACCGTCTGCTGTCTTTGATGAAAAAGAATGAAAGGAAGTTGTGTCTTTTTGCTTTGAGGCAGTTGTCTAATTAAACACAACTTTGTCCAGAAAAGTTCCAAACTGAAAGCAGGAAGCCGTCTAATCAATCGACATTTTTGCCGGGTGATAACTCCTAATTAAATTTTCTCATTGGGACTTCATTTCAGAACCACGGAGAGCGGCGTTCGTTCTGTAATTGAGTCAGAAAAGTGCCGCCGCTACGCTGAGTCGGGCTGCCTTTTAAAGAATAATAGTGTCATTTGCTTGGCGTCCATTAACAAGGCACGCAGTTTTATTAATTCCTTAACTTGGTTTCTTGTATTTCCCTAATTAATTCCATTTTGTTTTCTCCAGCTAAGGGAGCCTCTGCAGATTAATGAAGTGGAACAAAAATGTTGTCGAAATGCTGATGTGCTGCATCTACATGGGGTGAAATTTCTGTCATTAGATATAAATGCCTGATGACTCGTCTTTCTCCCCCCCCCCCCCATGCTGCTCATGTTGGCACCCTTCGCCTGAAGGCTTCATTCTGTGTGTATAATTGATTAGACCTGCAAAGAAATCAAATAACTGTTGAGGAAAAAAATAATGAACAAAGATGCTGCGGTGACATGTGTTTAACCACCCATTGAGCCAAACTATGCTCATTAAATGGAGGTCTTATAGCGCAGGACTGGGGGAGGGGGGGCCGCAGATTATAAATGAGACAAAATTTTGGTTTACGTCCGGCATCATGGCAGAAGCACAGGAACTGGTGTAAATATCTCAGCACCGTCGACGTCCGTGGTTCAATTCAATTCAATTTTATTTATATAGCGTCTGTTACAATGTCAATTGTCTGTAGGTGCTTTACAGAGACCCAGATCATGACCCCCGAGCAATTATCATTAACTAAAATTACATTATTATATCCAATCAAGGATAATGGCAGGTAAAAAACTCCCACAGAGGGAGAAAAAAAAACCTTTAAACCAAACAGTGGCAAGAAAAAACTCCACTTTAAGAGGAAGAAACCTTGAGCAGGACCTGGATCATATGGAGGGACCTTCCTGATGAAGACCAGCCGGGTAGAGAAAGAAAAAGAGAGGAGAGACAGGATGGAGAGAGGATGGAGGACAGAGAGAGGATGGAGGACAGAGAGAGGATGGAGGACAGAGAGAAGATGGAGGACAGAGAGAGGAGAGACACAAATGACTAAATACAACGACCATATAAACATAAACAGATGGAGGCAGCAGCAGTGGGATGAGATGGCCAGAGGACCAGGTCGCCAATCACCACGCCAGTCGGTACCCAAACACAAGTGGAGGAGAACCCCGGGATGGACAGAGGATGGAACTGCAAGTCAGCGTGAAACCCAGGAAACTCTGGCCTGCAAATACACAAAGAGAAAAGGGGGCAGAAACAGCACAACAAACACAGGAAAGTAAAGAAAATGGAGCACAGTTTCAGTAACGAGGTGCTCCCAAATAATTATAAATGAGCTGGAGGAGGAGGAAGGGAGGAAGAAAGGGAAGAAAAAGGAGAAGAGCAGTGGAGACACCACTCAGCAGATCATGTTGGTGTCCCCCTGTAGCGTAGGCCTATAGCAGCATAACTATGACGAACCTGTGATAGTCTGAGCTACTACAACTATGGCTATAACTATTAGCCCCTACACACTATAGTTTAATAGTTTAGACTAATTGAAGGCTTTACTGAACAGAAATGTTTTCAATTTAGTTTTAAAAATGGAGATAGTATCAGCCTCCTTAACCCAAACTGGTAGCTGGTTCCATAAAAAAGGTGCCTGGTAGCAGAAGGCCCGTCCTCCAAACCTACTTTTAGATATTCTAGGAACGACGAGTAATCCTGCACTCTGAGAGCAGAGAGCTCTATTAGGAGCATAACATGCTATCAAGTCTTGTAAATAGCACGGAGCTAGGCCATTAAGGGCCTTATATGCGAGAAGCAGAATTTTAAACTCAATTCTAAATTTCACGGGAAGCCAATGGAGGGAGGCTAACACAGGAGAGATGTGATCTCGCTTACGGATTCCTGATTCGCTGCTGCGTTCTGGATCAATTGAAGGCTATTTAGCGAGCTTTTCGGACATCCTGCTAACAACGCATTACAATAATCCAGTCTAGAGCTAACAAACGCCTGGATTAATTTCAGTGGAGATGAGACGATGACGGCCAGTAAAACGTCTGTCTGATCATCAGGAATGAAGAGAGACTCCAGAAAGAGAAAAAAACCCTTAGATACATTGTAACTTCACCACAACTGACCGTCTCTTCCTTCACCCACCCTGGTGGTGGTGTCTCCTTCCTGCTCTGGTCCTCCACCAGAGGTCTGGGAGTCTGAGGGTTCTCCAGGATCTCAGCTGGTCCAAGTCTCCCTTCTAATGGACAGAGATCACAGATGTTGTTCCTGATATCCAGTTTGGAGGTCTCAGCTCCCAGTGCCCCCATCACTGTTGGCACCACTGCTGTCTTCGCTCTCCACATCTTCTCCAGCTCTTCCTTGGTATTTCTGGAGCTTCTCGTGTTCCTTCTTCCTGATGCTGCCATTGCTCAAGGGTCACGGACTGATCCAGAGTTGAGTTATGGTTTGTACTTTGGATTTATTTAGGAATTGCAGCCGTGACCATCTTTGACCTGCTTGTTCTGGACCACCATTGGAGGTCTCCTCCATTTTGACCCTGGGACCCCCAGCACCTGCCAGAGGAGGACCGTCGGTCACCTGAGTGTCTTCTGTTTCCATCGAAGGACTCCGCGGGACCCTAGCCATAACCCTAACCCTCATCCTCCGTGTGGAGACCTACTCGGTCCCCTCTCCTCCGATAGATCCCACACTATCACTCACCTCATCATTGCAGCTCCCACCTGCTCCAGATCAAGCACCTTCATTTAACACAATCCATCAACCCTCTCCTGTGGATCTTAATACCTCCCAGCCACCACCTTTGACCCTTTCCCCTTCCCCTCCACTCTCTCCTCTCCTACAAGACCTCTCCACTCACTCCCCTTGTACCCTTGACCCTCCTATTCACCCTCCATCAACTGTTACCTGCTCATCTTCTACCCAATCCCTTCCTACTACCCTACCTCCTCCACAGGTTAATACCTCTACTCAACTCTTCAAACCCAGTTACCATATAGCTCGCCCCGGCGCAAAATCCAGGACTGGTCTTTTAAAGCCAGGAAACCAGTCCTGATTTTAGGAGACTCAAATATTAATCGCATTCCACCTCACAACTACAGCCAAATCCAGCTGGACAGCTACCCCGGTGCTAACGTTTATCATTTCCTCAAAATTTGTCAGAAAACAATCCCATACCCAGATGTGAAAATTGTCATATTTTCCATTGGTATCAACAACATGAACCAGGACCCCAAGCAGACAACCACAAAACAACTCAAAAGTCTCGGATTAGTAGGACGGCCTTCCCCAATGCAGAGGCTTACTTTCCAGTCATGAACTTTTCATCCAAACTCACCTCCACACAACGAAGCATTCTCAAATACGTCAACAACACCATGGTCACCTCCTTCCCTGCTCTGTTAGAAATCCCTCACGACCTTTTAATGACCGAGAAAGACAACATACACTGGACACCCGCTACAGCTAAACAGATCTTTGAGAACTGGACTTCACAATTAAATTTAAAATAAACCAAAAAACCAAACCGGTCCCCCCCACACTCTCCCCACGAGACCTGGGCTGGAGCAAAGACTCCAATGTCTTAAATCTTTCTACCTTATTCACCCTTTCCCTATCCCAATACCATTTGCTGGAGAGGGGGCTCTCCTTTGTCCCATGGCCGTCCCGCTTAGACCGGGAGGAACTTCAAAGGGACCTTCAACTTTTCCATAGACGCATTAAACTTCTTGATTACTTCCACCCCAACCAGAACTCAGGACAGGCTCCGTTTACCACACCGTCCAACTGGGAACCACCGGTCACTAGTATTCACCCATACATCCATAGCCTAATCCGTACAAATGAACGGGCCCTGCATAACCTTCGGCCCTCGACAGAGTCTAAGGATAACCTGTCGAGGGCCGAACGCTGGGCCCTTACACAACTCAAAAAACAACCAAATATTATCATCGAACCTGCAGATAAAGGCAGCAAAATAGTCATTATGGATAAGCAACAATACCTCTATGAAGCCCACAAACACCTTAATAACAACAAATATTATAAGAAACTGGAACAATCAATTCAACCTCACACTCAACAAACATTCAGTCCCATTATTCATACCCTCTACAATAAAAAATACATTTCAGCCAAACAACGTGATTTTCTACTTGGACCCAATAACCCACGACCCCGGTACTTTTATTTACTTCCTAAAATCCATAAAGATCCAAGTTCCAGGACCATTCCCTTTGAGGTTCCTCCTGGCCGCCCTATAGTTTCTGATAGCAACAGCACTACTTATAATCTGGCACAATACATTGATCATTTTCTAGGACCACTATCCAGTCAACACCCCAGTTATGTCAAAGACACTTTACATTTCCTCGACATCATCCGCCCTCTTACTGTACCCCCTTCAGCACTTCTATTCACCGTTGACATTGATAGTTTATATACAAACATAGACACTCAATTAGGCTTAAAATCCATACAAAATTCCTTTAAAAATACCAACCAATTCCAACTCATTGCACTCTGTCTTAACAATAATGATTTTCAAATATAACATATATTAGGGGTGTAACGGTACATGTATTTGTATTGAACCGTTCGGTATGACGTGGTCGGTTCGGAACGGAGGCATACCGAACGAGTTTCCACATGGACATATTAAGTAGAGGACTGCATGTTGTGGAGCAGAGCGCTGCAGCTGCACATGCGCAGTTGTGCGCACACAAGACACAACAAACAGCAGTTGTAGCGGACGTCATGGCTATTGCTAATGCCGCTAGCATTGGCAATAAGCCTCCCGTGACATAGTGTTAAATGCTTTGGGAAGCTGTGTTTGAACTCGGTCGTCTTTCTCTTTTTGTAGCAATGTTCACGCTGGGCTGGTGCCGTTTCAAATGAGTTAGCAGGTTAGACGTGTTGCCAGAAACATACCCGATCTCGGATGAACAATGTCGGCAAACCACTTTGGTTTGATCAACTTCTCTTTGTCCCTGTTTATATTTCACCGGGGAGCCGAAGTTGTGTTTTTATAGCTGCAGATTTAAGACCCTAATCACCCTAAACACTGGCTTCAAACACATGATAAAGGTAATCGAGCCCAGATATCAATTACCTTCTCGTCCACATTTTAGCCAGAAAATCATACCCGGACTTTATGAAAAAATAAAATGATTTGTTTTTAAAGAAACAGTCTGAGCCTTATTCATGTTATTTAATCTGAGCACTAAACTTGAAACTGTTCAGTGTTGCAACTGTTCAATTTTTCACATCAGATGGATTATTTTCTTTAAGAAAAAGTCTGAGCCAATGTTATTTTTATTTTGTTTTTCAAAATATCTACATTTTAGAATATTGTATTTATATTTTTGAGCAGAATTCTAGCTTTGTATAGGCTAATGTTCCTATTGTTAAAAAGCACAAAAGTGTGTTATAAACAACTAGCACATTTATATTTTGCATTTATGTTTCTTACTGTACCGAAATGAACCGAACCGTGACCTCAAAACCGAGGTACGTACCGAACCGAGAGTTTTGTGTACCGTTACACCCCTAATCCGGGTCCAGGATCGATAGGAGCTTCAGTGGAGCTGCACCAGCTCGTATTCACCAGCTCCTGCAGCTGCAGACTTTAATTACAACCTACCAGCTGGTAGATGCTCGCATGTTTGACAGGCTCCATGAGCTTCGGTGTGATGCAGCCCAGCCTTCAGGGATGTTAATTTTAGCCTGGACGTTCAGCTGCAGTGTTTCCTGATGTGATTGTTGTTAAATTGTGATCTCATGTGAGACTTAAGTCCATTTTTAGGACGTCGTTTCATGTCTGTCAGTCTGTGGAACTGAAAGTGGGCTTTAAAGTCAGTAAATATGTCAATAATGACTGGAGCTTAGAGTTTAGATGGTTTATGATCATCATTCAAATACTTTCATGACCACAGGATTCAATAGATGTTTTTATTCTTTACAGTTAAAAAAAAAGAAGTTCTTTTTGGTTGATGTGATGTCATTTTTCGACAAAAACTAGGGCTGGGCAAGTTAACGCCGACATTTATTTTATCGTGCGATAACACATGTTGCACACATGCTTTTGTTTTGAAAAGTCTGTTACTGGCTGCTGCAGAACCGGAAAATATTGGCAGGTAAACATGCAGAAAAGCTAAAACAGACATGGAGAACGGTAAAAATCTGTGAACTTAACAGTTCAGGTAGCAGCTCAGGTAGCAATATTAACAATTCTGTCTGAAGACAAACTTTCAAACCTGTTTGTTCAAGACAATGACGTCATTCCTCCATGTTCCATCAGATCTGCTCCATGTGTTCACTGTCCTGCTGTTCTCTAGCTGGTTACTGCAGTGCGGCTCCATCTAGTGGCTCAGATGTGTAACGACAACAGAAAGTCCAGTCCTCCATTATAAAACAAAGACATTTCTGGGTCAATAAACCAGACAATAAAATATTAAAAACAAATTCAGTCCCGTGGCCTGTTTGCTAAAATTGAAATATAAAAAAAACAGGCATTTTTTGTGTGTGTTAGATTAAAAACGGAAAACAAAAAATAAAAAAGTCACTTTTTAATTTTTAAAATTTTTGATTGACATTCGAAAATGGATAAACACAAATGATACACAAATAATTACGGATTGGTAAAGTTACTGAACTTTAACGTGGACATTTTCATTTTAAAGTTCTCCCAGACGGAGGATTCAACAGAAACAAGGTTATTTGTAACAACTGACAAGTTGAACTCCCCGTTAAAAGTTTCTGCTGTTACCTCAGAAATTACCTGTTTAATGTTCTGATTGTGGCTCAAGATTTTGTTTGTAGACTTTTTTTATTTTTCATATAAAAACAGGATGACATTAATGCCCTGGCAGTGGTAATGAGCTTTATTTTATTTGACATTTTTTAAGATGAGATTTACACTAAATATGTGTTACTGACAAGTGCTGATGTTAAAAGTGTTTTAACAACAAATGTTATGACACTTTAGTTCATATGGCAGCAGAACATTTAAATAAAAGTGACCTTTACTCTACTTTTGAATTCATTATTTGATTTTTCGTATACAATGCGAATAATCGTGATTAATCAGGGAAATAATGCTATAAATCGCGATTGAAAATTTTGATCGTTGCCCGGCCCTAATAAAACATGTAATTATTTCACGAGGGCTGTACTGACGCTGCACGTCTGACAATTACGTTCTGACGCTGATGTTCTTCCTGTGCTGGTGTGGGTTGTCTCGTTTCTTGAGGGTTTAGTGTTGGTTCTGTTGACTTACGTCGAAGCAAAAGGCGTCATTGAAGGAGTAAATAGATAAATCTGAGCAGGTCTGAACACAGATCACCTGCTCTGGACTTTCAGACGATCGTGAATTTGCATGAACCCCATCTAGCGTTCAGGAGTTTGGACCATCCACCTCTGCAGAACTGTTTCCCATGCCCAATTCATGATGCTCCCTCCCCCGTGCTTCACTGCAGGGATGATGTGAAGGTGTGTTGCTCCTCACAAAGTCAGGCCAGTTTAAAAAATAAAAAATCATATATATGTATATGGTATGAGTGTATGAAGCAAGTCCAAATCATGATGCTCCCACTGCCATGCTTCACCATAGTGATGCTGATCTGTGAGCTGGTAAAGCCTGATGCTTTTCAGGTGCACCAGTTATGGGAGTTTCCTCTGTCCAGGTCTTCATGTCTTGAGTCTAGTGGATTACCTGCTGGCCACACACCTTTTTAGGCCCCTCCTGCAACAAGGACTCCTCAGACTCTTGACTCTGTTCAGTTCAGAAGCACTTTACCAATATCTGAAGGGACATTAATTGTTCCTGTAACTTTCACTGTTTTAGTTTCTTCGAAGATTCATTCTAGAAGGTTCCAGCTGAGTTCAGGAAGGATCTCCTGCAGCGTCTGTGGTTGAAGAGACTCTGTTGATGAACCACTGAGTTCATTAAAGCAGGTGTATGATGGTGCCTTCAACTCCAACCTCATGACGATAAGAAAACCTCAGCGAGTCCTGGAAGGAGCTTGTTTAGCTCTCCAGGTGGACCAGTAAAAGTTTCTCCAGGACTTTCATGATGTAGGATGTTTGAGCTGCAGGTCTACAGTCGTCAGGAGAAGATGGATGAGATCTTTTTGGTACTGAAACAAGGCAGGATGTCCTCCACAGCTCTGGAACCTTCTCCTGGCTCAGTCTGATGTCGAAGAACCCTTCAAAGCTGGTCCATACAGGCTTTGAGGACTCTGCAGCTGACACCATCTGGACCAGCAGCCTTGTCCCTGTCCAGTCTCTCCAGATGTGTCTTCACCTGACTGCCAGAGACAGACAGATGGGAGGAGGCTTCAGCATCTCCTGATGTGGTTGCAGATGCTTTTAAGTGTCCACTCTTGGCCTTGACATGAAGATCTTTCATTTCAGGTAGGTCATGTGGCACTCCTCAGGTCGACCCAGCGCCCTCCAAACCTCCAAACCTCCAAACCTGCAGAGCTCCTGTCTCCAAACCAACCAGGTAGTTGTGGCAGCTGACCAGAATCAAATGATTTTCCACACAGAGAAGTAGGGGTGCACGATAATTATCGACCCGATAATTATCGGGCCGATAACAGGAAATTATGACATCATCCCGATAAGTCCGATATCACGACGAACAGCCCCGATAACATATATATTTTTGTCAACACAGCAGTGTCTCGCTCCCTCTGAGTTATGAATGACCGGCAGTGAATGTTATGTTCAAGTGACGTCGGCATAATCAGAAATTACTCAATCAGGAAAATCAAGAATACCCCCTCATGCCAGAAAATAACTCCTTAACTCGGTCATAATTTTAGTAGTTGCTGACTTGAATTGATATTCACAGTATTTTCCCACATGTTACACATAAAAAAAGAAAAAAATAGATAAGGCCGAAAGAACGACTAGCAAACGAGAAAACGGAAGAATATACGTTACTCCTTGAATGCAGCCTGCAGCACAGTGTGCTGAAAAAAAAAACACAACATGGCGATGGTATGGAACTCTCAGAAGAAGATAGTTCGCTGGTTATTTGTGACAAATGCTTCAAGAGAAGGAGGAAAAAATAGCACAAGCTTTAATACGTCAAACCCGATCAGCCACCTGAAACATAACCATCGCTTCCATGGAGTTTTGAAATCATGCTAACGTGAGCTAACATAAGCTAACGCGAGCTAACATGAGCTAACGTGGGCAAGCTGCTCCCTTCCCCTCCCCTCTCCTCTCTGCTCATCGCCATCATCGCTCTCATCTAAAGCTTCCATGAGATTAAAAAAAAAAAATCCAAACACTACCGAACCTCATTTACTTTAATTAAAGGCATTCATTTGAATGGAACCACAAGCCAAAATCCTTTAAACATAATTTTTTATTACTATGAGTGCACTTTTTCAGTTTATTTACACAGACAAGTCTAACTAGTGTCAGTACGTTATGACCTGTTCATTATTTTTTATTTTCATTTAGGAATGTATTTTTTCAGTTAGTAATTCTGATGCATGTATTTCCATCAGTTCAAGGAGCCTTTATTTTTTCTATCAGTCAGTAATGAACCTTATTTAAGTTGATGTGAGATATCAAATAGGTTTGTTTGATAGCTTTATGAAAATGTTTGAGGGTTGACAATAGTTTTCAATTGTAAAAAATAAATATCTGTTCATTTAAAGAGTCCAAACTGCTTTTGGCTTTGTTCATAGTATTGATGTAATGATATTAGGTATATGTGTGTGTTATCGGTATCGGCCTTTAGGAGCTGAAAGTCATCGGTTATCGGTATCGTTTTTAAACAACAGTTATCGTGCATCCCTACAAAGAAGCAGTCCTGAACTTGAGTTTCCTGCTTTTCTCCGTCCGAAAACATGTGCAGCCACTAAGCTGCTAAGAAAGCTGCTGATATCTTTCCCTCTTGGTATTGTGTTGTGCAACACAACCAGCTAACTGCCTGGCAGTGACCTGGCCTCTTCATCACTGTGGAAGCAGTCGGGGGGGCTCTCAGTGATGCACAGATGATTTTCTTTTAGTTTCCTAATACCCCTTTGGACTGCAGACATAAGATTAAAGACTCAAACAGAAAAAGTGCGAGTTCTCTCAGGACTTCCATGATGCTAACGACGCTGTGCAAACGAGCGTGGAAGCGCCTCCCCCCCCCGCCTGGAGGGCCGGGGCATCAATGGCAATTAATGCAAGCGGCGGCTCAGACAAAGGGGCTAATGAGTTTTTTATATACATGCAGGTGAGTAAGAGCTGAGTTGCTGAAGCCCTTAATGAACCCATGACAGCCTAATTAGACACAATTTACAATTCTGGGATTCCAATCAGAGCCACTGAAATGCTGCCACACATCTAAGTATGAGCCAGTCGTTTTAAATGCTCCAATCAGCTGCTTTGATTGACAATATTCCCGTCTCATCTGTGTTCGGGTCGCCATTATAGAATATACAGAGAGAACTGGACAAACCCCCCGTGACATCACCCGAAGATTTCCAACGAGGGGCCATGGGAGTCAGAAGAGCTGCAGTTCCTCCACAGACCACCAGGTGCTACCTCCAAAACTGAGTCAGACATTTGAAACAGGAGCTCCCTGTTGCCTGGACCATCCATAATCCAAGCATCCTATGAGGAGCTTATTCAGGGCTTCTCACTGGTGGGAGTGGGGCTCTGGTACTTGTAGAGCACTGGTCCTATTGGGGCTCTGGTCCTGGTGGGACTCTGGTCCTGGTGGGGCTCTGGTACTTGTAGAGCACTGGTCCTATTGGGGCTCTGGTCCTGATAGGGCTCTGGTCCTTATGAGGCTCTGGTCCTGGTGGGGCTCTGGTCCTGGTAGGGCTCTAGTCCTGGTGGGACTCTGGTCCTGTTGTGGCTCTGGTCCTGGTGGGGCTCTGGTCCTGTTGATGCTCTGGTCCTATTGGAGCACTGGTGCTGGTGGGGCTCTGGTCCTGGTAGGGCTCTGGTCCTGGTGGACCTCTCGCCCTGGTGGGGCTCTGATCCTGGTGGGGCTCTGATCTTGGTGGGGCTCCGGTCTTGGTGGGGCTCTGGTCCTGGTAGGGCTCTGATCCTGGTGGGGCTCTGGTCCTGGTGGGCCTCTAGGGCTGATGGGGCTCTTGTCCTATTGGGGCTTTGGTCCTAATCGGGGTCTGGTCTTATTGGGGCTCTGGTCCTGGTGGGGCTCTGGTCCTGGTAGGGCTCTTGTGCTGATGGGGCTCTTGTCCTATTGGGCCTTTGGTCCTAATCGGGGTCTGGTCCTGATGGGGCTATGGTCCCGGTGAGGCTCTGGTCCTGGAAGGGCTCTGGTCCTGTTGAGGCTCTGGTCCTGGTGCCTGTCAGGGCACTGGTCATGGTGGGGCTCTGGTCTTATTGGGGCTCTGGTCCTGGTGGGACTCTAGTGCTGGTGGGGCTCTGGTCCTTATCAGGCTCTGGTTCTGGTGGGACTCTAATGCTGGTGGGGCTCTGATCTTACTGGGGCTCTGGTCCTGGTGGGGCCCTAGTCCTGGTGGGGCTCTGGTCCTGGTAGGGCTCTGGTCCTGGTGGGCCTCTGGTCCTGGTGGGGCTCTGGTCTTGGTAGGGCTGTGATCCTGGTGAGGCTCTGGTCCTGGTGGGGCTCTGGTCCTGGTAGGGCTCTGGTCCTGGTGGGCCTCTGGTCCTGGTGGGGCTCTGGTCCTGGTAGGGCTGTGATCCTGGTGAGGCTCTGGTCCTGGTGGGCCTCTGGCCCTGGTGGGGCTCTGGTCCTGGTGGGCCTCTGGTCCTGGTGGGGCTCTGGTCCTGGTAGGGCTGTGATCCTGGTGAGGCTCTGGTCCTGGTGGGGCTCTGGTCCTGGTAGGGCTCTGGTCCTGGTGGGCCTCTGGTCCTGGTGGGGCTCTGGTCCTGGTAGGGCTGTGATCCTGGTGAGGCTCTGGTCCTGGTGGGCCTCTGGCCCTGGTGGGGCTCTGATCCTGGTGGGGCTCTGATCTTGGTGGGGCTCCTGTCCTGGTGGGGCTCTGGTCCTGGTAGGGCTCTGATCCCGGTGGGGCTCTGGTCCTGGTGGGCCTCTAGGGCTGATGGGGCTCTTGTCCTATTGGGGCTTTGGTCCTAATCGGGGTCTGGTCCTATTGGGCCTCTGGTCCTGGCAGGGCTCTGGTCCCATTGAGGCTCTGGTCCTATTGGGACTCTGGTCTTATTAGGACTCTGGTCCTTGTGAGGCTCTGGTCCTTGTAGGGCTCTGGTCCTTGTGGGGCTCTGGTCTTATTGGGACTCTGGTCCTGGTGAGGCTCTGGTGCTTGTGGGGCTGGTCTTATTGGGACTCTGGTCCTGGTGAGGCTCTGGTCCTGGTTGGACCCTAGTGCTGGTGCGGCTCTGGTCTTATTGGGGCTCTGGTCCTGGTGAGGCACTGGTCTTATTGGGGCTCTGGTCCTGGTGGGGCTCTGGTCCCGGTGAGGCTCTGATCCTGGTGAGGCTCTAGTGCTGATGGGGCTCTTGTCCTATTGGGGCTTTGGTCCTAATCAGGGTCTGGTCTTATTGGGGCTTTGGTCCTGATGGGGCTATGGTCCCGGTGAGGCTCTGATCCTGGTGGGGCTCTAGTGCTGATGGGGCTCTTGTCCTATTGGGGCTTTGGTCCTAATCAGGGTCTGGTCTTATTGGGGCTTTGCTCCTGATGGGGCTCTGGTCCCGGTGAGGCTCTGGTGCTGTTGACAATCTGGTCCTGGTGCCTGTCAGGGCACTGGTCGTGGTGGGGCTGTGGTCTTATTGGGGCTCTGGTCCTAGTGGGACTCTAGTGCTGGCGGGGCTCTGGTCCTTTTCAGGCTCTGGTGGGACTCTAATGCTGCTGGGGCTCGGATCTTACTGGGGCTCTGGTCCTGGTGGGGCCCTAGTCCTGGTGGGGCTCTGGTCCTGGTAGGGCTCTGGTCCTGGTGGGCCTCTGGTCCTGGTGGGGCTCTGGTCCTGGTAGGGCTGTGATCCTGGTGAGGCTCTGGTCCTGGTGGGGCTCTGGTCCTAGTAGGGCTCTGGTCCTGGTGGGCCTCTGGCCCTGGTGGGGCTCTGATCCTGGTGGGGTTCTGATCTTGGTGGGGCTCCTGTCCTGTCAGGACTCCGGTCCTGGTAGGGCTCTGATCCCGGTGGGGCTCTGGTCCTGGTGGGCCTCTAGGGCTGATGGGGCTCTTGTCCTATTGGGGCTTTGGTCCTAATCGGGGTCTGGTCTTATTGGGGCTCTGGTCCTGGTGGGACTGTAGTCCTGGTGAGGCTCTGGTCCTGGTGGGACTCTGGTCCTGGTGGGGCTCTGATCCTGGTGAGGCTCTGGTCCTGGTGAGGCTTTGGTCCTGGTGGGGCTCTGGTCCTGGTGGGGCTCTGATCCCGGTGAGGCTCTGGTCCTGGTGGGGCTCTGATCCTGGTGAGGCTCTGGTCCTGGTGAGGCTTTGGTCCTGGTGGGGCTCTGGTCCTTGTAGGGCTCCGGTCCTGGTGGGCCTCTGGCCCTGGTGGGGCTCCGATCCTGGTGGGGCTCTGATCATGGTGGGGCTCTGATCCTGGTGGGGCTCTGGTCCTGGTGAGGCTCTGGTCCTGGTGAGGCTCTGGTCCTTGTGGGGCTCTGGTCCTTGTGGGGCTCTGGTTCTATTAGGACTGTGGTTCTGGTGGGTCTCTGGTCTTATCAGGGCTCTGGTCCTGGTGAGGCTCTGGTCCTGGTGAGGCTCTGGTCCTTGTAAGGTTCTGGTCTTATTGGGAGTCTTGTCCTGGTGAGGTTCTGGTCCTGGTGGGACTCTAGTGCTGGTGGGGCTCTGGTCTTTTTAGAGCTCTGGTCCTGATGAGGCTCTGGTCTTATTGGGGTTCTGGTCCCAGTTAGGTTCTGGTCCTGGAAGGGCTCTGGTCCTGTTGAGGCTCTGGTCCTGGTGCCTGTCAGGGCTCTGGTCGTGGTGGGTGTCTGGTCTCATTGGGGCTCTGGTCCTGGTGGGACTCTAGTGCTGGTGGTGCTCTGGTCTTTATCAGACTCTGGTTCTGGTGGGACTCTAATGCTGGTGGGGCACGGATCTTATTGGGGCTCTGGTCCTAGTGGGGCTCTAGTCCTGGTGGGGCTCTGCTGGTGGGGCTCTGATCCTGGTAAGGCTCTGGTCCTGGTGGGGCTCTGGTCCTTGTGGGGCTCTGGTCCTAGTGGGGCTCTGATACTGGTGAGGCTCTGGTCCTGGTGGGGCTCTGATCCTGGTAAGGCTCTGGTCCTGGTGGGGCTCTGGTCCTGATAGGGCTCTGGTCCTTGTGGGACTTTAGTGCTGGTGGGACTCTAGTGCTGGTGGTGCTCTGGTCCTTATCAGACTCTGGTTCTGGTGGGACTCTAATGCTGGTGGGGCACGGATCTTATTGGGGCTCTGGTCCTAGTGGGGCTCTAGTCCTGGTGGGGCTCTGCTGGTGGGGCTCTGGTCCTGGTAGGGCTCTTGTCCTTGTGGGCCTCTGGTCCTTGTGGGCCTCTGGTCCTTGTGGGGCTCTGGTCTTAGTGGGGCTCTGATACTGGTGAGGCTCTGGTCCTGGTGGGGCTCTGATCCTGGTAAGGCTCTGGTCCTGGTGGGGCTCTGGTCATGATAGGGCTCTGGTCCTTGTGGGACTTTAGTGCTGGTGGGACTCTGGTCTTATTGGGGCTCTGGTACTTATGAGACTCTGGTCCTGGTGGGACTCTAGTGCTGGTGGGGCTCTGGTCCTATCGAGGCTCTGGCCCTGGTGGGGCTCTGGTCCTGGTACGGCTCTGGTCCTGGTGGGACTCTGGTCCTGGTGGGACTCTGGTCCTGTTGTGGCTCTGGTCCTGGTGGGACTCTGGTCCTGGTGATGCTCTTGTCCTATTGGGACACTGGTCCAGGTAGGGCTTTGGTTCTGTTGGGGCTCTGGTCCTGGTAGGACTCTGGTCCTATTGGAGCTCTGGTGCTTGTGAGGCTCTGGTCCTATTGGGGCTCTGGTCCTGGCAGGGCTCTGGTCCTGTTGTGGCTCTGGTCCTATTGGGTCTCTGATCCTTTTAGGGCTCTGGTCCTGTTAGGGCTCTGGTCCTGTTAGGGCTCTGGTCCTTGTGGGGCTCTGGTCTTATTGGGACTCTGGTCCTGGTGAGGCTCTGGTGCTTGTGGGGCTCTGGTCTTATTGGGACTCTGGTCCTGGTGAGGCTCTGGTCCTGGTTGGACCCTAGTGCTGGTGCGGCTCTGGTCTTATTGGGGCTCCGGTCCTGGTGAGGCACTGGTCTTATTGGGGCTCCGGTCCTGGTGAGGCACTGGTCTTATTGGGGCTCTGGTCCTGGTGGGGCTCTGGTCCTGGTGAGGCTCTGATCCTGGTGGGGCTCTAGTGCTGATGGGGCTCTTGTCCTATTGGGGCTTTGGTCCTAATCAGGGTCTGGTCTTATTGGGGCTTTGCTCCTGATGGGGCTATGGTCCCGGTGAGGCTCTGGTCCTGGAAGGGCTCTGGTGCTGTTGAGAATCTGGTCCTGGTGCCTGTCAGGGTACTGGTCGTGGTGGGGCTGTGGTCTTATTGGGGCTCTGGTCCTAGTGGGACTCTAGTGCTGGTGGGGCTCTGGTCCTTTTCAGGCTCTGGTTCTGGTGGGACTCTAATGCTGGTGGGGCCCGGATCTTATTGGGGCTCTGGTCCTAGTGGGGCTCTAGTCCTGGTGGGGCTCTGGTCCTGGTAGGGCTCTGGTCCCGGTGGGCCTCTGGTCCTGGTGGGGCTCTGGTCCTGGTAGGGCTCTGGTCCTGGTGGGCCTCTGGTTCTAGTGGGGCTTTGGTCCTGGTGGGGCTCTTGTGCTGATGGGGCTCTTGTCCTATTGGGCCTTTGGTCCTAATTGGGGTCTGGTCTTATTGGGGCTCTGGTCCTGGTGGGGCTCGGGTCCTGGTGGGGCTCTTGTGCTGATAGGGCTCTTGTCCTATTGGGCCTTTGGTCCTAATCGGGGTTTGGCCCTGATGGGGCTATGGTCCCGGTGAGGCTCTGGTCCTGGAAGGGCTCTGGTCCTGTTGAGGCTCTGGTCCTGGTGCCTGTCAGGGCACTGGTCATGGTGGGGCTCTGGTCTTATTGGGGCTCTGGTCCTGGTGGGACTCTAGTGCTGGTGGGGCTCTGGTCCTTATCAGGCTCTGGTTCTGGTGAGACTCTAATGCTGGTGGGGCTCGGATCTTACTGGGGCTCTGGTCCTGGTGGGGCCCTAGTCCTGGTGGGGCTCTGGTCCTGGTAGGGCTCTGGTCCTGGTGGGCCTCTGGTCCTGGTGGGGCTCTGGTACTGGTAGGGCTGTGATCCTGGTGAGGCTCTGGTCCTGGTGGGGCTCTGGTCCTGGTAGGGCTCTGGTCCTGGTGGGCCTCTGGCCCTGGTGGGGCTCTGATCCTGGTGGGGCTCTGATCTTGGTGGGGCTCCGGTCCTGGTGGGGCTCTGGTCCTGGTAGGGCTCTGATCCCGGTGGGGCTCTGGTCCTGGTGGGCCTCTAGGGCTGATGGGGCTCTTGTCCTATTGGGGCTTTGGTCCTAACCGGGGTCTGGTCTTATTGGGGCTCTGGTCCTGGTGGGACTCTAGTGCTGGTGGTGCTCTCTTTCTAGTAGGGCTGTGGTTCTGGTGCGTCTCTGGTCTTATTAGGGCTCTAGTCCTGGTGAGGCTCTGGTCCAGGTGAGGCTCTGGTCCTTGTGGGGCTCTGGTCCTTGTGGGGCTCTGGTCTTATTGGGACTCTGGTCCTGGTGAGGCTCTGGTCCTGGTGGGGCTCTGATCCCGGTGAGGCTCTGGTCCTGGTGAGGCTTTGGTCCTGGTGGGGCTCTGGTCCTGGTGGGGCTCTGATCCTGGTGAGGCTCTGGTCCTGGTGCGACTCTGGTCCCGGTGAGGCTCTGGTCCTGTTGTGGCTCTCGTCCTGGTGGGACTCTGGTCCTGGTGATGCTCTTGTCCTATTGGGACACTGGTCCAGGTAGGGCTTTGGTCCTATTGGAGCTCTGGTGCTTGTGAGGCTCTGGTCCTATTGGGGCGCTGGTCCTGGCAGGGCTCTGGTCCTGTTGTGGCTCTGGTCCTATTGGGTCTCTGATCCTATTAGGGCTCTGGTCCTGTTAGGGCTCTGGTCCTGTTAGGGCTCTGGTCCCATTGAGGCTCTGGTCCTATTGGGACTCTGGTCTTATTAGGACTCTGGTCCTTGTGAGGCTCTGGTCCTTGTAGGGCTCTGATCCTTGTGGGGCTCTGGTCTTATTGGGACTCTGGTCCTGGTGAGGCTCTGGTGCTTGTGGGGCTCTGGTCCTATTGGGGCTCTGGTCCTGGCAGGGCTCTGGTCCTGTTGTGGCTCTGGTCCTATTGGGTCTCTGATCCTATTAGGGCTCTGGTCCTGTTAGGGCTCTGGTCCCATTGAGGCTCTGGTCCTATTGGGACTCTGGTCTTATTAGGACTCTGGTCCTTGTGAGGCTCTGGTCCTTGTAGCGCTCTGATCCTTGTGGGGCTCTGGTCTTATTGGGACTCTGGTCCTGGTGAGGCTCTGGTGCTTGTGGGGCTCTGGTCCTATTGGGGCTCTGGTCCTGGTGAGGCACTGGTCTTATTGGGGCTCTGGTCCTGGTGGGGCTATGGTCCCGGTGAGGCTCTGGTCCTGGAAGGGCTCTGGTGCTGTTTAGAATCTGGTCCTGGTGCCTGTCAGGGCACTGGTCGTGGTGGGGCTGTGGTCTTATTGGGGCTCTGGTCCTAGTGGGGCTCTAGTCCTGGTGGGGCTCTGGTTCTGGTGGGACTCTAATGCTGGTGGGGCCCGGATCTTATTGGGGCTCTGGTCCTAGTGGGGCTCTAGTCCTGGTGGGGCTCTGGTCCTGGTAGGGCTCTGGTCCCGGTGGGCCTCTGGTCCTGGTGGGGCTCTGGTCCTGGTAGGGCTCTGGTCCTGGTGGGCCTCTGGTTCTGGTGGGGCTTTGGTCCTGGTGGGGCTCTTGTGCTGATGGGGCTCTTGTCCTATTGGGCCTTTGGTCCTAATCGGGGTCTGGTCTTATTGGGGCTCTGGTCCTGGTGGGGCTCTGGTCCTGGTGGGGCTCTTGTGCTGATGGGACTCTTGTCCTATTGGGCCTTTGGTCCTAATCGGGGTCTGGTCTTATTGGGGCTCTGGTCCTGGTGGGGCTCTGGTCCCGGTGAGACTCTTGTCCTGGTAAGGCTCTGGTCCTGGTTGGGCTCTGATCCTGGTGGGGCTCTGGTTCTATTAGGGCTCTGGTCCTGGTAAGTCTCTGGTCTTATTGGGGCCCTGGCCCTGGTGAGGCTCTTTTCCTGGTGGGACTCTAGTGCTGGTGAGGCTCTGGTTGTATTAGGGCTGTGGTTCTGGTGGGTCTCTGGTCTTATTATGGCTCTGGTCCTGGTGAGGCTCTGGTCCTTGTGGGGCTCTGGTCCTTGTGGGGCTCTGGTCTTATTGGGACTCTGGTCCTGGTGAGGCTCTGGTCCTTGTGGGGCTCTGGTCTTTTTGGGACTCTGGTCCTGGTGAGGCTCTGGTCCTGGTGGGACTCTAGTGCTGGTGGGGCTCTGGTCTTATTAGGGCTCTGGTCCTGGTGAGGCTCTGGTCTTATTGGGGCTCTGGTCCTGGTGGGGCTCTGGTCTTATTGGGGCTCTGGTCCTGGTGGGGCTCTGGTCCCGGTTAGGCTCTGGTCCTGGTGCCTGTCAGGGCTCTGGTCGTGGTGGAGCTCTGGTCTTATTGGGGCTCTGGTCCTGGTGGGACTCTAGTTCTGGTGGGGCTCTGGTCCTTATCAGGCTCTGGTTCTGGTGGGACTCTATTGCTGGTGGGGCCCGGATCTTATTGGAGCTCTGGTCCTAGTGGGGCTCTAGTCCTGGTGGGGCTTTGCTGGTGGGGCTATGGTCCTGGTAGGGCTCTGGTCCTGGTGGGCCTCTGGTCCTGGTGGGGTTCTGGTCCTAGTGGGGCTCTGATCCTGGTGAGGCTCTGGTCTTATTGGGGCTCTGGTCCTGGTGGGACTCTAGTGCTGGTGGGGCTCTGGTCCTTATCAGGCTCTGGTTCTGGTGGGACTCTAATGCTGGTGGGGCTCGGATCTTATTGGGGCTCTGGTCCCAATGGGGCTCTTGTCCTGGTGGGGCTTTGCTGGTGGTTCTCTGGTCCTTGTAGGGCTCTGGTCCTAGTGGGCCTCTTGTCCTGGTGGGGCTCTGGTCCTAGTGGGGCTCTGATCCTGGTGAGGCTCTGGTCCTTATTGGGCCCTGGTCCTGGTAGGGCTCTGGTCCTGGTTGGGCTCTGGTCCTGGAAGGGCTCTGGTACTGTTGAGGCTCTGGTCCTGGTGCCTGTCAGGGCTCTGGTCGTGGTGGGGCTGTGGTCTTATTTGGGCTCTGGTCCTGGTGGGACTCTAGTGCTGGTGGGGCTCTGGTCTTATTGGGGCTTTGGTCCTGACGAGGCTCTGGTCTTATTGGGGCTCTGGTCCCGGTGAGGCTCTGGTCCTGGTGCTTGTCAGGGCTCTGGTCTTATTGGGGCTCTGGTCCTGGTGGGACTCTAGTGCTGCTGGGGCTCTGGTCCTTATCAGGCTCTGGTTCTGGTGGGACTCTAATGCTGGTGGGGCTCGGATCTTATTGGGGCTCTGGTCCTAATGGGGCTCTAGTCCTGGTGGGGCTTTGCTGGTGGTTCTCTGGTCATGGTAGGGCTCTGGTCCTGGTGGGCCTCTGGTCCTGGTGGGACTCTGGTCCTAGTGGGGCTCTGATCCTGGTGAGGCTCTGGTCCTTATGGGGCTCTGGTCCTGGTAGGGCTCTGGTCCTGGTTGGGCTCTGGTCCTGGAAGGGCTCCGGTCCTGTTGAGGCTCTGGTCCTGGTGCCTGTCAGGGCTCTGGTCGTGGTGGGGCTCTGGTCTTATTGGGGCTCTGGTCGTGGTGGGACTCTAGTGCTGGTGGGGCTCTGGTCCTTATCAGGCTCTGGTTCTGGTGGGACTCTAGTCCTAGTGGGGCTCTGATCCTGGTGAGGCTCTGGTCCTTATGGGGCTCTGGTCCTGGTAGGGCTCTGGTCCTGGTTGGGCTCTGGTCCTGGAAGGGCTCTGGTCCTGTTGAGGCTCTGGTCCTGGTGCCTGTCAGGGCTCTGGTCGTGGTGGGGCTCTGGTCGTGGTGGGCCTCTGGTCCTGGTGGGGCTCTGGTCCTAGTGGGGCTCTGGTCCTGGTGGGGCTCTGGTCCTAGTGGGGTTCTGGTCCTGGTGAGGCTCTGGTCTTATTGGTGCTCTGGTCCTGGTAGGGCTCTGGTCCTGGTTGGGCTCTGGTCCTGGAAGGGCTCTGGTCCTGTTGAGGCTCTGGTCCTGGTGCCTGTCAGGGCTCTGGTCGTGGTGGGGCTCTGGTCTTGGTGGGCCTCTGGTCCTGGTGGGGCTCTGGTCCTAGTGGGGCTCTGATCCTGGTGAGGCTCTGGTCCTTATTGGGCCCTGGTCCTGGTAGGGCTCTGGTCCTGGTTGGGCTCTGGTCCTGGAAGGGCTCTGGTACTGTTGAGGCTCTGGTCCTGGTGCCTGTCAGGGCTCTGGTCGTGGTGGGGCTGTGGTCTTATTTGGGCTCTGGTCCTGGTGGGACTCTAGTGCTGGTGGGGCTCTGGTCTTATTGGGGCTTTGGTCCTGACGAGGCTCTGGTCTTATTGGGGCTCTGGTCCCGGTGAGGCTCTGGTCCTGGTGCCTGTCAGGGCTCTGGTCGTGGTGGGGCTCTGGTCGTGGTGGGCCTCTGGTCCTGGTGGGGCTCTGGTCCTAGTGGGGCTCTGATCATGGTGAGGCTCTGGTCCTTATGGGGCTCTGGTCCTGGAAGGGCTCTGGTCCTGTTGAGGCTCTGGTCCTGGTGCCTGTAAGGGCTCTGGTCGTGGTGGGGCTCTGGTCGTGGTGGGACTCTAGTGCTGGTGGGGCTCTGGTCCTTATGGGGTTCTGGTCCTGGTGAGGCTCTGGTCTTATTGGTGCTCTGGTCCTGGTAGGGCTCTGGTCCTGGTTGGGCTCTGGTCCTGGAAGGGCTCTGGTCCTGTTGAGGCTCTGGTCCTGGTGCCTGTCAGGGCTCTGGTCGTGGTGGGGCTCTGGTCTTGGTGGGCCTCTGGTCCTGGTGGGGCTCTGGTCCTAGTGGGGCTCTGATCCTGGTGAGGCTCTGGTCCTTATGGGGCTCTGGTCCTGGAAGGGCTCTGGTCCTGTTGAGGCTCTGGTCCTGGTGCCTGTCAGGGCTCTGGTCGTGGTGGGGCTCTGGTCGTGGTGGGACTCTAGTGCTGGTGGGGCTCTGGTCCTTATCAGGCTCTGGTTCTGGTGGGACTCTTATGCTGGTGGGGCTCGGATCTTATTGGGGCTCTGGTCCTATTGAGGCTCTGGTCCTGGTGGGGCTCTGGTCCTATTGAGGCTCTGGTCCTGGTGGGGCTCTGGTCCTTATGAGGCTCTGGTCCTGGTGGCACTATGGTGCTGGTTGGACTCTAGTGCTGGTGGGGCTCTGGTTTTTGTCGGACTCTAATGCTGGTGGGGCTCGCATCTTATTGGTGCTCTGGTCCTGGTAGGGTTCTAGTGCTGGTGGGACTCTGGTCCTTATCAGGCTCTGGTCCTGGTGGGACTTTAATGCTGGTGGGTCTCGGATTTTATTGGGGCTCTGGTCCTGGTAGGATTTTGGTCCCATTGGCTGTTCTGGCTGCTGCCAGAGATGGAAGCCAGTGAGCTGGAGTCCATCCAGCCAGCCGTCCCCCACTTAGCAGCCTGTGGACCCTCACGGACCAACCCAGAGCCTGTTACATGGTTCTGTTAGAACAAGCACCAGCTCAACAAGGCATACTGTCTTTACTTCACTGGTGGAGACAGTCCCTGGTGGTCAGAAGAGGAACTGCAGATCCTCTTTTGGACTTGCATCAGTGTTGAAAACTGGAAGCTGGACCTTTCTTTACATGCAGGATAATGGAGGTTGGCAGTTTAGGCCCCTCCCTGAGGGGAGGAGCAGTGGATAGATAGATTCATAGATGCTTCTAGACCTACAAACCTGTGGAGGCAGTAGAGTAGGAAGCAGGAGCACACGGAGTCCAGGGAAAATTTAAGTCCAAGATTTAGGATCGGTCTCTGAAGGCCACCTCAGGATCCTGGTCAGTCCATCCTCCTGACCCTCTGAGGGTGGAACCCCAACAACAGGGTCACCTGGGTCCTGATGGGAGTTGATGGGGGGCACATTCAGAGCTTTTCCCATGACTGTATAAATGTAAAACTTATTGCCGTCTTTCGTGCTTCTGATGCAACTTGAACTAAACGTTCACGTCATCGTGGTCCAATTTGCCAGGACGCTGAGTAAGAGGATTTGTTTACAGCTAAACACAATGTAATTCTGATGATATTTTAGGTTATTCATTCCCTCTTCAAATCTTTTAGGTTCAGACAACGCAATCATATTTCCATGAGTTTCTTCATGATTGACCTCCACTTCCTTCACTAAAATCACATCACCGGGATTAAAGGCCAGTGATTAAAATCCAATCCATTCATATTTGTCAGAGGATGATGTCAACATGGGATTAAACGGTTTCATTTTGACTTTGACGAGATTTTATTATCATTCAAAATGAAACCTCAGATGTTCCTCCACCTGCTGCAGAGCTGCATTAATATGAACTTTTGACTTATTAGGAAACGATAAAGTTATCCACCTCCTTACAGAACACATAAATATCAAACAGCCAGTATTATAAAGTCATGGAAAAGCCGGTAAAATAAGATCAGCTAATGAAACAGTTCACATTCTCTGGGAAAAGTTAACTCTTTCTGCTCACGTTGGACATTTAAACACGGAGACAGCCCCTAGTGGTCGGTCAGGGACCTGCACTGCTACACGAGCTTGGGTCCAGTTATTTAAATCTGTTAAATTTGCAGTAAATTACATTTTATTATTGAGCATATTTGATAAATTGCAAATTCAACAAATATATTCTTTGAAATATTCATAAAAAGCATCTAAAATACTGAAAAAACAGCTTTCGATACCTGCTACAAGCCAGAAATCTGGGTGTTGTTATGGACTCAGACCTGAACTTCAGTAGTCAGATCAAGACAGTTGTGAAGTCAGCTTATTATCACTTAAAGAACATATCCAGGATTAAAGGACTGATGTCTCTGCAGGATTTAGAAAAACTTGTCCATGCATTTATCTTCAGTAGACTAGACTACTGTAACGCTGTCCTGACAGGTCTCCCTAAAAAGACCATCAGACAGCTGCAGTTAGTCCAGAACCTGCTGCTCCAGTCCTCACTAACACCAGGAAACTGGATCATATAACTCCAGTCCTCACTAACACCAGGAAACTGGATCATATAACTCCAGTCCTCACTAACACCAGGAAACTGGATCATATAACTCCAGTCCTCACTAACACCAGGAAACTGGATCATATAACTCCAGTCCTCACTAACACCAGGAAACTGGATCATATAACTCCAGTCCTCACTAACACCAGGAAACTGGATCATATAACTCCAGTCCTCACTAACACCAGGAAACTGGATCATATAACTCCAGTCCTCACTAACACCAGGAAACTGGATCATATAACTCCAGTCCTCACTAACACCAGGAAACTGGATCATATAACTCCAGTCCTCACTAACACCAGGAAACTGGATCATATAACTCCAGTCCTCACTAACACCAGGAAAACTGGATCATATAACTCCAGTCCTCACTAACACCAGGAAACTGGATCATATAACTCCAGTCCTCACTAACACCAGGAAACTGGAAACTGGATCATATAACTCCAGTCCTCACTAACACCAGGAAAGGAAACTGGATCATATAACTCCAGTCCTCACTAAACACCAGGAAACTGGATCATATAACTCCAGTCCTCACTAACACCAGGAGGAAACTGGATCATATAACTCCAGTCCTCACTAACACCAGGAAACTGGATCATATAACTCCAGTCCTCACTAACACCAGGAAACTGGATCATATAAACTCCAGTCCTCACTAACACCAGGAAACTGGATCATATAACTCCAGTCCTCACTAACACCAGGAAACTGGATCATATAACTCCAGTCCTCACTAACACCAGGAAAACTGGATCATATAACTCCAGTCCTCACTAACACCAGGAAACTGGATCATATAACTCCAGTCCTCACTAACACCAGGAAACTGGATCATATAACTCCAGTCCTCACTAACACCAGGAAACTGGATCATATAACTCCAGTCCTCACTAACACCAGGAAACTGGATCATATAACTCCAGTCCTCACTAACACCAGGAAAACTGGATCATATAACTCCAGTCCTCACTAACACCAGGAAACTGGATCATATAACTCCAGTCCTCACTAACACCAGGAAACTGGATCATATAAACTCCAGTCCTCACTAACACCAGGAAACTGGATCATATAACTCCAGTCCTCACTAACACCAGGAAAACTGGATCATATAACTCCAGTCCTCACTAACACCAGGAAACTGGATCATATAACTCCAGTCCTCACTAACACCAGGAAACTGGATCATATAACTCCAGTCCTCACTAACACCAGGAAACTGGATCATATAACTCCAGTCCTCACTAACACCAGGAAACTGGATCATATAACTCCAGTCCCTCACTAACACCAGGAAACTGGATCATATAACTCCAGTCCTCACTAACACCAGGAAAACTGGATCATATAACTCCAGTCCTCACTAACACCAGGAAACTGGATCATATAACTCCAGTCCTCACTAACACCAGGAGGAAACTGGATCATATAACTCCAGTCCTCACTAACACCAGGAAACTGGATCATATAACTCCAGTCCTCACTAACACCAGGAAACTGGATCATATAACTCCAGTCCTCACTAACACCAGGAAACTGGATCATATAACTCCAGTCCTCACTAACACCAGGAAAACTGGATCATATAACTCCAGTCCTCACTAAACACCAGGAAACTGGATCATATAACTCCAGTCCCTCACTAACACCAGGAAACTGGATCATATAACTCCAGTCCTCACTAACACCAGGAAACTGGATCATATAACTCCAGTCCTCACTAACACCAGGAAACTGGATCATATAACTCCAGTCCTCACTAACACCAGGAAACTGGATCATATAACTCCAGTCCTCACTAACACCAGGAAACTGGATCATATAACTCCAGTCCTCACTAACACCAGGAAAACTGGATCATATAACTCCAGTCCTCACTAACACCAGGAAACTGGATCATATAACTCCAGTCCTCACTAACACCAGGAAACTGGATCATATAACTCCAGTCCTCACTAACACCAGGAAACTGGATCATATAACTCCAGTCCTCACTAACACACCAGGAAACTGGATCATATAACTCCAGTCCTCACTAACACCAGGAAACTGGATCATATAACTCCAGTCCTCACTAACACCAGGAAACTGGATCATATAAACTCCAGTCCTCACTAACACCAGGAAACTGGATCATATAACTCCAGTCCTCACTAACACCAGGAAACTGGATCATATAACTCCAGTCCTCACTAACACCAGGAAAATGGATCATATAACTCCAGTCCTCACTAACACCAGGAAACTGGATCATATAACTCCAGTCCTCACTAACACCAGGAAACTGGATCATATAACTCCAGTCCCCACTAACACCAGGAAACTGGATCATATAACTCCAGTCCTCACTAACACCAGGAAACTGGATCATATAACTCCAGTCCTCACTAACACCAGGAAACTGGATCATATAACTCCAGTCCTCACTAACACCAGGAAAACTGGATCATATAACTCCAGTCCCCACTAACACCAGGAAACTGGATCATATAACTCCAGTCCTCACTAACACCAGGGAAACTGGATCATATAACTCCAGTCCTCACTAACACCAGGAAACTGGATCATATAACTCCAGTCCTCACTAACACCAGGAAACTGGATCATATAACTCCAGTCCTCACTAACACCAGGAAACTGGATCATATAACTCCAGTCCTCACTAACACCAGGAAACTGGATCATAACTCCAGTCCTCACTAACACCAGGAAACTGGATCATATAACTCCAGTCCTCACTAACACCAGGAAACTGGATCATATAACTCCAGTCCTCACTAACACCAGGAAACTGGATCATATAACTCCAGTCCTCACTAACACCAGGAAACTGGATCATATAACTCCAGTCCTCACTAACACCAGGAAACTGGATCATATAACTCCAGTCCTCACTAAACACCAGGAAACTGGATCATATAAACTCCAGTCCTCACTAACACCAGGAAACTGGATCATATAACTCCAGTCCTCACTAACACCAGGAAACTGGATCATATAACTCCAGTCCTCACTAACACCAGGAAACTGGATCATATAAACTCCAGTCCTCACTAACACCAGGAAACTGGATCATATAACTCCAGTCCTCACTAACACCAGGAAACCAGGAAAACTGGATCATATAACTCCAGTCCTCACTAACACCAGGAAAACTGGATCATATAACTCCAGTCCTCACTAACACCAGGAAACTGGATCATATAACTCCAGTCCTCACTAACACCAGGAAAACTGGATCATATAACTCCAGTCCTCACTAACACCAGGAAACTGGATCATATAACTCCAGTCCTCACTAACACCAGGAAACTGGATCATATAACTCCAGTCCTCACTAACACCAGGAAACTGGATCATATAACTCCAGTCCTCACTAACACCAGGAAACTGGATCATATATAACTCCAGTCCTCACTAACACCAGGAAACTGGATCATATAACTCCAGTCCTCACTAACACCAGGAAACTGGATCATATAACTCCAGTCCTCACTAACACCAGGAAACTGGATCATATAACTCCAGTCCTCACTAACACCAGGAAACTGGATCATATAACTCCAGTCCTCACTAACACCAGGAAACTGGATCATATAACTCCAGTCCTCACTAAACACCAGGAAACTGGATCATATAACTCCAGTCCTCACTAACACCAGGAAACTGGATCATATAAACTCCAGTCCTCACTAACACCAGGAAACTGGATCATATAAACTCCAGTCCTCACTAACACCAGGAAACTGGATCATATAACTCCAGTCCTCACTAACACCAGGAAACTGGATCATATAACTCCAGTCCTCACTAACACCAGGAAACTGGATCATATAACTCCAGTCCCCACTAACACCAGGAAAAACTGGATCATATAACTCCAGTCCTCACTAACACCAGGAAACTGGATCATATAACTCCAGTCCTCACTAACACCAGGAAAGGAAACTGGATCATATAACTCCAGTCCTCACTAACACCAGGAAAACTGGATCATATAACTCCAGTCCTCACTAACACCAGGAAACTGGATCATATAACTCCAGTCCCCTCACTAACACCAGGAAACTGGATCATATAACTCCAGTCCTCACTAACACCAGGAAACTGGATCATATAACTCCAGTCCTCACTAACACCAGGAAACTGGATCATATAACTCCAGTCCTCACTAACACCAGGAAACTGGATCATATAACTCCAGTCCTCACTAACACCAGGAAACTGGATCATATAACTCCAGTCCTCACTAAACACCAGGAAACTGGATCATATAACTCCAGTCCTCACTAACACCAGGAAACTGGATCATATAACTCCAGTCCTCACTAACACCAGGAAACTGGATCATATAACTCCAGTCCTCACTAACACCAGGAAACTGGATCATATAACTCCAGTCCTCACTAACACCAGGAAAGGAAAACTGGATCATAAACTCCAGTCCTCACTAACACCAGGAAACTGGATCATATAACTCCAGTCCTCACTAACACCAGGAAACTGGATCATATAACTCCAGTCCTCACTAACACCAGGAAACTGGATCATATAACTCCAGTCCTCACTAACACCAGGAAACTGGATCATATAACTCCAGTCCTCACTAACACCAGGAAACTGGATCATATAACTCCAGTCCTCACTAACACCAGGAGGAAACTGGATCATATAAACTCCAGTCCTCACTAACACCAGGAAACTGGATCATATAACTCCAGTCCTCACTAACACCAGGAAAACTGGATCATATAACTCCAGTCCTCACTAACACCAGGAAACTGGATCATATAACTCCAGTCCTCACTAACACCAGGAAACTGGATCATATAACTCCAGTCCTCACTAACACCAGGAAACTGGATCATATAACTCCAGTCCTCACTAACACCAGGAAACTGGATCATATAACTCCAGTCCCTCACTAACACCAGAAAACTGGATCATATAACTCCAGTCCTCACTAACACCAGGAAACTGGATCATATAACTCCAGTCCTCACTAACACCAGGAAACTGGATCATATAACTCCAGTCCTCACTAACACCAGGAAACTGGATCATATAACTCCAGTCCTCACTAACACCAGGAAACTGGATCATATAACTCCAGTCCTCAGATCTTTACACTGGCTTCCTGTTTGTCAAAGAATTGACTTCAAAATCCTGCTGTTAGTTTACAAAGCACTGAATGGTTTAGGGCCAAAATACATTCAGGATCTTCTGGTTGGTTCTGAACCCACCAGATCCCTCAGGTCATCAGGTTCAAGTCTACTTTCTGTTCCCAGAGTCAGAACTAAACACGGAGAGGCAGCGTTCAGTTTTTATGCTCCTCAAATGTGGAACAAACTCCCAGAAACCTGCAGGTCTGCTGACACTCTCAGCAGTTTTAAATCAAGGTTAAAAACTTTTCTATTTGCCACATTTTATCATAATAATTAACTTTTATTTCTTGCATTTTATCTACATTTTTAATTCCTAAATCAAAAACAACTGTTGATTAACTTTTTGCATTTTTATTATTATTTTATCTTTTTATTTCCACCTGTTTTAATGTAATGCTCTGTAATGCTTATGTACAGCACCTTGAATTGTCTTGTACACGAAATGTGCTATACAAATAAACTTGCCTTGCCTTGCCTTGCCTTGCTACACTTTCCTGTTAAACTGAAATTCTTAAAAAAAAAATCATAATATTTATTGTTCATTATTGTGTTACTCCATATAATAGATATTTGTATATATTTGTTTTATAAAATATTCATGATAATTGAGTTAAAATGCACATTTTAGTCAGATTCCCGGGTTTTCACTCAGTGCTGTTACCATAAAACTCCCTCTTCCTGGAAAATTTGGAACTTTCCTTCGGTTGCCTATTCCACAAGAAGTTTAGATTTAGATCTTCTGAAGGTCATAGGAAGGTCAAAAGAAAGTTCTCCCATTTTTTGTCTGTATAGTTCATATTTTTGAAACAATGACTAACAGGGTCAGTCTCAACTTACAATCCTGTTACCTACATTATTTTACAGTAAGTAGCATAAATGTTTTGTCACTATATTTTATGCATTTGCTAATATTAAGCTAAATGTTCAGTCCTGTAACTTTCACTGATGTTACTCATATACTTTTTTTCCCCAGCTTCTTACAATGGTTTGAGTTTTGGTAACAGGACTGAGAAGACTGCAACTATCTCCTGCCTAGATGTCTTATAAAAAAGGCAGTTAAGTGGCCTGAGATTGGGCAACACACAGTTTACACAGTTAAATGTGTTTGTTAAATTCAGTGTTGAAAAAAGTTCAAAAGTAAAGTTTAATTTAGAAGTCTTTTATCAAACAAACAGCACCTTGAGATTGGTACGAAGTTATAGAAGTAGTAGTAGCGGAGACGTTTCAAGGGTATGACAGCAGGACATTTCACACATGGAACTGTGAAAAGACTTTTATTGATATGAGAACATTTTAACAATTTTATAATAAAACATTCTGTCGTGACTCCACTGGCTGAACAGCAGGGGGACACGCCCAGCACGTCCCAGCACGTCCCAGCGCGTCCCAGCGCGTCCCAGCACGTCCCAGCACGTCCCAGCACGTCCCAGCACGTGGCCAGGGAGCTGCGTGCTCGGCGACGTGAGCAGGCGCAGCGCGCTCCCACTCCACCTGATCTCCATCACCTCATCACGCACCTGCGGCTCGGGGCTCGTTACCTGTGAGGGATAAATGTCAGATCGCTCCAGAGCTCTTGGTGAGTTCTTGCCGTCCCTCCCTGTGTGTTGTTTCCTGGTGTTTCGTCCGTGAGTACTCGCCCTCACTCTCTTCGTGCTGGTTCTTGGTGGATTTACTTCCTGTGGATTACTACCGTGTTGGATTACTGTCATCGTGACTACTCCTGCACCGGAATACTATGGTTTGGATTTGCGAGCTCGTCTTCCTGCACCAACCCAGTATGTTCTCCACCAGCACGGCTCGCATTGCATATATGACCAACCTGCTCACGGGGTGAGCGGCGCAGTGGGCTACCGCCTGCTGGACCATGGGGGCCCAGTTTTGCCATAATTACCAGGACTTTGTCGCTGAACTCCGCAAGGTTTTTCATCATCCTGTGGGAGGCCATGATCCGGGGGTCCGGCTCATTAGACTGCAACAAGGCAACGCCCGAGTGTCGGATTACGCCGTGGAGTTCCGACTAGCTGCTATTGAGAGCGGGTGGAACGACCAGGCCCTCCGGGTGGTGTTTCGGAGGGGTCTCAGCGACACCATCAAGGATCAACTGGCCACCCATGAGGAACCTACGTCCCTGGAGGGGCTCATCTCCCTGGCCATCAGAATCGACGGGCGGATCAGGGAGAGGAGACAGGAACAACCAGCGTCGGTCACCTCCGAGTCGCCGCCGCACCAGCCAGCCCGAGAGAAACCCCGTCTCTCAGCCGAATCCGGTGGGAGACTACCACCCGTGCTGGTTATACTGGGTGCTGTGCTGGTTATACTGGGTGGATTGCCTCACTGTGTGAGTTTTCTTTTCCAGTGACTCCTCTCCTGGGGCAGAAGAAAGGACTTCCGTGTTTCTCCCAGTTCTGGGTTGCCCAGACTCAGCACTTCTGTGCTGGTGACTGCCTTTCCTTCAGTGACTTTCTTAGTCTGTTGGATTTTACAATAAAGATGGTCTCTACCGATACAAACTCTATACTCTCTGTGTCGTGCATTTGGGGTCGCATTTCAACCGTAACACATTCACTGCCACTAACATGGCTTTTAGTTTTATTTTGTTACCAATAATATAGTTTTAATATTACAGATTATTTGAGGTATGTTTCTGACATTTATTTTTTCAAAATACCATTAATAAGTGCTAAGAAAGCTCTTAGTAACTACACTTGTTTTTAGGGATTCTGCTCTAAAATCACAGTTAAATCAAAATTAGTATATCTCCGTAAATACTATTTAAATACTACACGTGGTATCAAAATAAATGTAACATGTGTTAGATTAAAGCAAAAGTGTAAAAAATAAGGACACATCTTACCAGGTGAGAGTAAATGAAGATGGAACATGAGATAAAGATCAACATATTTCACTTTCACAGAGTAATAATCTCCTAAAATTCATGTACCTGAAGTCAAAGCCCTCCAGAAACCCATTCTAGAACATTTCATTATTTATTAAACCAAGATGGATTTTTCTGTTGCGTATCACCAAATTTGAAAATTTTTCAAATCTGCTCGATTATAGTGGTTTTCACACACACACACACACACACACACACACACACACACACACACACACACACACATATATATACACATACATATTTATATATGGTAGCACTTTATAATAACTACACACTATTAAGCATTAGTTAAGCATCAGTAAATGCTTAATTGATTATCATTATCATTAATTCATCATTAGTAAAGCATTATTAATACATAACTAAGCATTAATAAACAGTTATAAACCTTACAACTAAACACTATTAAGCATTAGTAAAATGCTCAATTGATCATGAATTTATCATTTGTATAGCTGGATTCTCATACTTTGCAAATGATAGATTGAACATTTACAAATAAGTAATATATGTCTGTTAATGGTTCATAAGATCATTTAGAATATACCGTACCGTACCGTCTTCTTCCTCTTATCCGAGGTCGGGTCGCATCAGCCGGAGTAAGGAGGCCCAGACCCCCCTCTCCCCGGCCACTTCCTCCAGCTCCTCTGGGGGGATCCCGAGGCGTTCCCAGGCCAGCCGAGAGACATAGTCCCTCCAGCGTGTCCTGGGTCTTCCCCGGGGTCTCCTCCCAGTGGGCCGTGCCCGGAACACCTCACCAGGGAGGCGTCCAGGAGGCATCCTAACCAGATGAACCACCTCATCTGGCTCCTCTCGATGCGGAGGAGCAGCGGTTCTACTCTGAGCCCCTCCCGGATGACCGAGCTTCTCACCCTATCTCTAAGGGAGAGCCCAGCCACCCTGCGAAGGAAGCTCATTTCAGCCGCTTGTATCCGCCATCTTGTTCTTTCGGTCACTACCCAAAGCTCATGACCATAGGTGAGGGTAGGAACATAGATCGACCAGTAAATCGAGAGCTTCGCCTTCCGACTCAGCTCCTTCTTCACCACAACAGACCGGCGCAGCACCCGCATCACTGCAGATGCCGCACCGATCCGTCTGTCGATCCCCCGCTCCATCCTTCCCTCACTCGTGAACAAGATCCCGAGATACCTAAACTCCTCCACTTGGGGAAGGACCTCATCCCCAACCCGGAGAGGGCACTCCACCCTTTTCCGGCTGAGGACCATGGTCTCGGATTTGGAGGTGCTGATTCTCATCCCAGCCGCTTCAACCGGCTGCGAATCGCTCCAGCGAGAGCTGTAGATCACGGCTCGATGAAGCCAACAGAACCACATCATCTGCAAATAGCAGAGACCCAATCCTGAGGCCACCGAACCGGATCCCCTCAACACCTCGACTGCGCCTAGAAATTCTGTCCATAAAAGTAATGAACAGAATCGGTGACAAAGGGCAGCCTTGGCGGAGTCCAACCCTCACTGGAAACGAATCCGACTTACTGCCGGCAATGCAGACCAAACTCTAGCACCGGTTGTACAGGGACCGGACAGCCCGTATAAGGGAGTCCGGCACCCCATACTCCTGAAGCACCCCCCACAGGAATCCCCGGGGAACACGGTCGAACGCCTTCTCCAAGTCCACAAAACACATGTAGACTGGTTGGGCGAACTCCCATGGCCCCTCCAAGACCCTGAAGAGGGTGTAGAGCTGGTCCACCGTTCCACGGCCGGGACGAAAACCACACTGCTCCTCCTCAATCCGAGATTCAACTATCCGACGGACCCTCCTCTCCAGGACCCCTGAATAGACCTTCCCAGGGAGGCTGAGGAGTGTGATCCCCCTGTAGTTGGAACACACCCTCCGGTCCCCCTTTTTAAAGAGGGGGACCACCACCCCAGTCTGCCAATCCAGCGGTACTGTCCCCGACGTCCACGCGATGCTGCAGAGGCGTGTCAACCAAGACAGCCCCTCAGCATCCAGAGCCTTGAGGAACTCCGGCGGATCTCATCCACACCCGGAGTTCCTTACTTACATACTTAGAATATCTAAGTAAATTATATACGGACCATTTGTAGGTATATTCATGTGTACATTTGTACATGGTTAGAGTGTTAATACATGTTTTACAAACACTTATTCATACTCAATGAACGTTTTATTAAGGTAGTTAATACTCATTAGTTAAGTGTTTCATGTTTCTATGCCTTATAAGGCATTTATAAATGAGATAGAAGCAGTGATATAGAAAATGTCAATTTATTTTGCAACAATGTGAACTGCCCTTGCCGTTTAAAAATAAAATAAACATTTTTGTACTGTATGAAAATAAATAATAAACAATCCTGTAAACATGAAAATAAAATAAAATAAGCATTCTTGTACTGTAATGTAGGAGGACTCGTGTAATTTATTAATATTTTAATAATTGCCTAGGGTGCCACCGCCTTTTTCCTTAAAAAAGACAGAAAAATTAAAGAGCAAATGAATCACAATTTCTAGTGGGTTCTTGACGAGTAAGATTGGCTGTTGGAAATTCAATCAGAGTCGCCGACACGTTTTAAGACATTTATTTAGACACAGACATGAACACAACACATATAAGACATTTATCTATATAAAATGCACATCAACATATACGAATTCTTAATTTTTGGCTATAGCGCATGACAAGAAATGACGACAGAGAGTAGAGGAAGGAAGTGAAACATAATAACAAAGATGGCGGGTACCGAAGGGGTTGCTAATGGTTAATCTGTTATCAAAGTTAATAAAATAAGAAAGAGGGGGCAATTCTCGAACTAATTAGCTGCCGAATAATGGGGAAGCGGGGCCCGGACGTGGTCCGTGGCGCCCGGCCTGTCTGAACCGTCAACCTGGGGGACACCACTCTTATCTCTTTCAGCCTTACCCTGGCGAGTCTGGCGCTTACTTGTCGTTGAATACACCGGGTGGCACACGGTTCGCAGTGGCGTTATCCGGGAATCGTGTTTGGCCGATGGCTGTCTGGATGTCCTGCAGTCAGGGTCTCCGGACGTAGCGCGTGACTCGGGCGGATTGGACTGTTTTCTTTTCTGGTGGGCCGGTTCCGGTGGTCTCGGAATCCGACAGGCAGGCTGAGACGTCTGGTGTCCCGGACTCGGCGCTGGTCGGCAGTAATCGGCAGTTAAAGAGTTCGATGACTTGCGGAGTGGCTCGTCGAAATAGACGTGAGCCCCAAAAGAAAGACGAATTAACCAAAAATCAATATTACTAACCAATGCCGAAAATCTGGTCAGTTTGACAAAAAAGCTGTAAGCGTGGGCTTCAGGGTATCAACGTCAAAGCGTTTAAGTGCTCCCTGCCGCACGTGAAAGGCTAACAAAAGAAAACTTACAACTAACCTCTGTTAGTTTAGATTATTCAGAGATTGTTCAGAGATCAAAAGTCAATGCGGCGCGACTGCCAAGCTTCTGTAAAAATGAGGACTGAAAAATGTGCAGAAGCAAAATCGAATTGAGAAAAATAAAAATGAAGCAATAAAATGATTTCAGCGTGTCGTCCGCGCTAAAAAAGTAAAAAGAAAAAAAAAGAATTAAGAGAAGAGAAGAGTTTCAAGAGAGAAGAGCATAAGACAAGAGAGACAAAGAAGTGTCGTCTTCTTTTGTACTGATGAATACTAATGAGCGTTTATGCAAAATAAGAGGGTTTGGTCGATGTTTTGTCCAATCAGAGACGGGGATTTTTTCCCGCCGGATCACAAAGCAATGCTTTGGAAGGAACTCCTTCTACCCAACTGCCATCAGAGTCCTGAACACTTGACAGGACTTACAATTTTTACCCTTTATCTTTATTACTTTTTTTTTTTTTAATTTATTTTATGTTGGACTCCCCCCCCCCCCCCCACGGAATACCTCACAGAATAGACTGCACAAATTCCTCTGTTGCACATTTGGATTTGGACTACCTCAACAATAGACTGCACATTTGCACATATCCGCTCTACTTTACACAATATTATTATTTGTACATATGTATATACCGTCTCCTTTATAAACAAACAAACAAGTACTTCTGTACTACTTCTTTGCACTAGTTATACTATTTTATTTTTATTTTATTTTATTTTTTATATTAGTTTTAGGTGTGTTTTGGCATTCCACGCGGGCAGCAATGTAAGAATTTCATTGTGCAAGGGAACTCACTTTTTATCTGCACATATGACAATAAACACTTTGAATCTTGAATATTGAATCTGTATGCAAACATGGTGGGGGTGGTGTTTTGGGGGTCCTTTGTCTCCCACTCGCCATGCGCTCTTTTTTTGTAGTCCACAAATTTCAACACATTTAAACAGTTGACTTAATTATCAGGGTGTGTTAACCAAACATCACAAACGCAAATATCAACAGTTATGTCACAGGATAATACTTGAACCTTACATTAAGAAATGCCCCTTTGGGAGAGAAAGCTTGGGGTGGCATGCAGTGGCGGCTGAAAAAAAATCTTGGTAGGGCTGGTGTGCCAACATTTTTCCCTGCCTAATCTAGCATAAGCATTAAAATGAACAGTCGGAAAATGACAACAGGTCCAGAATAATAATTTAATTTCAGTTTCCAGTTTCAAATAAGAAGTAACAATTTACAGCTATATTAGACTTTATGCTATCAAATACTATACAATCAAGGGGTAAATTGTCCCTCCGGAAGGATGCTGCAGCCTCTCCAATAAGGCTCCAGCTGTTGAATCCGCACAGCTGTTGGGTAGCTTGATGAATCAATAGAACCGCTCCTGTATATTGTTGGGTCCATCAATGTACCTCAGTACCAGGACTAGCTGACATCATGTCCCCACATTGCTTATTCAAAAGCACCACAAAATTTAACACAATTGATTACCTTGGACACAATATTACGGTTTTTATCTACCTCTTCATTGTGCCTTCTTTCAGTAATGTGGTGCCCATCATCTAGCTGCATTGCTATGCTAATCTTTCCGAGCACAGCTAGCTTTACGCAGTTTTCCATGTGAACTTTGGATCTCTCATGTTTCTTGAACCGTTCAGAGGTGGTTTAAGTCAGTTAGTCCAGTCTTTGTCCAAGTCCAATCACATCTGTCACTTCTGAAGAGGATACAGGGGAAACAGAAAAGTGCATTAGCTGCGCCACAACCTGCCAGCCACGTCTCAGGGTTTAACCAACTCTGACAAAAACTCAGTTTGTATGATTTACCTTTCTCCTTCGTTTACTGGAAAATGTTAATTTCAGGCTTGTCGGGTCCCAGCTCCTTAACCAGAAGTTTTTTCTCCGTCGTCCGTCTCACAAAAGGGAACATTAATAATGATTTCACCGAATTAGGTGAAGCTGCTCTTGAACTCCAGTTGTCGCCATCTCTCTTCCTCGTTGTCGTATTTTTTCTCTCCAGACGTAGGACAGAGTCTAGGAGTCGCTCTACGAAATAAAACTACCGCTGGCCCTTCACGTAGCTCTAGCTCATAAACCTTCACGCATTTTACGTAGCTGTTGGGGCGACATTTCCAGCGCCCCATCGGCATTAAATTTGGTGACGTTGATAGGCCAATTATCAATCATTTTTACCTAGCAACCATAACCGGATTGGCTATTTAGCTGCAGGTCGTGAGAGAACGACGCACTGTAGGTCGGTGGAAATTCACTGTTTAATGAGTGTCAGTTGGTGGAAATCAGAATCAGAATCAGAATCAGAATCAGAATCATTTTTTAATCGCCAAGTACGTTCACACATACAAGGAATTTTGTTCCGGCAGGTGGTAACACTCTCAGAATAAGAAAGGAATATGTAATAAGAAAAACAGGATATGTACATCATATACAAAAGTAAAAAAAAAAAAAAAAAGTAAGTTAAAAAATAGAATAAAATAAAATAAATAGGTAAGTAAGTAAAATAGTATGATAGTATAGATGTATAGTACTATATACATTTATGTATAGTATAAATGTTGTTTAAATTATTTAAATCGTATGTAGGCACACACATACTATTAATTAATCTGATGCTGATCAAAAAAATAAATAAAAATAAAATAGAATAAATATTTTTCCCCTCCACAGCTGGTGGGGCGGCGCCCCCAGCGCCCCCTATGGGCCAGCCGCCTCTGGTGGCATGGATCTAAATACACAATAATAACCCGTTCCACTCAACTTCACAGTCCCCTTTTTATGTTTTCGTGTTCCACCGTTTGTCATATCCTCTTTAGTTAGAACATTCTAAGGAACCCAGTTGTGGTTGCTTGTCCTGTAAAAGTTATCTGGTTATATATATGTTCATTCAAAAGAGGGGATTGAAGATTTGCTGGTAGGCTGTTCTCCCACATATGCAGCAGGGGGGGGTTTATGACCCTCTTTGGTCTTAAGTGCATTCCAACTTTAAAGGTCCGGTTTTTCTCCATTCGGTTGCATTCCAGTGTCTCTGGAACGAAAGTTATAGGCTTCGCTAAGCTTTGGCTTAGCGTCGTCATGGTAACGTGGGCATTTCTGAGTCTTTATGGTTCCTAGGTGCTGTGGGGGTCAGATATCTAGTTGGGAGTTCACAGGCTGCAGAGGCAACTTTAATTAATAAAATAAAATCCGATGACGGGATCCTACAGTAAGTATGTAAACAAAGTGCCAAACATTTAATAACATTAAATAAAATCTTTATAAAAAGATACAAGATTTTCTGAGCGGGTGTGAAAACCTAATAAATCACCTCTCCTACAGTGACAAAAATACCTGTGCATATATCACTCAATTTTATTTTACATTTTTTTAAATGAGATTTACACTAAATATGTGTTACTGACAAGTGCTGATGTTAAAAGTGTCATGTCTGCAGCTACTAAAGAGGACCAAGGTGCAGGAGATCTCAAAAAGAGCAAGGTTTATTTAACAAAACACAAAAAAAGTCCAGAATGATCCATAAACACAAAAAAAAGGCAAAGATCAAAAAACTCAAAAAGTCAAACTGCAAAAACATAACTAACGATAATCCAAAAGACGGGAGGGAAAACATACATGACTGCAAACACATAATCACAACAATGGACCCACAGAGAACAGGACTTAAATACACAGAGGAACAAACGAGAGGCAGGTGCAGGGAATCAAGGTAATGAGGGGAAGGAAGCAAAGCAGAAAACAATAGAGACAAGACAGACCTTCAAAGTAAAACAGGAAACACTAAAGACAGGGAGAGACGCCAACTTGACAGACACACACAGGGCTGCCATGGCGACCAGGCATAACAAAAAGTGTTTCAACAACAAATGTTATGGCACTTTAGTTCATATGGCAGCAGAACATTTAATAAAAGTGACCTTTACTCTACTTTTAAATTCATTATTTTATTTTGCGTATACAATGCGATTAATCGTGATTAATTGGGGAAATAAAGCGATTAATCACGATTAAAAATTTGATCGTTGCCTAGCGTCCTGGGGATCCAGTTACATCTTTGTTCCCGTCCCTGACCCACAGAGATTCCTCCAGAATCTTTGAACCTTTTGATTTATAATATATACAGCGGATGGAGAGAGTGTTCAAGCCTTTAATCAGATTTTCTCAGATCAGCGAACCTCTTCACATCTTTACAGGGACATTTGAAATGTGTAATATATATCAGACTGAATGAAACACATGTTTGACACATTAGCCCAGATGTTCAGGAGCTGTTGCAGATCTCACTGTGAGCCACATTAGTCCTCGGTCAACAGGGATCAGACAGACGCTCCACCGTTCCCTCTTTTAAATACGTAAGCTTCAGTCCATAAATTCCCATTTTGCTAAATGAGGTCAATTAGTCCTGATTTATTCCGGCGCGGGCCGATCGTCGAAAACCGACGCTAAATTGTTTTTGAACGCCGGCCACTCCTCGCCGGCGTCCATGAAGGACACGAGGAGTTTGTTTTGCTGCGATGTCAGAATCGTAATGTAATTACAAACCCATCTGTCTCCGTCTGTACGACAAGCGAAAAATGTCCAATTATGCTTTTGTTAAATTGTAATTAGTTCAGCTCAATTTGCTGTCCTCCAGCGTGCCGGATGTGGCTAATGAAAGGGAGAGGCGTGATTCGGAGCTGAAGAAGCTCGCAGATTTCCGCTCACATGTACATCATTAAACCATTTGACTGTCAGCTATCGGGACGGAAATCACTTTATTATCAAAGTTACTTTGTTACTTTGTGGAGTTGTTTGGGCCTAACCTTCAGGGCCATGTGTGGAAAAAAAGACCTCATACCAAAACAAACTGTACCAGAAGAACTGGACAAACCCTCCTGTGACATCACCCGTGGGTTTCTGAAGACTGCCCTTCAAACATGTTTTTCCTCGGACCACATGGCGCCATGCTGCAAATAGAGGGAACGGGGAACGCACGAACACGGACTCGTTCAATCAGTCGCCACAAGCTCGCTATTTTAGCTGGGCTGTCTTAGCTTACGCTAAGCTGTGATGCTAACTAATGTTACTTTACATTCGTTCTGATTAAATCTGTTCTATTGTTGCTACTAAAGCAACATCTAAAACCAGTGCTGGCAGAGCTGAAATGAGGAGTAGCGGAGCTCCAGTGGGCCTAGACCGGACCTAGATAGGACCTAGACCGGGCCTAGACTGGACCTGGACCGGACCTAGACCGGGCCTAGACCGGACCTGGATCAGGCCTAGACTGGACCTAGGCCAGGCCTAGATTGGGCCTAGGCTGGGCCTAGACCGGACCTGGATCAGGCCTAGACTGGACCTAGGCCAGGCCTAGACTGGGCCTAGGCTGGACCTAGGCCAGGCCTAGACTGGGCCTAGACTGGGCCTAGGCTGGGCCTAGACTGGACCTGGACCAGGCCTAGACTGGACCTAGGCCAGGCCTAGACTGGGCCTAGGCTGGGCCTAGACCGGACCTGGACCAGGCCTAGACTGGACCTAGGCCAGGCCTAGACTGGGCCTAGACTGGGCCTAGACTGGACCTAGGCTGGGCCTAGACCGGACCTGGACCAGGCCTAGACTGGACCTAGGCTGGGCCTAGACCGGACCTGGACCAGGCCTAGACTGGGCCTAGACTGGACCTAGGCTGGGCCTAGACCGGACCTGGACCAGGCCTAGACTGGGCCTAGACTGGGCCTAGACTGGACCTAGGCTGGGCCTAGACCGGACCTGGACCAGGCCTAGACTGGACCTAGGCCAGGCCTAGACTGGGCCTAGGCTGGACCTAGGCCAGGCCTAGACTGGGCCTACGCTGGGCCTAGACCGGACCTGGACCAGGCCTAGACTGGACCTAGGCCAGGTCTAGACTGGGCCTAGACTGGACCTAGGCCAGGCCTAGACTGGGCCTAGACTGGACCTAGTTCAGGCCTAGACTGGGCCTAGACTGGACCTAGGCCAGGCCTAGAATGGGCCTATACTGGACCTAGGCCAGGCCTAGACTGGGCCTAGGCTGGGCCTAGACTGGACCTGGACCGGGCCTAGACTGGACCTAGGCCAGGTCTAGACCGGGCCTAGACTGGACCTAGGGTGGGCCTAGACCAGACCTGGATCAGGCCTAGACTGGACCTAGGCCAGGCCTAGATTGGGCCTAGGCTGGGCCTAGACCGGACCTGGATCAGGCCTAGACTGGACCTAGGCCAGGCCTAGACTGGGCCTAGGCTGGACCTAGGCCAGGCCTAGACTGGACCTAGGCCAGGCCTAGACTGGGCCTAGACTGGGCCTAGGCTGGGCCTAGTCTGGACCTGGACCAGGCCTAGACTGGGCCTAGACTGGACCTAGGCTGGGCCTAGACCGGACCTGGACCAGGCCTAGACTGGGCCTAGACTGGGCCTAGACTGGACCTAGGCCAGGCCTAGACTGGGCCTAGACTGGGCCTAGACCGGACCTGGACCAGGCCTAGACTGGACCTAGGCCAGGCCTAGACTGGGCCTAGACCGGACCTAGATAGGACCTAGAATGGGCCTAGACTGGACCTGGACCAGGCCTAGACTGGACCTAGGCCAGGCCTAGACTGGGCCTAGACTGGACCTAGACCTGACCTAGACTGGGCCTAGACCGGACCTAGATAGGACCTAGAATGGGCCTAGACTGGACCTAGGCCAGGCCTAGACTGGGCCTAGGCTGGGCCTAGACCGGACCTGGACCAGGCCTAGACTGGACCTAGGCCAGGTCTAGACCGGGCCTAGACTGGACCTAGGGTGGGCCTAGACCAGACCTGGATCAGGCCTAGACTGGACCTAGGCCAGGTCTAGATTGGGCCTAGGCTGGGCCTAGACCGGACCTGGATCAGGCCTAGACTGGACCTAGGCCAGGCCTAGACTGGGCCTAGGCTGGACCTAGGCCAGGCCTAGACTGGGCCTACGCTGGGCCTAGACTGGACCTAGTTCAGGCCTAGACTGGACCTAGACTGGACCTAGGCCAGGCCTAGACTGGACCTAGGCCAGGCCTAGACTGGGCCTAGACTGGACCTAGGCCAGGCCTAGACTGGGCCTAGACTGGACCTAGGCCAGGCCTAGACTGGACCTAGGCCAGGCCTAGACTGGGCCTAGACTGGACCTAGGACTGGACCTGGGCCTAGACTGGCCTAGACTGGACCTAGGCCAGGCCTAGACTGGACCTAGGCCAGGCCTAGACTGGGCCTAGACTGGACCTAGGCCAGGCCTAGACTGGACCTAGTTCAGGCCTAGACTGGACCTAGACTGGACCTAGGCCAGGCCTAGACTGGACCTAGTTCAGGCCTAGACTGGGCCTAGACTGGACCTAGGCCAGGCCTAGACTGGACCTAGGCCTGGCCTAGACTGGGCCTAGACTGGACCTAGGCCAGGCCTAGACTGGACCTAGGCCAGGCCTAGACTGGGCCTAGACTGGACCTAGGCCAGGCCTAGACTGGACCTAGTTCAGGCCTAGACTGGACCTAGACTGGACCTAGGCCAGGCCTAGACTGGACCTAGTTCAGGCCTAGACTGGACCTAGACTGGACCTAGGCCAGGCCTAGACTGGACCTAGTTCAGGCCTAGACTGGGCCTAGACCGGACCTAGGCCAGGCCGGATCTCCGGCTTTTCACAATGATTCAGCAGGCCAGTTATATGAACACACATGACAGCTCCAGAGTTCTAGAAACGTCTGTCTGATCAGCTTCAAGGATGGACGTTTTCTCTGAATGTTGTTGAAGCAAACACCCAAAACATGGAAAAAAAAACACTGAATGTAAAGGTTCACTTTTTTAATGATGATGCATCCAGAGTAATAACATCTAATAATCTAATAACGGCCTCTGCAACTACACATGTTAAAGAGGAGACGAGTCCAGACCCAATGGATCGTTCAGGTCCTTCTGAAAGTTTTCAGCCTCCTTGAACTTTTCAACCTTTTGCCACATTTCAGGCTTCAAACATAAAGATATGAAATGTTTATTTTTGTCAAGAATCAACAACAAGTGGGACACACTTGTGAAGTGGAAGGAAATTTATTGGATATTTTAAACTTTTTCATCAAATAAAAAACTGTAAAGTGGGGCGTGCAATATTATTGGGCCCCTCTACTTTCAGAGAAGCAAACTGAGTCCAGAAGTTCAGTATTGATCTCTGAATGATCGAATGTTGTCCTGAATGACTGATGGTGATCAATAGATCCACCTGTGTGTAATCAAGTCTCCGTATAAATGCACCTGCTCTGTGATAGTCTCAGGGTTCTGGTTAAAGCTAAGAGAGCATCATGGGAACACACCAGGCAGGTCCAGATACTGTTGTGGAGAAGTTTAAAGCTGGATGTGGATACAAAAAGATTTCCCAAGCTTTAAACATCTCAAGGAGCTCTGAGCAAGCAGTCATACTGAAATGGAAGGAGTATCAGACCACTGCAGATCTACCAAGACCCGGCCGTCCCTCTAAACTTTCATCTGGAACAAGGAGAAGACTGATCAGAGATGCAGCCAAGAGGCCCATGATCACTCTGGATGAACTGATCTACAGCTGAGGTGGGACAGTCTGTCCAGAGGACAACAATCAGTCCTACACTGGACACATCTGGCCTTTATGGAAGAGTAGCAAGAAGAAAGACATTTATCAAAGAGATCCATTAAAAGTCTGGTTTAAAGTTTCCCACAAGCCACCTGGGAGACTCACCAAACATGTGGAAGAAGGAGCTCTGGTCAGATGAAACCAAAATCAAACTTTCTGGCCACAATGCAAAACGATATGTTTGGAGTAAAAGCAACACAGCTGATCACCCTGAACACACCATCCTCACTGTCAAACATGGTGGTGGCAGCATCATGGTCTGGAAGATGGTTAAAACTGATGGGGAGATGGATGGAGCCAAATACAGGAGCATTCTGGGAGAAAACCTGTTGGAGTCTGCAGAAGACCTGAGACTGGGACGGAGATTTATCTTCCAACAGGACAATGATCCAGAACATGAAGACAAATCTACAACGGAACGGTTCACAAATAAACGTATCCAGGCCTAGACCAGACCTAGACTGGGCCTAGACCAGACCTAGACTGGGCCTAGACCAGACCTAGACTGGACCTAGACTGGGCCTAGACTGGACCTAGACTGGACCTAGACCAGACCTAGACTGGGCCTAGACTGGGCCTAGACCAGACCTAGACTGGGCCTAGACTGGGCCTAGACTGGTGGGCTCACCAAGCACACCTGCAAATGGCGGGCTAAGTGTCCCAGTGAAGCTACGCTAGTTCTCGCTTCAGCCTTGCTAGCACTTGTATCAGAAGTTGCTGGTCAGCAGTTCAGCCAGTGAACATGCAACGGTCCTCAGGTCACCCAGTCTCCAATAGGGGTGAGTATTGGCAAGGACCTCACAATACTATATGTATCATGATATATCATTATATCATGATACTATATGTATCATGATATAATGATATATTGCGATATTCTACCCAGTTAATATCAAAATTAACAGTAGAGATGAAAAATCAAGTTGCTGTATATGTTCATCAGATGATATTGATCATTCAGAGGACAAATTGAGTCAAAACTATTTGCTTCAAAACAACCTATTTATTGATTATTATTGTATTATTGTTTATTATTAGTGTTTTTTTGCACATTTAAGTACACATACTGACGATATCGATATTAGAAGCTGAAAAATCCATATTATATTGGGCGGCCAAAAATCATGATATATTGCCAAATTATTTTTTTTTCACACCCTGAGTGAGATTGACTGAAAAGCAAACAAAAGACTAAAGTGCTGATGAAGTGTACAGAAGTGAACGTCCAGAAACTTCAATGTGCTGAAGCAACGCTGTAAAAGGAGAATGGACAATAATTCCTCAAAAACCATGTGAGAGACTCTCAAAGTCTTACTTGGTCTTCATGTGCTTTGAAAATAAAATAAAAGAAATAACAAGAAGAAGAAGCTGAGACGTTGCTTGATATCTGTCAGCGCCCGTCTGGTCCTTGATCTTTGTTCCTGTCTCTCTGTGAGATGTACCAGCACTGTTTCTGAGAAGGTCCATTTGTTTTCCCACAACTGTGCATCTTTTATCTGACATGGGAAAGTTTGTGAATCTGGTCTTATAAGTTTAAAACAGTCAAAATGTCCTGATCTTTACAACGTCAGACATGGAGAAAAGAAAACCAATTTCTGGTTGCAACTGTATTTAAAGACGTAGATGCAGGATCACAGGCCAGTCCTGCAGGAATAAAAGATGTTGATTTAAGTTTCATCTCACCACAGACTGTTCATCAGATGACGTTGGACTAAAGACGCAGAACAAAGGTGGATCAAAGGTTCTTTATGCAGACGTGATTAGCCCTAAAATCAGAGGAGCACAAACTAATCACTGGCTCTGCTTTGTAATCTGCCCTCTTTCTTTTTTTGATTGCAACATTTGGCTGTGATTTCAATAACAGAAACAAGGACACTCTTTCTTTGAGCCACATATCTGCTCCTGTCACCCCATATGAACCTTTAAGGAGAAAAGAAATAATTCTGAACCTTTGAGGAGAAAAGAGATAATTCTGGACCTTTTTAGGGGGGAAAGAGATAATTCTGGACCTTTAAGGGGAAAAGAGATAATTCTGAACCTTTTTAGGGGGGAAAGAGATAATTCTGGACCTTTAAGGGGAAAAGAGATAATTCTGGACCTTTAAGGGGAAAAGAGATAATTCTGAACCTTTTTAGGGGGGAAAGAGATAATTCTGGACCTTTAAGGGGAAAAGAGATAATTCTGGACCTTTAAGGGGAAAAGAGATAAGTCTGGACCTTTAAGGGGAAAAGAGATAATTCTGGACCTTTAAGGGGAAAAGAGATAATTCTGAACCTTTAAGGGGAAAATAGATAATTCTGGACCTTTAAGGAGAAAAGAGATAATTCTGAACCTTTTTAGGGGGGAAAGAGATAATTCTGAACCTTTAAGGGGAAAAGAGATAATTCTGGACCTTTAAGGGGAAAAGAGATAATTCTGGACCTTTAAGGGGAAAAGAGATAATTCTGGACCTTTAAGGGGAAAAGAGATAATTCTGAACCTTTGAGGGGAAAAGAGATAATTCTGAACCTTTAAGGGGAAAAGAGATAATTCTGGACCTTTAAGGGGAAAAGAGATAATTCTGGACCTTTGAGGGGAAAAGAGATAATTCTGAACCTTTAAGGGGAAAAGAGATAATTCTGGACCTTTAAGGGGAAAAGAGATAATTCTGGACCTTTGAGGGGAAAAGAGATAATTCTGAACCTTTAAGGGGAAAAGAGATAATTCTGGACCTTTAAGGGGAAAAGAGATAATTCTGGACCTTTGAGGGGAAAAGAGATAATTCTGAACCTTTAAGGGGAAAAGAGATAATTCTGAACCTTTAAGGGGAAAAGAGATAATTCTGGACCTTTTTAGGGGGGAAAGAGATAATTCTGAACCTTTAAGGGGGAAAGAGATAATTCTGAACCTTTAAGGGGAAAAGAGATAATTCTGAACCTTTAAGGGGAAAAGAGATAATTCTGAACCTTTAAGGGGAAAAGAGATAATTCTGAACCTTTAAGGGGAAAAGAGATAATTCTGAACCTTTAAGGGGAAAAGAGATAATTCTGGACCTTTAAGGGGAAAAGAGATAATTCTGGACCTTTGAGGGGAAAAGAGATAATTCTGAACCTTTAAGGGGAAAAGAGATAATTCTGGACCTTTGAGGGGAAAAGAGATAATTCTGGACCTTTAAGGGGAAAAGAGATAATTCTGAACCTTTAAGGGGAAAAGAGATAATTCTGGACCTTTAAGGGGAAAAGAGATAATTCTGGACCTTTGAGGGGAAAAGAGATAATTCTGAACCTTTAAGGGGAAAAGAGATAATTCTGGACCTTTAAGGGGAAAAGAGATAATTCTGGACCTTTTAGGGGAAAGAGATAATTCTGGACCTTTAAGGGGAAAAGAGATAATTCTGGACCTTTAAGGGGAAAAGAGATAATTCTGGACCTTTTTAGGGGGGAAAGAGATAATTCTGGACCTTTAAGGGGAAAAGAGATCATTCTGGACCTTTTTAGGGGGGAAAGAGATAATTCTGAACCTTTAAGGGGAAAAGAGATAATTCTGGACCTTTAAGGGGAAAAGAGATAATTCTGGACCTTTTTAGGGGGGAAAGAGATAATTCTGAACCTTTAAGGGGAAAAAGAATTTGGACCTTTGAAAATAGATAATTCTGGACCTTTAAGGGGAAAAGAGATAATTCTGGACCTTTGAGGGGAAAAGAGATAATTCTGGACCTTTAAGGGGAAAAGAGATAATTCTGGACCTTTAAGGGGAAAAGAGATAATTCTGGACCTTTTTAGGGGGGAAAGAGATAATTCTGAACCTTTAAGGGGAAAAGAGATAATTCTGGACCTTTAAGGGGAAAAGAGATAATTCTGGACCTTTTTAGGGGGGAAAGAGATAATTCTGAACCTTTAAGGGGAAAAGAGATAATTCTGGACCTTTAAGGGGAAAATAGATAATTCTGGACCTTTAAGGGGAAAAGAGATAATTCTGAACCTTTGAGGGGAAAAGAGATAATTCTGGACCTTTAAGGGGAAAAGAGATAATTCCGGACCTTTTTAGGGGGGAAAGAGATAATTCTGGACCTTTAAGGGGAAAAGAGATAATTCTGGACCTTTAAGGGGAAAAGAGATAATTCTGGACCTTTAAGGGGAAAAGAGATAATTCTGGACCTTTAAGGGGAAAAGAGTTAATTCTGGACCTTTAAGGGGAAAAGAGATAATTCTGAACCTTTGAGGGGAAAAGAGATAATTCTGGACCTTTGAGGGGAAAAGAGATAATTCTGGACCTTTAAGGGGAAAAGAGTTAATTCTGGACCTTTAAGGGGAAAAGAGATAATTCTGGACCTTTTTAGGGGGGAAAGAGATAATTCTGAACCTTTAAGGGGAAAAGAGTTAATTCTGGACCTTTAAGGGGAAAAGAGATAATTCTGAACCTTTGAGGGGAAAAGAGATAATTCTGAACCTTTGAGGGGAAAAGAGATAATTCTGGACCTTTAAGGGGAAAAGAGTTAATTCTGGACCTTTAAGGGGAAAAGAGATAATTCTGGACCTTTTTAGGGGGGAAAGAGATAATTCTGAACCTTTAAGGGGAAAAGAGATAATTCTGGACCTTTAAGGGGAAAATAGATAATTCTGGACCTTTAAGGGGAAAAGAGATAATTCTGGACCTTTAAGGAGAAAAGAGATAATTCTGGACCTTTAAGGGGAAAAGAGATAATTCTGGACCTTTAAGGAGAAAATATATAATTCTGGACCTTTAAGGAGAAAAGAGATAATTCTGGACCTTTTTAGGGGGGAAAGAGATAATTCTGGACCTTTAAGGGGAAAATAGATAATTCTGGACCTTTAAGGGGAAAAGAGATAATTCTGGACCTTTTTAGGGGGGAAAGAGATAATTCTGAACCTTTAAGGGAAAAAGAAATAATTCTGAACCTTTGAGGAGAAAAGAGATAATTCTGACAGCATCTCTGAGGTGTTGGGCTGTGGGCTCTGTCCTCCATGTTCACATGTCCAACTCTGTCCTCCATGTTCACATGTCCAACTCTGTCCTCCATGTTCACATGTCCATGTTCACATGTAGAGGCTCCAGCTAAGAGTTATGTGACTGACATAATTGAAATGACCTAGCGGTTAGCATCATATTGACCTCTGAGCTGTGAGTAAATATTACAGTAACAGTCCTCTGGGCCGCTGGGCGGTAGCAGAGACCAGGAGGCTACTAGCTTAGACGTCTACGGAACAATCTGACCACCCCAAAAACCAGAGGTTCTGACCCGAATCGAGTCTCGGGTCCATTCACAAGACGTGACTCTGGGTTCGGGTCGGAATCTCTCCAGTTAGTCCCGGGTCCAGTCGGTGCTCTCTGACAGGCTGGGTCCACGTTTACCCGAGAGAGGTAAAGATATTGGTGGTGGCAGCTGTCACTCAGCCCCTGTCCCCGCCTCCTTCCATTCAATAGGCTGCTAAATGTCAGGTGACACATCAAGCAAAAGTAAACAAACAAACAGTAGTTTGGTTTGGCCAATGTCAGGCCTCGGGGCAGTTTAATTATTATTCATTAACGTGGCGTGTTTGTCATGAAACAATCGTGTTGCTGTAGCATGTTATTAGCGTGTTATTAGCGGTTTGTCCGGCAGCTGTAGAACACAACGGATCGCCAACATGACAACGTTGGATGAGAGAATATGTTCATGACACGTCCTGACCGGTGTAGGCTATTAGCGTTAGCAGTTGCTAAAAGAAAATAACGACGTGGATTTATTGTTGTTTACATCACGTAGCCTATGTAGCAACTGAACCGGTAGAAGAAGACAAATTTAGGTAAGAAAATCAAGTTTTATTAACGCTAGACAACTTTAACAGGAGCAACTATGGGCTGGATTGTCTCAGTTTTATTCGGGTAACTGGGTTCGGTGCGGTTGGAAACTCAAGACTCGGGTCAGGTTGGTTTCAGGTCGAAGTTTCATGGGTCTGTTCAGGTTCGGGTCCATGAAAGTGGATCCGTGATGACCTCTAGACTAGATATCTGTCTGGGAGCCAGCCCCTAGTGGTCATTTGATGAACTCTAACATTCCCTACTTCTACAACTGCTCAGTGTGTATTTATATACTACTACACAGCCACTAATAAAGCACATGCAGTACTGCAGTACATCTCTGCAATGTGACAAAGAAGCAAAGTAAAAGCAAAACAATAAAAAAACTGGAACTTTAACTTTAAAGGCAAGTAACAAAAGAAAACCAAGACTAAACCATCAAAACCACAGGATCTTTAAAAAAAGCAACTTCAGAGCCAATAAAACATGACATTGAGCATTTATAGGACTTAACCAGGTCTTTGTGATTTACGTACCATAGGAAAATCAGCCCTTGTCCATCAAATCCTGTATAGTTGTCTGAATCAATTAAGGACTCCATTTGTTTCCAGACACCCCCCCCCCCCCCCCCCCAAACACACACCCCACTGAACGTAACGTACCCCAGTACCAAGGCACAAGCTCAGGTAGTCCAGAAATCAATAAGGATTGGACACAGTCCAGTTCCTGCTTCAGTCCTTTTAGTCAGAGAGGCATTCTGGGGGAACAAACGTATCGAGCTGAGAGGAGAGCTGCCCTCACCTCCAGATATCAGAATCTCACTTACACTTGTCGCTACATCTGTATGGAGCGATAGGAGTGCCACATTAATAAATAAATAAATAAATAAATGTGGAAATAAAAAGAGAAATAAATAAATAAATGTGGAAATATAAAGAGAAATAAATAAATAAATAAATGTGGAAATAAAAAGAGAAATAAATAGATAAATGTGGAAATATAAAGAGAAATAAATAAATAAATAAATAAATGTGGAAATAAAAAGAGAAATAAATACATAAATAAATGTGGGAATATAAAAGGAAATAAATAAATAAATGTGGAAATATAAAGGGAAATAAATAAATAAATAAATGTGGAAATATAAAGAGAAATAAATAAATGAAAAGGAAAATCATCTTTAATTTTCGTATTGCATTTGCTTTTCCTTTTTGGCACTCCTGTGACACAAGGATAAAGCAATGACAAAACGCTTGGTGGACTGAGCTGTCAATCAAATGGCTCTGGGCGGGGCTTCCTGTCCAGGATGGATAGTCGTTCCCCGATCACTGGATTTCTGCCTGGCGGTATGGGCGCTAACTCATAGATATGTATGCTAGCATTTAGCCTGACATCACCAGCGCTGAGGAGGACGTGCAGACAACTCACGTAGTTTGACTGATAACGGTGGAAAAGTAAATATGGAAAACGTGGAGGAGTTAAGGAGAGGTGTTCAACAAGAACTTTTAAGAATTGCTCGGTATGTGGATGAAAATGTTCAGCCGGACTACATTGTGAGGATGGTAGAAGATGTCAGCGAAAGTCTTGGGCAAATATCTGCACTGACCGATACAGACATTGATCCGGTTGTGTGGCACAATCTTGAAGAGGTAGGTACTTTATTCACAGCCTAAAATTCTACCATGTCATGTTATCAGTAAGCTTTTTCGATTTATACACAAGTCTGTAGAAGACGGTTGTCAAGTTCACATGCTGTATATGATGAATACATAACGTGTAATATATATTCATCATATACTAGCCACAGCTGAAACTTGTGCAGGTTATCATGGGTTGAGGAGTAACAAGCTACATGTAAAAGGATTATGTAATTATATTACAAAATCAGCTTAATTAGTTACAGTATGTACTCATGAGGAAAAAGTATGTATTAAAAGTACAATTCACTAATCAAAGTGAGATTACAAAAAGGTTATATCTGAGTATTTTTCCCTTTTTTTAAAAGCCTTTTTGCAATTTTTTTGATTGCTTACTGATAACATGACATGGTAGAATTTTAGGCTGTGAACTACTCTCCGTGGTTTCCCGCTGTGATATATAATAAGGGGATGGAGTCCTGGATCCAGGGAGTGGGTGGGTAATCCTTGGGGATTTTATTTTATTTCATTTTATTATTTATTTTATTCTATTTTTTTAATTTAACTGCCTATTTATGTATATTTGAATATCGTATGTATAGGTATATGGTTATATGTCCATTGTTTTTTATTTATTTTTGGAATCTATTCTATTCTTAAATTTATTTGTATCATCCATGTGTTTTATTTTGCAATAAAGTAAAAACTTGATCACAAATAAAAGGGTTAGGGGAAGGAGACTGAACCCAACCTCCCCTCATGCGGGAGGAGGGACAGGCACAGTCTATCCCCCAGCACCCCCCCCCCCCCCCCCCCCCCCCCCCCCCGCTGTATGAAAAAGTCTGTTGGGGTGCCCGTGGACTCTGAAAATAACGAGGTGCATGGGGACGACCTCCCCGCCTCCCGCGTTGGACCACCGTCCACCCCCCAGTCCTGCATTGACATGTTTTATCCTTTTTTTTTTAAATGTAATTTAAATTAAATGATTTTTTGAATTAAATAAATAAATGAAATTAAATCAAATCAAATAAAAAAATTAAATGAACTTGTTTCTAATATGAAATTAAAGAACGAAGTGTGCCGCAGCAACGTTTCGACCTGAAAAGGTCTTCTTCAGGCCTGGCACACCCTGTACTATCAAAAAAGAATGGCTTGGTCTTCAGGTTTGAGTTCCAACAAGGTTCCTGGCTTGAGCAAGAATCTAGAATATCACAGTCCTATTTATACCCGCCCCTCTGTGGCTTTTAAAACCAAATTATTTTACGCCAGTGGTACTGAAACTTTTTATACTGTTCAGCTCTCTGAGTACCAACACAATTACCAACTTTAAAATATAGCCATATATACCTTCTCAATTAGCTAAACACACAGAGATGTTTATTCCTTATTGTGGTTATTTATTACCTGAATTGTTACTTTACTAAATCAGACATTTACAACTCTGTCCAACAATTCTTACATACTCATACTCCCATAAAGAGAAATATAAACACACTCAGAAGTTGTTACATCTGCACTGCAACTGAATTTGTAACATAATATTTTTAAGACAATTTTAATCATCTCAAGCTACATATTTCATTTGAAATGTTGTATTTAAAATGCATTGTATATTTCTGATTTTTTTAAAAATGAAAATGTGGAAAAATTGTGGAAAGTCGTGACGTTCCCCCATCACAATGACTCCTCCAGGTGATCTAGAACCAGCAGTTAACCTGACATGGAGGTCTTTGGACTGATGGAGGAAGCTGGAGAACCTGGAGGAAACTCACACTAGCACCAGGAGAACATGGAAACTCCACACAGAAAGACCTGCTGAGGTTCAGACCAGGAACCTTCTAGCTGGGAGACAACAGAGACCACCAAGACACCAAGATGACCCACGTTAATATTCAGAGAAAGTTAATTATTTTTACAGTAGCAAGATCATTTATGGGATCGGATCTTTTGCTCAGTCAGAGCAACAAACCCAATGAGATTAAATTAAAAACAAGCATAAACTGTGTAAAGGCAACTGTGCAAACTCCTCCCGACATCGTCCACATCGTAAAGACCTCTGAGGATCATCAACTCCACCGAATCCTCGTGAATCTAAAGACCGTCAAACCTTAATTCTGTTCGTCCATGATGCCAACAGGTCACAAGGTTAACAGGTCACATTAACCTTTGACTTCATAGGTTCGGATTGTCACATGGACGCTGCCTGGTTCCTGCTTCTAGCTAATGACTTGGCTATCATAGCTGGATCTTGAATTCTTTCAAAGGCCTTTAGATGGATTCCAGTCGGGGGACTGGCTGGGCCGCTCCAGTAGCTTCACTTTATTTCTCCGGAAACAGTTGAGAGTCCTCATCAAGAACGCCTCGCCACGTTTTCCATCCGTCCTTCAGTTGTATGAGGTTTGCTGAAAATGTTCCCACCTCCAAACTGCAAACACAGTGTGCACTGTGGCATCCAAATGGTTCAGTTCTGGTCCCAGCTGACCAGACTATGATATCCGGTATTTCACAGACTTGCCCAGATGTGGAAGAACAAACTTTAAACGAACTTCAACATCTTGAGTTCATTCCTTAATGTTTTCTTCGAAACAATTGCACCTGCTAACTCCAGGTTTCATACTTCTCTCATCAGTCAGGAGATTTAAAAAGAGGATTAGCTGAGTGTTGTTTGAAAGGACTCGTATCTGAAGGAAGACGAGAAGAAGGAGAAAGGGAAAGGTCACAAAGACAAAGCCTGAGGGGGGGCTGACGAATAAGGGCGTACACTTTGGGAGGTAATTATTTCTTTGAGATTAAAATGCTCCATGTTTCATCAGGCATTCTACGAGACCCTAAGGCACTACTCTTATAGGACCAATCAGTATTAATGAAATTGTTTTCCATGGTTTTATTGAACTTTTAATAATTATAACAAACACAAATTGAATGGCCCAGAGAATTGTCTCAAAAGCTAGTTTGCGTCCCGTGGGAAATTCCTGCGTCACTTCAGACGATGTAGGGCTAATGGAATTTAGGATTGCAGGTTAGATAAAGTTTGTCGGTACTCGGCAGCTCAGGGTCACACTGATTGTTCTCTTTTACAGGCATAGCGTAAGCATAGCAACCAGCTGCTAAGAGCCGCAAAAGCTGTTCTGTTTTTGAAGAAATTTAAAAAAAAAAAAACTCTCTTTATGCACCCCCTCCCTAAATATGGGCCTCATCTTTGTTGTTTCACCATAATAAGTCATATTCCATCTGAAAATTACACTCCGTTCACGTAAATTTCTATGACAAACCAAAATCAGACGTGATCACTCAGACTGTTTCTGTTAGTGGCAGGAGTTTACAAAAGCCATCAATACCGAGAAGGCATCTTTGTTCTACCCGAATAATGCCTCAAGTAACTTGGATCTCTAAACGGCCCAGTGATTTAACTGGATATGATGATTTCATAAATGTGTTGGTGACCCTAATCTGTCAGGACATTCCTGAGATACGGCCTTGTGCAATCACCAACAGTTAAGGCACATACTCAAGAGGTCAGCTGATACAAATAAATGGAAAATATGGTGGTTCTACTACAAAAACCTCCTTAGAAACTCACAGGAAATTCAATCTTGGTACAACAAATGGTATCTTTGTTATTGTCTAGTTATTTAATTATTCTAATGCACACAAAAAAAAATCCGTTCTACAATATCTCACCACCAAATGGGACATTGTAATTTTGTTAAACCACATCATCTGAGCTCCAACAGGATAGACATAAATTCTCACTGTATGAATTCCACAAATATTAAATATGCATCCTTTAAAGACCCAGTTTTCCAAGCAGTCAGAGGTTTCTTCAAGCCAGCATTTTCTCCTCTTTCTCTGATTGTCTCCGTTATCATTTACTCTGGCCTGTTAATGTGTCCTTAAATTTACATTTCTGATGCAATTCCACATGGGTTATCTTTATTTTGTTAACAAATTTACTCAGATATGCACTGCAATTGCTGGGATTAAGTAATTTTTAATCAGGATTGTTAATTTAGAAATCCTGAAAAACAGGCTTAGATGGGAGCGGGTTAATATTACATCAGGCATTAAGTGATGTTATTATCATGTCGAAGAAAACAGTTTCTTTATACACTATAAAGTCAGATGCTTAAGCTTAGCGTTGATCACGCTAACCTGTGGTGCTAACTAACATTACGCTCCTCATATCAGATGTTTCTGCAGAAAAATCTGAAATTAGGGCTGCTGGAGCGCCGGCTAACCTCCGCGTTAGCGTTGCCATTGGCAGAGCCGCCACACTTAGCTGCTATCTGGACAGCCAACCTGGGAGTACCCAGGGTGCACATGGCTGCTCAAGCTGCTGCTGGAGTTAGCTGCAGACAAGCTGCTGGTCAGACTGGCTAGCCTCCTGCTAAAATCCAGCAGCCGAATTTCTTCCTGGCCGCCACACAAACAAGCCGCGTGCTTCGAAACAGTCTGATGCGCGTGTTGAAGAGTGAAAATTTTGAAATTTTAAGTTGTTTGATGGAAGCTGCGCCGCCATCAGCAGACGCACAAGCAAACGGCTACAGAGCAAACTCATTTTTATTAAAGAGATAATATGGCTCGTCAGGCACAGTCACAGGTAGACTCCAGGTGCTGCTGAAGCTCCTCCCCCTTTAATCCTCCTACAACTGTTGAGCAGGTGGTTCACTTAAAAAAGTTGCAGCTTTATGTCAGAAAGTCTTGATTTTACAACAAAATTGCATGATTTGTAAAACAAACAGTTTTAACTCCAGAAGAGTCATGATTTTCATGATTTTCTTTTTTTGTGGGCAAATTTTGTGAAAATTTAAATTTTGTGACTAGATTTAGCTTTTGACAAGAAAAAGTTGTGAAATTTAAAAATTTCCAAAAAGAAAACAAAAAAGGAAAATGATTTCAAGATATAAAGTTGCAGTTATAAAAAAATTGCAATTTTGCACCAAAGTTGTAATTTTACAATAAAAAAGATTAAATTTTGCGACAACTTTCCAATAACTGCACGTTAAAAAAAAGAGAGATTTAACAGAAATAAATTTGTGATTTTTACAGCAAAGTTGTCCAATTCTCAAAGGTTGTGATTTTATGACAAAAACATGGATTATTGGAAATTTACAACTTTAAAAACAAAAACGTGATTTGAGGACAGAAAATTGCAGTTATAAGAAATTCACAATTTTACAACATGAAGTCATAATGTCATAAATAAATACAGGAAGTTTCAGCGTCAAGTAAAAAGTCACAATTTTTTTATACAATTATAGAACAAAAATCTGTTTTACAACATAAAGTTGCGATCTTGATAAAATCAGTTTTATGACAAAAATCTGTTAAGTATGTCTCAGATTGTAGAAATAAATGACTGTATGATAAAACAAGTACTGTAGGTATATTAGGTATTATTTTATTCTATGTTGTGAGTAGGTAAAAATGACCCTGTAGGCCGCTGTTGTAACGGACCTGTCCTGGCCCAGTGTGGACCGGTCCCATCCCAGCTGCAGGGCTGAGGACTGCTGGGCGGACGACCAACCGCCAGCTCTGGCTGCTGCTCCGGTCCAGCCGCCGTCGCCCCAGAACCCTCAGCGACCACAGTTAACCGCGGTTGGCCGGGCCGGGTTCTGGCAGAGGATCCGTGGACAATCCTTCCAGGAGTGAAGGTGTCCTTTTTCCCAGCTCAGACGTCAGGTCCACCAGAGGTTGAGGACGAAGGAGACCAGCCTTCCCACTCAGCTGCTGAACCCGATCATTGAGTAGGAACAGCTGCAGTTCCTCGACTGTCCACTAGGGCCTGGCTCCAAATCCTAACTGACCACCATGGGTCCAAAGATGAAGCGTAGCCAAACAACAGAAACCACATCTGAAATGGGACATCTGCTCCCCCCGCCTTCAGCTCTGGCGGCACTCGTTTCTGACGCCGTTTTCCGAGTGACGCTTGAAATGAGGACGTTTGGACAGATTTGATCAGAATGAAAGCAGAGTAATATTGATCTGCATCAGTCAGTTCAGCTAAAATAACTGACTGTGACTGACCTCAGGTGGCTTTGAAATCACTCCTCAGAAGATCCATGAGGTGATGTCACCGGGGCGGTGTGTCCAGTTCTTTATATTCGGTCTGTGAAGGAGACAGACTCATCCCCCTAGTGGTCAGTCCAGGAACATCACTTCTGTTTTCTCAGTGGCTCCAGCTTTGATGGCCTGATGTTGCCCGTTGGTTTATTTCTTTTTTCAAGATTCTCATTGGCACCAGTGGCTTTTAGTTACAGTATAGAGAGACAGGACAGCGGTGCAGACAGGCAGCAATCGAACCTGCGACCGCTGCAGGAGGACTGTGGCTTCTGTACACGGACCGCTCGCTAGATCCACTGAGTATTTCTAACGTGTTTAATGCTGTACTGTCTACATTGGTATAACTAAATACTAGGGCTGGGCAAGTTAATGCGTTATTATCGTGTTAACGCATTAATTAATTAATGCCGACATTTATTTTATCGCGCGTTAACGCATGTTGCTCACATGCTTTTGTTTGTTACTGGCTGCTGCAGAATCGGAAGACAATTGTCAGGTAAACATGAAAAGCTAAAACAGACATGGAGAACGGTAAAAATCAGTGAACTTTACAGTTCAGGTAGCAACTCAGGTAGAAATATTAACAATTCTGTCTGAAAAAATAAAATTCTGGACAGCAACAAAACTTTGGCGTCATTCCTCCATGTTCCATCAGATCTGCTCCATGTGTTCACTGTCCTGCTGTTCTCTAGCTGGTTACTGCAGTGCAGCTCCATCTAGTGGCTCAGATGTGTAATGACAACAGAAAGTCCAGTCCTCCATTATAAAACTAATTCAGTTCTGTGGCCCGTTTTTAATTTTGTATTTTTGATCCAAGTCTAATATTGAAATATAAAAAAACAGGCTTTTTTTTTTCTTTTTTTTGTGTTAGATTAAAAGACGAAAAAAGTAATAAAATATCACTTTTTATTTTTTTAAATTTTTGATTGACAATTGAAAATTGAAAGAATGACTGATACATGGATTGGTAAAGTTACTGAACTTTAACATGGACATTTTCATTTTAAAGTTCTCCCAGACGGAGGATTCAACAGAAACAAGGTTATTTGTAACAACTGACAAGTTGAACTCCCCGTTAAAAGTTTCTGCTGTTACCTCAGAAATTACCTGTTTTAATGTTCTGATTGTGGCTCAGGATTTTGTTGGTACTTTTTTATTTTTCATAAAAAACAGGATGACAATATGGATGTCAATAAGCTTTATTATATTTTACATTTTTTAAGATGTGATTTAAACTAAATATGTGTTACTGACAAGTGCTGATGTTAAAAGTGTTTGAACAACAACTGTTATGACACTTTAGTTCATATGGCAGCAGAACATTTAAATAAAAGTGACCTTTACACTACTTTTGAATTCATTATTTGATTTTTCGTATACAATGCGATTAATGATGATTAATCAGGGAAATAATGCAATTAATCGGGATTAAAAAATTTAATCATTGTCCATCCCTAATAATAATATATAACTGTCAGACTTTCATTTTTCTGAAACGATGCTTTTTTGGCAAATATCCCAATTTATCTCTACGTTCTCAAATGCTGGAAAAATGGGAGCACATCTCCATTTTTATTTCTGCGGTTTGTAAATGCCACGTGTTCTTGTAAATGTCTCGTGCGTCATCTTTTCGTCCTTTCACAGTCCAGTAATGCTCAGTGACTAACGCTTTCTACCTCAGAAACACAAATGATCGGATAATTTCCTCCTCCTTCAGGAATCTCGACTGCTGTGTTCGTTTCAACCAGCGAGATTCACAATAACCTCTGAAAAGAAACTTTTGGAAACTAGTCATCGAGGACGGCCAGCCTTGGATTAATACTTTATAATTAAGTTGAAGTTTTCCTCTTGTAGGCAAAGTTTCCTGAAATAAATACCAGTGGTTTCTTGAAAATAATAAAAGAAGTGTGGAAAGTAAAACATCTTGTCTCAGCTGTCTTCAGGCTTTTCACCTTGAATTCTGCTTCCTTTGTCTCTACTGACATTTACCAGAACCTTCCCAGAAAGGACCGGCGGCCGTTCCAGATAAGTCGTAATGACCAGTGTCAAACTGGGATGCTCAAGAGGTGATTAATGAAAAATAATATTTCATGGCAATTAAAATGATTAAAAGCTGGAGGCATTGTTGCTGTTAGTTTTGAATTGCTACAGGAATAAAGTGGCAACAAAGCTGAAAAGGAAATTGCATTAGTAAGTTGAGGAGAACTGTATTAAAATGCAAATGTACAGCTGTTAATAGTTCTTCAAAAACCAATAATCCCCTACAGTCATTCATGTGTCAAAATGGTTAATGGAAAAATATCCCAGAGGCACACGCGGTCCATTTTCTATTCCGCTTTTGATTAAAGCAGAAATCCCGGTCGGGGAAGAGTGCGGTTTGGGTCCGGATGGGACCGGCGAGGACGGCTTAATGTGGCCGCCATCGGAAAGTCATTGTTCTGATGTCCCGATTTCACAGATACGCACCCCCACGGGAAGAATCCCTTATCAGGAACAAGAGGCCGCAGATCAGATCTGCATTTATGGCCGGTCCGAGGGAGGAAGTACTGATATGAAGCGATAACCGAGTGGGTGGGGGGGTTACGGTCGTTCACGCCCGGCCGATGTTGATTCCTTTATTAGACCCATTCATCAAGTTTTATTAATGAAATTCCTCCAAGAAGTAGACAAAATGTACGTCCACCGTAGATCAGCAGTTCAGTCAGACTTTACGCTGCAGAAAAGCAATATTAAAATATGATAATGCCGTTTTGTTATGCGTTATTGTTTTGTGCAACTTAATCAGGGCTGGACAGATATATGAATATACGGATATCCAGGTATCCGGGTATCCGGGTATCCAGGTATCCGGGTATCTGGGTATCCGGGTATCCAGGTTTCTGGATACGCTGCAGAAAAGCAATATTAAAATATGATAATGCCGTTTCTTTGCAAACAACTTAATTTCAAAACTTCTTTGTGAGCATGAGATGATTTTTATTGAAGTGTATTGTTTTGTGCAACTTAATCAGGGCTGGACAGATATATGAATATACGGATATCCGGGTGTCCGGGTATCTAGGTATATGGATATCCAGGTATTCAGGTATCCGGGTATCTGGGATATACCTGGATATCTGGGTATCCAGGTATCCGGGTATCTGGGTATCCTGGTATCTGGGTATCTGGCCATCTGGGTATCAGGGTATCAGGGTATCAGGGTATCCGAGTATCTAGGTATCCGGGTATCTAGGTATCTGGGGATCCGGGTTTCTGGGTATCCAGGTATCCGGGTATCTGGATACGCTGCAGAAAAGCAATATTAAAATATGATAATGCCGTTTCTTTGCAAACAACTTAATTTCAAAACTTCTTTATGAGAAGTATCCGGGTATCTGGGTATCTGGATATCTGGGTATCCGGGTATCTGGATATCTGGGTATCCAGGTATCCAGGTATCCGGGTATCTAGGTATACGGGTATCTGGGTATCCGGGTATCTGGATATCTGGGTATCCAGGTATCCAGGTATCCCGGTATCCGGGTATCCAGGTATCCGGGTATCTGGGTATCTGGGTATCCGGGTATCCGGGTATCCGGGTTTCTGGATACGCTGCAGAAAAGCAATATTAAAATATGATAATGCCGTTTCTTTGCAAACAACTTAATTTCAAAACTTCTTTGTGAGCATGAGATGATTTTTATTGAAGTGTATTGTTTTGTGCAACTTAATCAGGGCTGTACAGATATATGAATATACGGATATCCGGGTATCTAGGTATACGGGTATCTGGGTATCCAGGTATCCAGGTATTCAGGTATCCGGGTATCTGGGTATCTGGGTATCAGGGTATCCGAGTATCTAGGTATCCGGGTATCTAGGTATCTGGGGATCCGGGTTTCTGGGTATCCAGGTATCCAGGTATCCGGGTATCCGGGTATCTGGATACGCTGCAGAAAAGCAATATTAAAATATGATAATGCCATTTCTTTGCAAACAACTTAATTTCAAAACTTCTTTATGAGAAGTATCCGGGTATCTGGGTATCTGGATATCTGGGTATCCAGGTATCCAGGTATCCGGGTATCTGGGTATCCGGGTATCCAGGTATTCAGGTATCCAGATACCCAGATATCCAGGTATTTAATTAATTTTATTATCTAGCATTCATCAGGACTGGTCCTAAATAATTGTATATCAGAGGATATATACATATATATATATATATATATATATATATATAAGTCCTGGGAGGACTTTCGTCTTCAGTGTCTTCCACCTGTGAATAATCTTTCTCACAGTGGTGTTGACCTCCAGATTGTTTGGGAATGGTTTTATGGTTGGTTTTATGGTTTTATAACTCTTCTCCAGACCAGTGTGCAGCAGCAGCTGTTTCAGAAACACGCCAGGACCGTTGCTGTTGTCTTTCCCTCGCAGCATTGTGTTACCACGCAGATCAGAAAGCTGCCCTGATGTCTGTTTTTATAGATGTCTGCAGGCCTGCTGCTGATGACTTCATCAAGGGCTGATGATTAGCAGCACCTGGCTGAAAAACAAATCCTTTCTATTTGTTAAATAAAAACACACAACTCTTAGATATTTTCTTCTCCTTGCATCCCCAACCCCGTCTGGCTCGCGTGGACACCTACAAAAGTCCCCCACTGACCTGAAATGAGCGGGTGAACTTGGCGTCAGTTTTAATTGCTGATAAGATTCTCGTCGGGGTAAAGCAGCAGATTTCCCTCCCCCAGAGACGCTAATCTCTTTAAGGCCCGCCGCTGATTCAAGCCGCAGGATTGCAGGATTTGACGGCAGGTGCCGCCATGTCCCTGAACAGACGCCATCGGCCTCGATTTCCAATCTCCACGTCACACGGGGGACTGGGGGAACCAGCTCCCTTCCTCTGCCCAGCCTTCTGGCACGCTCGATTATTGGGGTCTGCTCGATCACACATGGCGCCGGATCAGAGGACGCTCCAAGAAGTAATTACAATCAGGGACGGAGCTTATGTGTCCTTTTTACTCAGGAGGACGCTCCGCAGACTGATTGCACACATGTTGTCTGTGCTCGACATGTCATGGATGTGATGGAAGGTCAAACAAATGTCAAACAACTTCTTTAAAGTGAGCTTTCTCTTTTCCCCCCATTTCTAAACAGTCAAGCTTAAATGTTCTGCAGAGATAAAGATTATTGACAAGTGAAAAACATTCAAGACAGGAGCAGACGTCCCAGTTCAGGAGAAAACACCCACTGTCAAGCACAGCGGCGGAGGGCTGATGATATGGGCTTCATTTGACAGCCAACCTGGACACCTTACAGTCATTGGATGGTGTGTGACCTCTTCTTTGAATTATTTTTAATTATTATTAGGGCTGGGCAACGGTTCAAATTTTTAATCATGATTAATCCCATGATTTCCCTGAATAATCATGATTATTCGCATTGTATACGCAGAATCAAACAACGAATTCAAAAATAGTGTAAAGGTCACTTTTATTTAAATGTTTTGCTGCCATATGAACTAAAGTGTCATAAAATTTGTTGTTCCAACACTTTTAACATCAGCTCTTGTCAGTAACACATATTAGTTAGTGTAAAGCTCATCTTAAAAAATGTCAAATAAAATAAAGCTTATTGCCACTGCCAGGACATTAATGTCACCCTGTTTTTATAAAAAAAAAAAAAAAAACCTACCAACAAAATTCTGTATCACAATCAGAACATTAAAACAGGTAATTTCTGAGGTAACAGCAGAAACTTTTAACGGGGAGTTCAACTTGTCAGTTGTTACAAATAACCTTGTTTCTGTTGAATCCTCCGTCTGGCAGAACTTTAAAATGAAAATGTCCAGTTGAAAGTTCAGTAACTTTACCAATATGTGTATCAATCAAAAATAAAAATTTTATTTTAAATTTTTAAATCTAACAAAAAAAATATTTAAATTTTTGACATGGATCAAAAATGCAAAATTAAAAAAAAAAAACGGTTCACAGAACTGAATTTGTTTTGAACACATGGAGCAGATCTGATGGAACATGGAGGAACGACGTGAAAGTTTTGTTGCAGTCCAGAATTTTTTTTTTCAGACAGAATTGTTAATATTGCTACCTGAGTTGCTACCTGAACTGTAAAGTTCACTGATTTTTAACGTTCTCCATGTCTGTTTTAGCTTTTCCCTATGTTTACCTGGTTCAGGTTCCGCAGCAGCCAGTAACAGACTTTTCAAAATAAAAGCATGTGAGCAACATGCATTAACGCGTGTTAAAATAAATGTCGGCGTTAATAAATGAAGTTAAATTTATGGGCAAGTTAACGCGTTAATAAATTAATGCGTAACACGATAATAACACGTTAACCTGCCCAGCCCTAATCATTATAATGGTTCTGGTAGCAGCAGTGATTTTGTATTTTGTACTTGTTGATATAATGATTCTTTTGGGAAATGTTTGAATTAACGGTATCCATCCTGTGGTGGATTTACTTCCATGTTTGGAGGTCATTTTCCTCCCACTATTTTTCAGCTGGTGGGAAGAAACCCTGACATTATCCTGGAGGAAAACTGGGTCTTCCAATGGGTCTTCAGATGGTCGATGACCCTGAACACACCACCAGATTAGTTACTAAGAGGCTTCAGGACTACAGAGTCCATGTTCTGGAGTGGACATCACAAAGACCTGATCTGAGTCCTGGAGAACATCTGTGGTCAGCGCTGAACAGGAGACCTCCAAACCTGACCCAGTTCCTCCAGTTCTGTCAGGAGGAACCGACAAGAATTCAGGAAACTACTGAGAGAAGCTTCTGGAAGGAAACCAGAACTACTGAGCTGAGACAGACAGTTTAGAGACAATGATAGCAGATACTGAGGAGATGATGGAGACTTCTGACTCTCTCTCTCACTATTCTGTCTCCAGCTGTTATCCGTACCCTCTTCAGTCCTGCTCAGGATCATGGGGGTCTGCTGGAACCTGGACTAGGGTCTGGCCTGGACAGGTCTGAAGATTTAGTCCTTTGCTGCTGCTCTCTGTCTTGTCTAGAGCTGTCTGGGAGCTTCAGTCTGCATAATCTTCTAATTTTTCGACCATGGATCTGGTCAGCTGGTCTCTCAATGCAATTGAGTCTTCAGTAAGCACCGTCCCCTCCCTAGTTACTGTTGCTAGGTCGGACAAACTTGCTGCTCCTGCGTAAAGGACTGTGTTAATTCGCAATTTTTCTGATGTGTATCATCAGTGTTAATATTATACTATAATAACTCCATGGTGAAATATTAGACTCGAGGTGTTCAGAACGTTTGGAGGGACATTTTTATTCCCTTTCCCAAGATAAATCAAACGCTGGAAAAATGCAGGCTGTGGGTTCAGTTGTGTCCGTCCACAACTGAACATAGGGAAAGTTACAAACACACCTACATTTACTCCAAGGTAAGTTTACTTTGTTAATTAGATGATTGATTTAACCACCATTTAGTAAAAGCAATAATATGATTTAGCAGCAGGGAGGGTGATGAGTTCTCCGTTAGCATTAGCTCTGGTCCATAGGTCTGTCCCTCACCAGAGCTATGTTAACATCAGACAGTCGCAGCATTGTATTAATATAATTAATAAAGTGATATCACTAGCCTCACCTTATACCTAATAAAATAAATATCCAGGGCCATATATATATTTGTAGACAAGGAGGCAGGCTAATAGCTGGCTAGCGAGTTCTGGTCCATAGTGGAGAAGTCATCGACACTATGGACCAGAGCTAATGCTAACAGAGAGATGTCCATCCATCCATCCATTAACTCCCGCTTGATCCGAAGTCGGGTCGCGGGGGCAGCAGCTTTAGCTGAGAGGCCCAGACCTCCCTCCCCCCGGTCGCCTCCACCAGCTCCTCTAGGAGAATCCCGAGGTGCTCCCAGGCCAGCTGAGAGATATAATCTCTCCAGCAGGTCCTGGGTCTTCCCCCAGTTGGACATGCCCGAAACACCTCTCCAGGGAGGCGTCCGGGGGGCATCCTAACCAGATGAACCACCTCAACTGGCACCTCTCGATGTGAAGGAGCAGCAGCTCTACTCTGAGTCTCTCCAGAATGACCTGAACTTCTCACCCTATCTCTAAGGGAGAGTCCAGCCACCCTGCGGAGAAAACTGATTTCCGCCGCTTGTATCAGTGATTTCGTTCTTTCGGTCACTACCCACAGTTCATGACCATAGGTGAGGGTTGGAACAAAGATCGACCGGTAAACAGAGAGCCTTGCCTTTTGGCTCAGCTCTCTCTTCACCACAACGGACCGGTACAGAGTCACCACCACAACGGACCGGTACAGAGTCACCACCACAGCAGATGCTGCACCAATCCGTCTGTCGATCTCCCGCTCCTTTCTCCCATCACTCGTGAACAAGACCCCGAGATACTTAAACTCTTCCACTTGAGGCAGAACCTCACTCCTGACCCGGAGGAGGCATTCTACCCTTTTCCGACTGAGGACCATGGTCTCAGATTTGGAGGTGCTGATTCTCATCCCTGCCGCTTCACACTCAGCTGCGAACCGCTCCAGCGAGAGCTGCAGATCCCCACTCGATGGCGCCAACAGGACCACGTCATCTGCAAACAGCAGAGACGAGATCCCGACACCACCGAACCGGAACCCTTCCGCTCCTTGGCTGCACCTAGAAATTCTGTCCATAAACGTTATGAACAGAATCCCACCAACATGTCTTCCGTTGACGATGCTGAGCCTGTGGACTTGGGGGTGGAATCGTCCATTACTGGAGCTGAGGTCGCTGAGGTAGTTAAGAAGCTGCACAGTGGCCGGACTCCGGGGGTGGACGAGATCCGCCCTGATTTCCTGAAGGCTCTGGATGTTGTGGGACTGTCTTGGTTGACACGTCTCTGCAACATCGCATGGAAATCGGGGGCAGTACCTCTGGATTGGCAGACCGGGGTGGTGGTTCCCCTTTTTAAGAAGGGGGACCGGAGGGTGTGTTCCAATTACAGGGGAATCACACTCCTCAGCCTCCCTGGTAAGGTCTATGCAGGGGTGCTGGAGAAGAGAGTTTGATCGATTGTCGAATCCCAGATTCAGGAGGAACAATGTGGGTTCCGTCCTGGTCGTGGAACACTGGACCAGCTCTATACCCTCACTAGGGTCCTGGAGGGAACATGGGAATTTGCCCAACCAGTCCACATGTGTTTTGTGGACTTGGAGAAGGCATTTGACCGTGTCCCTCGGGGGTCCTGTGGGGGGTACTCCAGGAGTATGGGGTCCTCTGGGGGGTACTCCAGGAGTATGGGGTGCTGGGCCCGTTGTTACGGGCCATCCAGTCCCTGTGCAGATGGAGTGGGAGCTTGGTCCGCATTGCCTGTTGTAAGTCGGATTCATTTTCGGTGGGAGTTGGACTCCGCCAGGGCTGCCCTTTGTCACAGAGAGACGTTTTCATGTCTAAATCTTGATGAGAAGACAGTTTACAGTAGAGTCCTCGTGCCCCGAAGGAACTTTAGGAGCTGGGTATGTCATGGATTCATGGGGGACATGGAAGATGAGATGCTTGGCTCCATTGTCCATCGAGGATGCTGAAGATGTTTACCTATTTGGATTCATGATCACAGGATTTCTGCTGTTTGGAGCTGACTGGATCTGGTGTTTGAACTGATACCCAACATTGATTCTTATCCTCCCCATCCCTTTCCATGTCTGGGTTTGTTGTATTCATGTCTGCTATTATTGTGCTGAGCTGTTTTTTTTTTTTGTAATCTCACACTTGGTCTCAGTACTGGACAGAGTTAGAAATACAATTTTTCCCTCCTCTTTCCTCTAAGTCACCTTTTTTCCCTTAATCTATGATAAGGAGCTCTGAGATGCTGGCAGCTCCGCAAGTACACCGTTGACTCTTGTCTTATGTTGCCTTGTTGTGTTTGTATTATTGTATGTATTCTCTGGATGGATGTGCTGAAACCTGAATTTTCTCTTTGGTATCCCCATAAGCTGTGCAATGAAATACCAGTTTCCCTACAGAGAAGTGAATGAATGAGTCTGAATTTAAACTATCCATTTTCAGACCACGGAAACAATTTCAATCTTACTTTGATTTGTTGCAAGGTTATTTTAATTGCATAAACTGTTTTTTTTTTTTTTAATTGTTGAAAGTGGTTTAAAAACCTGCAGTGTCTGACTGCAGGTTGTGTCTTCCAAGTGTCTTCCAACGAGAAATACAAATTGTTCTATCACTTATTTTCTGACCTACCCATGATAAACAGCCCCTGATGCATCTGAGGTTTTCATGGGAGTCATTGTAATTAAGGCTAATTTCAGTGGCCCATTCTTCCATTTTCCAGAAACTTGTTTTAGAGTACTTTATTTGATAACACACATTGAACACACACATTAAACACTCACTGTGGTGGTGGGAAAGTGAACCCATAGACTGATTACTTCAGCAGGAGCTAGGTGGAATCAGTAGTTTGGACATCTGGAGTCCCGTGAAGGAAATGGCTTTGGAAGTGTGGTTTATGGATACGTCCTGGTCACCTCCCTCCAACTTGGATAAGGCCTGAAGGCAGACCCTACCCTAACCCTAACCCTAACCCTACCCTAACCCTAACCCCATCCCTAACCCCAACCCTAACCCTAACCCCAACCATAACCCTAACCCTAACCCCCAACCCTAACCCTAACCCCAACCCTAACCCTACCCTAGCCCTAACCCTAACCCTAACCCTAACATCCTGGTCACCTCCCTCCAACTTGGATGAGGCCCGAAGGCAGACCCTACCCTAACCCTAACCCTAACCCTACCCTAACCCCATCCCTAACCCCAACCCTAACCCTAACCCCAACCCTAACCCTAACCCTAACCCTAACCCCAACCCTAACCCTAACCCTAACCCTACCCTAGCCCTAACCCCAACCCTAACCCTACCCCTAACCCCAACCCTAACCCTAACCCTAACCCCAACCCTAACCCTAACCCTACCCTACCCTAGCCCTAACCCCAACCCTAACCCTACCCTAACCCTAACCCCAACCCTAACCCTAACCCTAACCCCAACCCTAACCCCAACCCTAACCCTAACTCAGGCCCCTTGGGTGGCCTAGGAACACCTAAGAGTCCACCAGCTGTCGGGAGGTCTGACCCTGTCTGCTCAGTCTGCTGCCTCCACGATCAGAAGCTGATCAATGGGAGTAAATAGATAGATGGGTGGGTCTACCAGAGGTCATTGAATGTAATGAAGGAACCCACTGCCCCATGGCTGATCACCTGAAGTTTGCCAAAGACCAATGTTTTGTGGACTGTAATATTAAAACAGCATTTTGGGGCCTTATTGTGTAAGGCTGTATTCATCTGTCCATGAAAGTTCCCCTAGATTCTGGTCCGTTGAGGGCCATGGCTTTGTTTAATCATTCTGGCTCCATCAAGTCTCTAAGTTTGACACGTAAGCATCTAGACAAACTTATCTCGAGGTCTCCATGTTTTCCATGTGATGCTTAAGACGAACTGTTTCCTACTGGCAATTTGTCATTTCTGATCATCCTTCGTTCTGTGATGTGAGTTAATGACCTCTCTGAAATGTTACTTGCGCCCTCTGTCCGATTGTCCAGTCAAGTGTTTAAGTGTTTTATCATTGCCTCACCAGAACTCACTAATAATTGATAAACTATACCTTAATAGTGAAAATTTAACCAACAGGACTGATGAAACTGAAGCTGAATTTCACCAACAATGGTGAGGCATGGCAGAGGGAGCATCATGATCTGGACGTGGGAAGTAGTTCCATGTGGAAAAGTGGTGAAAGATTCCTTATTGAACCTCATTGAAACCGAAGGAACTTGTTGGAATCGTCAAAGGAGATTTACTCCTTGTTGTGTCTTAGATCAGGATTAGATCACATTTTATTCGAAATTAATGCAGAAAAACAGTTCGTTCCAAGAGGCTGACTAATCTGCAGCAGCGTAGGTGTCTAGAGTCCTGGCCAATGGATCAGGCGATATCAGGGGTGTTTGCTTTAACTTGCTTTTAAACGAGACCTAAACCCAGAAACGACTCGTCTTCTGTAATTTTGCCTCCTCCTGCCCAGAAAAAAACACGCAAACACCGTTCAGCTGATAAAATTTACTGATTTCTTTATTTCACATCTCCATCTTTCATCCCCCGAGAAAGAAAGAAAGAAAGAAAAAAAAATTCATAGAATAGTTTTAATATATTTAGTCAGCTTTACAACTTCTGTACAGGATTGCTGTTTTCATGAGATTCACATCTAAGGGTAGTAACATCATTTTCTTTGTCAGAGGAACCAAGAACGAGCATAAATGGGCCAAACGAAGGCGGGGGGGGGGGGGGGGGGGGGGGTCAACACACAGCTCATGTGGGACATGTACAGAAGCAGCATAATTGGGAACTATGTACAATACAAACCATTTATACAAATTAGGCTCTAAGATATAGAATTCAGTACATTACATTTGATATATTAAGTGAAAATGAACAAGCCCCATTCCCCACAAACGATCCCACAGACCAGTCATTCAGGCCAGTAATGGACCAGCCGCCCCACCAGCACCAGATCTGGCTTCAGGTCACAGCCACTGTGAAGCACAGCGGCGGGCGGTGGTGATCGGGGCAGATGATGACTGAGGGTCGACTGTTAACGGTACACTTTCTGACGTTACCGGGAGGGAGGAGGAGCCTGGCCAGTCCCAGCTAACCCTACATTTCCCCCCCAAAAAATACACCAAAACTCACACGTTAAACTTCCCTGTTGTCATTTCAGTCTGTGCAGGTTTGTGAAATAAATAAACAAATAAATAAGTAAATAAAAGTCTAGGATTTAGTTTCTACTGTTAAATGAGGGGTTCATTTTGTTCCCTAGTCATGGAGGTCATACGTAGCACAGTAGAGGGAACCAGACCACAAACAAAAATATTAAATGCAACAGGAGCGATCAATGTAGGTCATCAGTCGTGGTCAATGCGACCTCAGAAACGTGTCAAAAACGTGCTCCGGCGAGGGAGAAAACAACATTCAGGAGCCAAACCAGCCTGATTTCCAGGGCGAGTCGGGCTACGTTAGCGCTGGTCTGCTCACGTTTTTAGCTTTCAGGCTTTTTAGCTTTTGCACCTAGGGTTGGGCATCGTTTGGATTTTAACGATTCCGATCACGATTCTCTGTTTCGATTCCAGTTCAAAACGATTCTCGATTCTGATTCTTTGATGTGTAGGTCAACAGATCACGACTTGTCTAACAGTCGAATTTTTTCATTAAAAAAAACTGAGAAGTGAAGGAGCCTTTTCACCACATAGGCTATTACTTTTCTGTAGCACTGGTGTGTTTGCTCCACTGTCATTTTCCCCCGCGCAGCCAACATGAATGGGGTGTCACGTTGTTTGTTTGGCTTGTTAAAGGGAATAAAAATGTCCCTCCAAATGTTCTGAACATCTCGAGTCACTGTTGCAGGGCCCCAGCAGCAACATTTCACCATGGAGTCATTCTAGTATAATATTAACACTGATGATACACATCAGAAAAATAGCGAATTAACACAGTCCTTAAGGGAGGAGCAGAAAGTTTGTCTGACCTAGCAACAGTAACTAGGAAATGAAATGAAAAATACTTTATTAATCCCAAAAAGGAAATTCAGCATTGTAGTAAGGGGGCGGTGCTTACCGAAAGGTCAATTAAATACGGTACACTCGTTTATTTTTCATGATGCCATGCTGGTGAAGGTGTTTTGCCATATTAGTCGTGCACCCTCCTTTGGCAGTAACACGCTTCCCGCAGATGTTGCACTGCGCCAGGTAGCCGTCACTTCCCGGACTGAAATGCAGCCAAACTCTAGAGCTGCACCTCTTGGGATCCATGTTGTGGTGAGTGAAGTCCCGTCGGTGACGGATGTGACATCAACAAACTAGTGCAATAAAAAAAATTAATAAATAAAATAGTGCGGACATTTAGGAACCGAAAAAAGGAATCGAATTTCAAAAAACTTCTAAACGATTCCAGAAGTGGACGTTAGGAACCGATTCCTCCTTGGAATCATTTTTCGGTGCCCAACCCTACTTGTGCCTGGTGTCCACGCTACTCTGGACAGCTGCCTTCGAAAATGAAACACGTTCAGGACTGCAGGTGGAGCTGAGTGAGCGGTACGTACGCTGGAACTGAGCCCGGCCGTACCGTCCTACGGTCACATCAGCAAGTTAGCACCCCCTCTTTTAATCCTTCGTTTTTAACTTTGTGTTTAAAGACATAATGAAAATTTATCGTAGAGGCTCATAGTGAGACGCCAAGCAGGGTGGTGGAGGGATGATGATTTGGGGTTGTTCTGAAGCCACAGAACTTGGATGTGGAAAAATATATTCCTTATATTTATATTTATGTCTCTCTGATTATATATCTAAAGCTGAAGTCCCACAGGACTGGGAACCGCCGGGGAAGGGCAGCGCCACGCCAACTGCTTGTAATTGCCACCATTTGAGTCAGTGACAGAAGCTGCCGTCCATGCTGCTCCACCAGTGACGAGTAGGGTTGGGAATCGAGAACCGGTTCCTGTTCCCGATTGTTGAGAACCGTTTCCTGTAGAGAACCAGTTCCTGTTGAGAACCGGTTCCTGTAGAGAACCGGTTCCTGTAGAGAACCGGTTCCGTGTGTTTCAATTCCATGGAATCGTTTGGCAGTTTATCCAGCGATTCTCTTATCGATTCCAACCAGCACGAATCTCACGTAATTTATGCAAGTTACGCACAGTCAATTCCAGAAACACTTACGTGATTAAGTTACGTCGGTTTAGCACGCGCATTGCATTTGTAAACAACAATGGCGCCCAACCAGGTTCAAACGCTCCAAAGTTTGGCTTCACTTTACCAAAGAAAGATGGCAACAAGGCAACTAGCAGTCATTGTAAAGTGGAGATAACAGCGTCGGGAGGGAACACGGCTAACACGCAGAAACATTTGAACACACAACATGATAACGAGTGTCGTGTTTTTGACGCTTCGGACTGATGGATCTCAACCCAGCAGCAGTAGCCAAGCTAAGATCACCTCTGGTAACTCTGGTTAATAGCTATCCCGCTGCCTATGTGCTTCTTTGTAAAAGACGCTATAACATTAGCGCTATGCTATTAAACGAATGCCTTCTGCATTACATTTAGAAGATGACCGTGACGAGAGAGAGAGTCTGGCTGGTTCAGAGGCTGGAAGACATGATTATTTTACTGCTAAAGAATTGTTAATTCTTCATAGTATTTGCAGATTTGTACTATGCACTGTTTCGTTGTATGTGATAGTATTTATTTTTCTTTATTATTATTTTTGAGTGCTTAGTGAGATCATATATCATTTTAAAAGGGAGATTTTTAAAATTTCTATTAGGAAAAATCTGTTAGTAAAATGTTCCACATTCTTGTGTATTTGCACAGTTACATATTACAACAGTTAACACGTTATCCAGGCTTTGGGCCTCTTTTGACCTCGCTGTTGAGTTTGTAAGGTCGTGACTTCTAAGTAAAAATAAAATGATGCTAATAAAACTGTTAGTTCTCCTTTTTCCCCAAATTAGAATCGATAAGAGAATCGATAAAGAATCGAATCGTTAAACAGTGTCGATAATGGAATCGGAATCAGAAAAATCTTATCAATTCCCATCCCTAGTGACGAGTTGAGGATATTTTGGCACCTGGGTGCTGGTCGGACCGAGTCAGTTTGCACACAGCGCTTTCAGTTGGAAGGAAGTCAGAATCCGGTGAAATTTCCAAATAAAACCCCACCAGCGGGCTTCGACTCGTACATCGATGTCACGTCGACCTGTGGAGGCTGCGGGTCCCAGAAACCAGTCTGAGGGACGGGTCGGTCTACAGGCCAAAATGTACGAAGAACAAGACGATGCATACGTCTATTCCTACGTCCAGACTCCCGCAAATCCTTTAGATAAACTCTCACAGATCCAGTCGATGTTCTGCTCCCTAAATGCTGCCGGTGGGACTTGAGGACTTGAGCGAAGCTGCTCCAAAGCCGGACCGCTCTGTGGGACTCCCTTACGTAAGACTGAAAGAGTTTAACTCCACTGCATGCAAGACGTCTCTCAGCAAGCCGAAGATCACGGTGGAGTGTCCAGAACGGGAGGTGTGGCTTTTAAGCCTACAAAGATGATGTTGCAATTGACCCAAAGGGTGAATTCCAGTTCCTCCCTTAACTCTCAGTCTCAACCCTCAATCTCAAAAATGCGCGCTCCCGCTAAGTGCAAGTGCTGTCCTGATTCAAAGAACGTCAAGTCGAGTGACAAGTTTAAGGGCTGTATCGCCCTCAATATTGAGATTCTCTGGCACCACCCTTGGAAGTAAGGGCTACCCAGAAGGCATTGCGTATTTTCACCAAAACGTCTTCAAAAAGGATGGCGCCGAAAAATACGAGCTTCAAATGAAAGTATTTTCGTAGTTAATAAAGATATAAATGTTACGAAACTACAGTGATCCCTTATTTTTCCAGGTTAATGGGGACCAGCCCCCCCCCCCCCCCCCCCCCCCCCCCCCCCCGCGACAATCAAAATCCGTGATCTGGAGCCGGAGCCCCCCGAGCCTAAATAATGTGTTTAAAATATGTTTAAAAACCCCAAAAAAGTAGCGAGACAAGACAAAGGCTCAACTGTGGTCTTTCTGTTACCTTCACAGCCTCTGGTCTCTGAACCCTAGTAAACAAACCGCTGGTATTGTGCTATTTTTGGCTCGTAATTAGCGGCTAACACGCTAACAACAACAAAAGAAAAAGTCTAGTTTTCTCTGCATGGAACGAGAACTTTATTGTGTCACTGCAGGAACTTGTAACATCACACAGGTTGTATTGTTGGGCTCCTGTCGGTTAACAGAGAATGTAAATCTATACACGCTGGGCTGCTGTTGATGCTCACTACACTTTTATCTAACCCCGTTTTAGTTCTGCCGTCCCACAACACACACACTCTATTACCCATAAGGCCACATCATTACCCATAAGGCTACCTTCTTAAAGGGGCCAGGCTGGCTCACAACATTTCTTCACTGTGAGAGAATACGCACAACATCCTGTGATGTTTCCGCGATTTTTAATTTAGAAAAAAATTATATATTTCTGAAAAAAATCTGCGAATAACTAAAACCGCGGAACCTAAACCGCGAAGTGGCAAGGGATCACTGTATCTTACTGTTTTCATAATATATATTTATATTATCTTATTCTTCTTCTACGTTTTTTTCTACTTCTTCTTTGTCATCGTTGTCGTTTTCTTAACAGACTGGACGTAGCTTTAGCGTGAGGCCGCCCCCCACAGTCTGAAGACGCAACTGCACTCAAGGGGTGTCCCATTTCTAAGTCACAAGATAGCCCTCACACTTACTTTTGAGGGTTGAGATTGAGTGTTAAGGGAGGAATTGGAATTGGCCCTAAGTCTTCATCTGTCTCACACAGTCCCTCAATTATCAGATGATTTGTTTTCATTATGTTTTTACAGACATAAAACAAAAAAAACAGGATTAAAATAGAGGGTTCTAACTTTTGCACATGAACGTCGTACCATGTTTTGCAACAATCAACAGGAACTGCTCTCTCCATGAAGGTGACTAGGAACAGAAATCATCTGGGAGTGCTGACCGTATGGACATGACGAGGAGTGGTACCGCTAACACTAGAACGGAAAAGAAACAAAACCAGATCTGTACTCTGTCCATCCACATCAGCCAGAGGGGAAGTAGGGAGTGTCACTGTGGTAGTTGTAGTCTGGACACACCTTCTGCACCAGTTTGTAGTCAGTGCTGTAGAAGGAGATGAAGATGCAGATGACCTTGAAAGGTTTGGAGCACAGCCAGGAGACGTGGCTCTGGGTCTGCTCCTGGAAGCAGGTCTTGGACGGGTCGTAGTTGCAGAGCGTGTTCTTCGAGCCCTTCTCCACCTTCTCGTACTCGATGCGGCAGTTGAAGGACTTGGAGTCCTTGGCGTCAATGACCGACTGCTGAGCCGCCACGTCAAACTCCACTATCTTGGTCGGCGGGACCAAGCTGACGGACACGTTGCCGTGGCCCGTGGAGTTGTGGCGGAAGTAGACACTGAAGGTGCCGTTTCCGTGATCCACGATTTTGCCGGTGATCATCAAGTTGAGCTTGACCGTCTTTATGTTGGAGTGGAAGTCCCCCCAGCCGAACATCTTCTTGAACTTTCCCGTCTTTACCATGGGCCGCCGTTTAGAGCGTGGCCGCGAGTCCTGCAGGTCTGTGGAGTTCCTCAGCCAGTCCCACAGGTCCTGCTCTGAGTAGGGTTCTGGAGTGTCATAGCGAAGGTCCAGAGCTGTGCTGTTCTCCCTGGAGTGCAGAGTCTGTGACAGCAGCCTACTGATGGACATTTCCTTACTGCCCTCTGTCCATAAATGCTTTAGCGTGGATTTGGGGCTTCCTGACTTCACAGTCGCTGACCTTGTGGCTTGGGCATTTGTAACCTGAGGAAGACAGTAAAACACATCTGTAAGTTGTTGTATAATGTTAAACGTCAACACTCAAGGGCAGGTGAAACCCTTTAATTGAGACTCCTGCTCAAAAATGACAAACTAAATAAAGTACAGTTTAGGTTATCATCAAAGGGCCGGTTCTCAACCAGCTGTGTTGTCCTTCACGTTCCTGGACTCGGTTTCTGATGGTGTCTCTGACGTTAAGATCCTGTTTCTGGTCAGAACCAACCTGCTCATACAGTGATCCCTTATTTTTCACGGTTAATAGGGACCGGCGCCCCCCCGCGAAGATCAAAATCCGCAAACAGGAGCCGGAGCCCCCCGAGCCTAAATAATGTGTTTAAAATATGTTTAAAAACCGTAAGAAAGTAGCGAGTCACTGCAGCGAAACAAGACAAAGGCTCAACTGTGGTCTTTCTGTTACCTTCACAGCCTCTGGTCTCTGAACCATAAAACTCCACAAACTGCTGGTATTGTGCTATTTTTGGCTCTTAATTAGCAGCTAACATGCTAACAACAATAAAAGAAACAGTCCGGTTTTCTCTGCATGGAACGGGAACTTTATTCTGGCACTGCAGGAACTTGTAACATCACACAGGTTGTATTGTTGGGCTCCTGTTGGTTAACAGAGAATGTAAATCTATACACGCTGGGCTGCTGTTGATGCTCACTACACTTTTCATCTAACCCCGTTTTCATTCTGCCGCCCCACGACACACACACTACATTACCCATAAGGCCACTCCATTACCCATAAGGCCACCTTCTTAAAGGGGCCAGGCTGGCTCACATCATTTCTTCGCTGTGAGAGAACGCGCACAACATCCTGTGATGTTTCCACGATTTTTTCTTCATTTTTTTATTATATTTTATATTTCTAAAAAATCCGAAAATAACTAAAACCGCGGAACTTAAAGCGCGAATTGGCAAGGGATGACTGTATATGTTTAAATTGTGTTGATTTAAAGATCTAGATCCTGAAAGACACTTGGGCCCTGATCGTACGCCTCTCGCTACCCACTAACTGCTACCCGCAAATTGCGGGTTTAAGAACCTCTGCTAACCGCTAATGCAATCTTCAGCTCTCTAAAGCGCTACCCATTTTGCCGACTCCCTTACTCACAATTTTAGGTGTGGCAATGGGCGTGTCTTTTGCCTCCTCGGTATCTTGCAATCGCGGGTTGCGGGTAGCAACCCCCATGTCGGCGCGTAAAAGAGCACATCCAAATGGCATCAATGTGCGCCCACCTGGTCACGTGGACAAACGGCTCCACCTCTCGAGTTAACTTTTTTAGTTATAAAAAGCGTGATTTGGCCTCAGTTGAACCCCTGAGAAAATGGCAGAGATCGTCTTAAATGGTTTGCTCACCAGTTAAACAACAGACGACCAGAGCGTGTTTACTAGGAGGACACCGACTATCTGGGACTTTCAGGTAGCTGATAGGAATTGTCTGTAAAAATATATATATATATATATATATATATATATATATATATATATATATATACAGTCATGGAAAAAATTGATTAGACCACCATTTTTTCTTCACTTTCTTGTTCATTTTAATACCTGGTACCACTAAACGTCATCATGTGACTAAAACAGACAGAAAAGAAAACACTGAATGCATAAAAGCAGTGTTTTTGGCAGTACAACGCCATAGCTATTGATGTAAAAACTTAAGTGATTTAGGTTATAATCAAGAAAACCATGGAAAATGGTAAGATATCAGCTCTTAAATAAAACTCTTATGAGCAATCTTTGTGGTTATCGTTATGTTTGTCCAAACAAATGTACCTTTAGTTGTACCAGGCATTAAAATGAACAAGAAACTGAAGAAAACAAGGGTGGTCTAATAATTTTTTCCATGACTGTATATGTATATATATATATATATATATATATATATATATATATATATATATATATATATATCAGGAAGAGGAGGAAGCTCTACAGCAGAGACCCAGATGAGCTGCGCATGAGAGCTGCTCTGATCTGGATGAAAAGACGCTCCATAGCGGTTAGCGGGTAGCGCAACCTGCTCTTAAAGGCAATGGCTACTGACGCACTGATTGGTTTAACAGGTGGAACGCCCTAACCACTCCTATGTATAATGTAGCGGGTAGTGCAGGTAAGATCGCGGGTTTAGGGAGGTGGAAGATTGTGTTCATTGCAGGGGAACGCCCCTCCCGCTACCCGCTATCTCTTAATAGCGGCTTTAGGAGATCTAGCGGAAGAGCGGGCCTTTGGAGTCTTGGAACTTGGTCCTTTAGTTGTTTTTCATGACGGCTGATGTCAGCTGTCTTAGCTCCTGGTTTGGCGTCAAAGCCCGGCTGCTCTACAAGGACCTGCTGACAAAACTGCGACTTTATGCCAGTAAACTTGAATTTTCGTGCAAATTTTGAAAGATTGAGACTTTTAGAACCAAGACTTCTGTTGTGCAATCATGACTTTTTGTCGCAAATTTTGCAAAATCATTACATTTTAATTTGAAATTCAAGCTTTTTGTTGTAAATGATAAACTTTTTCTAATTTCTGACAAAAATGACGACTGTCGTAAAAGTGCTAATTTTGTATAATTTCATCTATTCATCCGATAATCATGTTTTTTTTCATTCTTCTTGACATGAAGTATTTGATTATTTTAAGAGAGTGTTGTCTAGTTCTCCTGGTTTCCCTTCATGAAATGGATCATGTTGTCTATTGAATACAATAGTTACCTGTTTTTGCCGGCGTTTATCTGTCTGTCTGTGTTTAAGATAACTCAAAACATTATGGATGGATTTTGATGAAATTTGCAGGAGTTGTCAGAAATGTGAAAAGGAAGAACTGATTTCATTTTGGGTGTGATCCAGAAGAAATCCTGGATTCTGGATCACTTCCAAATTTTCCATAAAATTGCGGTCGATGGGGCTGAAAATTTTGTTTCTCAATATCTCTGTTAATTATTGCCTAAAACTCATGAAATTTGACTCAGGGATTGACAATGGGAACCTCTATCAGATTTCAAAGGCTGATCCAAATCTGATCCAGAAGATGGATTTTAAAGCAGTCTGTAAATCGCTACACTTGGAATTGTTGCGCTTGGCGGAGGTCTGCGCTCTCTAAATGCTTTTCTAGTTACATATGGTTTAATTTCTTGATTTCCTATACTGGCTTGGGGCCAGTATCAGCAGGTACAGTAACACTGGGTGATATCACATGTCAGCGGCTGCTCTGGGTTAAGAGGCTAAACTGCTCTCGTTACTGTACAATGACCTACATAACATATATGACGTTAGACTGGACAGTACGCAGATATGTAACGACTGTATTCAACAGACAACATGATCCATTTCACACAGTAATCAAAACGTCATCTAGCACACGTCATTTATCTTTCAAGAAAGTAAGAAGACTGAAAGCGATGCCAACTTCCATTTTTGTCTACTTCTGTCGTGTCTTTTGTTGCTGTGGTTTTGTTTTTGCAAATGTCTGAGACATCTGGGCCACCGTAGTTGTAGCTACGATCCAACGTTCGCTCAAACGCATAGAGTAACATGCAGTAAATTAATGATCTATTCATTTTGTGTTGTGCAGTGTGACTAATTCGCATCAATTTGGTCAATGTCATAATCTTAAGACTGTAAAAACAGTTTGTATCCGGCCTCAAACAAAGACCGTCCAGAGAACAGAGACTAAACCCTTCTCTTAGCAGTTAAAGTCAACTAAGTGTCAAAGAGGCACTGCTATGCAACTGTATGCTGTCAAAATTGTAACTTTTTGTCGTTATGTAACAAATATTTGGTGTAAAATGGTGAATTTTTGCAACATGATGATTTTTGTAAATAAATATCTCCTTTTAAAAACAGAAATTATGAAAACAAAATTGTGAATTTTTTTTTACTGTAAAAAAAAGCAATTTTTTTTTGTAAAATTTCTAATTTTGCCAGATAGTGACATTTTTTTTCCCCGGAAACTTAAAAAAATTAAAATTACACGATTTCTGTCGTAAAAAGTCAACTTTCTGCAAAGTTGCAATTTTTTGACATTAAATTATGATTTTATCATACATTTTGTACAACTGCAAATTTTAGTCTTGAAATCATAAAGTTTTTGTTGTAAAAAAAAAACAATTTGACAAAAATCACAACTTTTTGACAAACATTTACAACTTCTTCTTATAAAGAAAGCTACTTTTGTGGAATTACATGTTTTTAAGGTAAAAATTATTATTATTTTTTTTAAATATCAACATTTGCTAAATTGTGACTCGCTCCAGATGTGACATCATCGCTGGATCAGACGACAGTCGTGCTGGGACGCCTTCAAACGCTCTTTAGAGATGTTGCGACTGAAACAAGTGCTGCCAGAGCTGAAACGAGCACCAACCGTTATCTTTGAAATTATTAGCATTTCTCACGTCGTATATTTGCAGGAAAAACATTTGACGTCGCAGCATTGACGGCCTCACGGTGACGTATTTAAATATTAAAATCAGATGCAAGATCATTTTAGTTTTCTCCAAACACTGTGTGATGAGACCGACTTTATATCTTGGGCGCCCCCTAGTGGCGAAGCAGTAGGCCAACAGCCCTGCACCTATATTAATTAAGATATCAGGAAATTGTGTGAACATAATACAAAATATATCTCCATTGTGTGATCTGAAGAGAGCATTTATCTTTTAAGATTGAAATCCATCAGTACTGGACCCCCCCAGGGCTGTGGTCTTTCTCCTCTGCTCTTCTCCCTGTACACGAACAGCTGCACCTCCAGTCACCAGTCCGTCAAACTCCTGAGGTTTGCAGATGACACCACCCTCATCGGACTCATCTCTGATGGTGACGAGTCCGCCTACAGGTGGGAGGTTGACCACCTGGTGACCTGTAGAGATGCGCGGATGACGTATATTTTAACCTGCAACCGCTTCTTAAAAACTCTATCCGCCCGCTATCCATTTGCAGGAACGTTTTTTCACCAATTTTCAAAACCGAACCGACCCGCCATCCTTTTTAATAATATGTAAAATATTTTTTCTTATTATTATTATTTGAGTGCTTCAACCGCAACCCGCCCGAATTTAATTAAAGTATTATTTTTTGACGAGTCATCCGCCCGATATGCGGATTATCCGCTCCGCCCGCGGGTGCACGGTTCAACCGCGCATCTCTAGTGACCTGGTGCAGCCAGAACAGCCTTGAGCTCAACGCTCTAAAGACAGTGGAGATGGTTGTGGACTACAGGAAGAACTCAGCCCCCCCTGCCCCCATCACCCTCTGGGACTCCACTATTGACACTGTGGAGTCTTTCCGCTTCCTGGGAACTGTCATCTCCCAGGACCTTCAATGGGAGCTGAACATCAGCTCCCTCATCCAGAAAGCACAGCAGAGGATGTATCTTCCTGAGGCAGCTGCAGAAATTCAGTCTGCCGAAGACAATGATGGTGCAGTTCTACACAGCCATCATTGAGTCCATCCTCACCTCCTCCACCACCATCTGGTCTGCTGCTGCCACCGCCAAGGACAAGAGACCTGGACCTGGACTCCTCCAGGACCCTGAGACCTGGACTCCTCCAGGACCCTGAGACCTGGACCTGGACTCCTCCCAGGACCCTGAGACCTGGACCTGGACTCCTCCAGGACCCTGAGACCTGGACCTGGACTCCTCCAGGACCTGAGACCTGGACCTGGACTCCTCCAGGACCCTGAGGCCTGGACCTGGACTCCTCCAGGACCCTGGACCTGGACCTGGACTCCTCCAGGACCCTGAGACCTGGACCTGGACTCCTCCAGGACCCTGAGACCTGGACCTGGACTCCTCCAGGACCCTGAGGCCTGGACCTGGACTCCTCCAGGACCCTGAGACCTGGACTCCTGGACCCTGGACCTGGACCTGGACTCCTCCAGGACCCTGAGACCTGGACCTGGACTCCTCCAGGACCCTGAGACCTGGACCTGGACTCCTCCAGGACCCTGAGGCCTGGACCTGGACTCCTCCAGGACCCTGAGACCTGGACCTGGACTCCTCCAGGACCCTGAGACCTGGACCTGGACTCCTCCAGGACCCTGAGACCTGGACCTGGACTCCTCCAGGACCTGAGGACCTGGACCTGGACTCCTCCAGGACCCTGAGGCCTGGACCTGGACTCCTCCAGGACCTGACTCCTCCAGGACCTGGACCTGGACTCCTCCAGGACCCTGAGACCTGGACCTGGACTCCTCCAGGACCCTGGACCTGAGACCCTGGACCTGGACTCCTCCAGGACCCTGAGACCTGGACCTGGACTCCTCCAGGACCCCGACCTGGACCTGGACTCCTCCAGGGACCCTGAGACCTGGACCTGGACTCTCCAGGACCCTGAGACCTGGACCTGGACTCCTCCAGGACCCTGAGGACCTGGACTGACCTGGACTGGACCTCCAGGACCCTGACCTGGACCTGGACTCCTCCAGGACCTGGACCTGGACCTGGACCTGGACTCCTCCAGGACCCTGAGACCTGGACCTGGACTCCTCCAGGACCCTGACCTGGACCTGGACTCCTCCAGGACCCTGAGACCTGGACTCCTCCAGGACCTGAGACCTGGACCTGGACTCCTCCAGGACCTGAGACCTGGACCTGGACTCCTCCAGGACCCTGAGACCTGGACCTGGACTCCTCCGGACCCAGGACCCTGAGGACCTGGACCTGGACTCCTCCAGGACCTGAGACCTGGACCTGGACTCCTCCAGGACCCTGAGGCCTGGACCTGGACTCCTCAGGACCTGAGACCTGGACCTGGAATCCTCAGGACCTGAGACCTGGACCTGGACTCCTCCAGGACCTGAGACCTGGACCTGACTCCTCCAGGACCCTGAGGACCTGGACCTGGACTCCTCCAGGACCCTGAGACCTGGACCTGGACTCCTCCAGGGCCCTGAGACCTGGACCTGAACTCCTCCAGGACCCTGAGACCTGGACCTGGACTCCTCCAGGACCCTGAGGACCTGGACCTGGACTCCTCCAGGACCCTGAGGACCTGGACCTCAGGACCTGGACTCCTCCAGGACCCTGAGGACCTGGACTTGGACTCCTGACCCCTGGACCTGACCTGACCTGGACTCCTCCAGGACCCTGAGACCTGGACCTGGACTCCTCCAGGACCCTGAGACCTGGACCTGGACTCCGGACCCTGAGACCTGGACCTGGACTCCTCCAGGACCTGGAGACCTGGACCTGGACCTGGACTCCTCCAGGACCCTGAGACCTGGACTCCTCCAGGACCCTGAGACTGGACCCGGATCCTCCAGGACCTGAGACCTGGACCCTCCAGGACCCTGAGGACCTGGACCTGGACTCCTCCAGGACCCTGAGACCTGCAGGAAAGATTATGGGTGATATCCCCCCCCCCCCCCCCCCCCCCCCCCCCCCCCCCCCCCGGACACCAACTCTTTGACTCACTCCCCTTTGGCAGGAGGTTGCAGTCCATCAAGACCAAAACTTCCCGCCACAAGAACAGTTTTTTCCCATCTGCTGTCAGCCTTATCAATAAGACCCGGAACCCCCCAACACCCCCCACTCTCCACCTCTGACTCTGACACTGCTGTCACATTGACAGAACTCAGAACACTATGCGTTACATTAATGTTCAGACTGTTCATTTGCACATTTCATGGCACATCATTCTCGGTCGCTGTGTCCTCAATGCTAAAAAAAAAAAAAAATTCTTGTGTATATATATTTATATCGCAATTTTTAGTTTACAGTGTTTGTATTTTTTGTATTTTTATCGCATGCACCTTCATCGCCATAACAAATTCCTCGTATGTGTAAAGTCGTACCTGGCAACAAAGTCTATCCTGATTCTGATTCTGATTCTGATGAATACTCTAATTTCATCTTCAGATGCTGAGAAATAAAGCATTTTACTGGAAAGTTTAAGTTTTCAGAAAACTATTAAACAAAGGCAGAGAGGGGAGAGTCCAGTAATTAAATTAAAAGAAAGAGCTTCTGCAGCCTAACAGAGACAAAGGACGGAGCGTTTCAGCAGAGAAGACCAGACCATTAACTAAAGAATGCTCCTGGAATTGATTATTGATTAACCGGAGGATTTTCACTGTTTAGCGCCTCTGAGTGGAGTTCCATTAACGCGGTTAGCGGTGAAGGTGCGGCATATCGATCGCCTGATTTCAACTGTAAGATGTGACAGCAAATCCATCTGCTGGAGGTTTCTGCATTCTGCAGGTCGGCCCCGGGATCGATGCCCAAAAAAATAAGGTTTCTGTATCAATCACCCGGCCGCTCGGAGGGAGTCGACTCGCAGCACATCTGTCACCGATGAGGATCAGACGAGCTCGAAGGGCAACCAGACGGTTTACCTCGTCTGATGTCCTTTCAGAGGAGGAAGGACGTCAGGGTTCTGGTGGCGTCAGACTCCAGACACAAGAACAATGAGCTTTTTCTGGGGCTAAAAACACTGTTTTCCAGAAGATTCTTGGCCAGTTGTACAGCTGTGATTAATCACAGTTGAAGTGGACAAGCTTCAGCTCTTCATGGCACATCTGGTAGAAGTGACTCTGTGAGACAGATGTTTGCTTCTGGACAGGAACTCTCATTTCCAGTTTAGTGTTCAGGGGTTTGGGAGAGGTGGAAAAAAAAGAGAGGTGAATTTGAGATCAAATTGCTCGATAGGAGAGCGGCTACAGCCCAGTAACGAATGAAAGACAGAAAATAAAATAAATGAGAAATACGAAATCAATAATCTAAGAAAACAAGTGCATGGACAGACATTTCAACAGAATCTAGAGTTGATTTTTATGTACTTTAGCTGTAATTTTTACAGTGCAGTGACCAGAAAATAAACAAAATTAAAGTGGATGTTACTGAATCTTGGCAGAGTTTGTGTGTTTCCTTGAAACGAGACTTCTATTGCGAAAGAGAATTATAAGAACTAGAACTCTGGGCAATGAGGCTTGATTTAACAGGAAATTAAAACACTGAACTCAATGTGAGATTTAAGCGTAAAAGACAAATTCATGATAAATTTATGAATATATATTTCCAGATTTGCAGTGTTTATGCAGTTCCTCCACTGACCACTTGAGGCTGCAGTTCCTCCACAAACCAGCAGGGTCTGGCTCTAAAAGTTGAGTCAATCTCCATGAATCTCTATGTTAAAATTTTCAACTTTCCAACAGAAATAAACAGCTTGGTTCAAACAACTGTGAGCAGTGTAACCTTTGATGCACCTTATCAGGCAAAATTATATCAAACCATGCATTTATGTATATTTAGGTGTGTGGTTTTATGAGTGAAAGATTTCTAATCAGTAAACGAAGAGCTAACAGCATATTATCTCTCTTATTTTAAAGGTAATATGGCTTCTTATTGCTGTTGATTCTATCATATAATTATAACTAGAACATTTCTGAAGAGAGGTTTTTTGTCAAAAAGTCATGATTTTACAAATGTTACAAATTTACAACAAAAGTGTGTAATTTTTACATCAAAAATATCTAACTCCATAGAAATGGTTTTATAACAAAAAAATTGTCCTTTTTTTTTCTTTTTGTAAAAACTAGTTGGACAAATAGTAGCAATGATACAAAATTTGCAATTTTCTGACACAGTAGTCATCTATGTCAAAAAGTTACAATTTCGTAAAAGTTGAAATTTTGCAACAATTTTTTTAAAATTTAAGTTAAAAAGTCTCAATTTTGTGAAATTGGTGATATGGGGGAATAGTTGGACTGTCTATGTTCTGGTTGCAATTTTACAACCAGAAGGTTTGTTTTTTTTTCACAATAAAAAGTTTTGAATTTGTTTAAGACAAACATTTCAATTGAATCAATTTGTCATGGATGTGTAACATTTCAGTTAAAAACAAAATTTAAAAATTAAATTTAAAAATAAAATTTATGTTCTGGTTGCAATTTTAAAAGAAGAATTTGTTTAAGACAAAGATTTCAATTTCACCATTAAAAAGAAATTTAAGATCTTATGACAAAAAAAAAAAAATCCTTTTTTTAACAACATTGCAAAGTATGCAATTTTACAACAAAATTTCATGTTTTAAAGACAAAAAGTCAATTTTGATATCGAATCTTAACGTAGTAACGTGACATCAAACAAGGAGCCACGTCAGCTGACCTCCAAGACCTCAAGTGTCTTTCAGAATCTACATCTTTAAACCAACGCAGTTTAAACGTCTGAGAGCAGGTTTGTCCTGATCAGAAACATCTCAAAATCAAGACTGAGAAACACTGGCCCAGAAGGTTCTGGTCAGAGATGGCCTGGTTCTTGAACGTTCACCCACTTCACTTGTCGTGGATGTGAAATTTGGAGACCAAAACCGTTCTTTCACATCAGACTGGAAGCATCTCTGTTTCTGCTGTGAAGTTGGACATTTTGATCCTTGTGGAAACAAACCCTTGTGGTTCTTCTGCACAGTCATGTGACATGTGCAGAATCCATTCATCTATTCATTCATTCATTCATGCATTCATTTGGACGGGAACCTTTGCAGTCTTTGGCTTCTCTGCCACGGCAGCGACAACTTGGAGTTACGGCAACATTATGTGATGGACCGTAACTGGTGCAGTTTTTGCTTCAAGTCTTGGATCCAATCAGGGAACGGCGTCTGGACCGGTCCAGATGAGATGAGACTGAGGCTGTGTCAGTACTAGGGGTGAGTATTGGCAAGAACCTCGCAATTCGATACGTATCATGATAAACGATAAACTAAACGATATTATCGCGATATCACAATTTCACAATATATTGCGATATTCTGCCCAGTTAATATCAAAATTAAAAGTAGAGATGAAAAATCAAGTTGCTGTTTATGTTCATCAGATGATATTGATCATTCAGAGGACAAATTGAGTCAAACTATTTGCTTCAAAAGAACCTATTCATTGATTATTATTGTATTATTGTTTATTATTAGTGTTTTTTTGCACATTTAAGTACACATACAACATACTGACGATATCGATATTAGAAGCTGAAAAATCCATATTATATTGGGCGGCCAAAAATCGTGATATATTGCCAAATTATTTTTTTTTCACACCCTGAGTGAGACTGACTGAAAAGCAAAAGACTAAAGTGCTGATGAAGTGTACAGAAGTGAACGTCCAGAAACTTCAATGTGCTGAAGCAACAACCTATTTATTGTTTATTATTAGTGTTTTTGAAAAAAAAAAAAAATCGATATTAGGAGCTGAAAAATTGATATATTGGGCGGCCGAAAATCACGATATATTGCCAAATCGATTTTTTTTTTTTTCACATCCCTAGATGTGAACCATCAACTTTAACCACAGTCCAAGACTGTGTTGGTTTGGATATAGATGCTCCAGGTAAAGTTTTGTACTGCGAGCTGTAGGGGTGAGTATTTGCAAGGACCTCGCAATATTATCACAATTTCACAATATATTGCGATATTCTGCCCAGTTAATATCAAAATTAAAAACAGAGATGAAAAATCAAGTTGCTGTATATGTTCATCAGATGATATTGATCATTCAGAGGACAAATTGAGTCAAAACTGTTTGCTTCAAAAGAACCTATTCATTGATTATTATTGTATTATTGTTTATTATTAGTGTTTTTTTGCACATTTAAGTACACATACAACATACTGACGATATCGATATTAGAAGCTGAAAAATCCATATTATATTGGGCGGCCAAAAATCGCGATATATTGCCAAATTATTTTTTTTCACACCCTGAGTGAGATTGACTGAAAAGCAAACAAAAGACTAAAGTGCTGATGAAGTGTACAGAAGTGAACGTCCAGAAACTTCAATGTGCTGAAGCAACAACCTATTTATTGTTTATTATTAGTGTTTTTGAAAAAAAAAATCGATATTAGGAGCTGAAAAATCGATATATTGGGCGGCCAAAAATCACGATATATTGCCAAATCGATTTTTTTTTTTCCACACCCCTAGATGTGAACCATCAACTTTAACCACAGTCCAAGACTGTGTTGGTTTGGATATAGATGCTCCAGGTAAAGTTTTGTACTGCGAGCTGTAGGGGTGAGTATTTGCAAGGACCTCGCAATATTATCACGATATCACAATATATTGCGATATTCTACCCAGTTGATATCAAAATTAAATGTAGAGATGACAAATCAAGTTGCTGTAAATGTTCATCAGATGATATTGATCATTCAGAGGACAAACTGAGTCAAAACTATTTGCTTAAAAACAACCTATTTGTTGTTTATTATTAGTGTTTTTGCACATTTAAATTTTAAACAATTTAAATGTGAAAATTAAACAATTTTCTTAAAAAATCAAAATTGCTGGAACTACTGACTTCAGATGGCTCTGAGTGAAGCACCTGGTCTCAGGGTTCACATAATTTTTTCCTTCAGCACTGTGAGATGGTGTTTGTCTGCTACGGTGGTTTCCATAAAGATCAGATCATATTTTATGGCAAATGAATGCAAGAAACCAGTTAATTTTTTTTTGAATTAAAGGAAGCTGATATGCTCTTGAGTGAATAAAACCCAGATCCTCAACCGACTGGTACCGAGATTGATGTTAATGTTTAAACGATTATACGACAGGACCAGCGACGGCGTCTTCATCCCAGTTAATTGTAGCAGCCTGAAAATAGCCTGGAGCGTTGAGTTTGGAGCGTAAAGCTGTTTATCTCCAGTCATTGTTCGTCTGGTCCCACGGGGGCATCCAGTGTGGTATATCTGTGCCGCTGCCATGAATTCCCCTCGTTTGTGGCGCTTGTGGCCGAGGGCCATTGCGTTTGCTGGATCCGGGAGCTGGCAGCCTCGCCGGCGGCTGCGGCGCATTTGGTCAACACGGGCCAGCGCCGACAGCCAGCTCGGACCTCGCAGATGCTGCGCCGGCGGCCAAACGTTGAGTCGGTCGCCCCGATGTAAGGAGGAGTGCTGGACGAGAAGAGCAGCACCGTTCCTGGCTGAACAATTCAATCCAGACATGATTTCCTTGCAAAATATGCACAAACACATTGTGACTTTGACATTTTTTTTTTTTTTTTTACATATTTCAGGAGTCAGACTGTTTGGATTAGTTTGAGATTTGATGTGTCCAAGTTTGGCAACGTTATGTCATGAAAGAGGGTGTTGTGTGAAACGTGTATCTCGCCTTGAACAACAAAAATACACACTAACAACACTAACAAGGGACTAAAGTGATGTCAGCTGACACCACAGATGCAAAAAAACAGGCCTTTTGTAATGTGTAAACTAGGGCTGGGCAAGTAAACGCATTATTATCGTGTTAACGCATTAATTTATCAATGGCGACATTTATTTTATGGCACGTTAACGCATGTTGATCACATGCTTTTGTTTTGAAAAGTCTGTTACTGGCTGCTGCGGAACCGACACACAGCAAACATGCGGAAAGGCTAAAACAGACATGGAGAATGGTAAAAATCTGTGAACTTTACAGTTCAGGTAGCAACTCAGGTATCAATATTAACAATTCTGTCTGGAAACAAAAATTCTGGACTGTAACAAAACTTTGGCATCATTCCTCCATGTTCCATCAGATCTGCTCCATGTGTTCACTGTCCTGCTGTTCTCTAGCTGGTTACTGCAGTGCAGCTCCATCTAGTGGCTCAGATGTGTAATGACAACAGAAAGTCCAGTCCTCCATTATAAAACTAATTCAGTTCTGTGGCCCATTTCTAATTTCGTGTTTTTGATCCAAGTCTAAAATTGAAATATGAAAAAAACAGGCATTTTCTTTTCGTTTTTTTGGTAGATTAAAAAACGAAAAACGTCATAAAATGTCACTTTTTAATTTTTTTTTATTTTTGATTGACAATTGAAAATGTAAAGAATAAATGATACACAGATTGGTAAAGTTACTGAACTTTAACATGGACATTTTCATTTTAAAGTTCTCCCAGACGGAGGATTCAACAGAAACAAGGTTATTTGTAACAACTGACAAGTTGAACTCCCCGTTAAAAGTTTCTGCTGTTACCTCAGAAATTACCTGTTTTAATGTTCTGATTGTGGCTCAGGATTTTGTTGGTAGACTTTTTTTTATTTTTCATAAAAACAGAATGACATTAATGCCCTGGCAGTGGCAATAAGATTTATTTTATTTTACATTTTTTAAGATGATAAGTGACCTTTACACTACTTTTGAATTTATTATTTGATTTTTCGTATACAATGCGATTAATCCTGATTAATCAGGGAAATAATGCGATTAATAGCGATTAAAAATTTTAATCGTTGCCCAGCCTTAGTGTAAACTTAATCTTAAACTTAGCAGATAAGGAACATTAAAACTCACTTGTGTGCAGTTGTCAGGATGTGAAATCTGTCCAAGGAGACTTAAGCTAAAGCTTTGTTTCAAGCTGTAAACGTGTTTGTTTCTGCTGTAAAGTTGGACCAGCTGTTGAAGCCAGACCCTGGTGGTTAGTAGAGGAACTGCAACCTTCCCTACTTCTGCACCGGGTCCAGTTTTGAAAACTGGATGTTGTTTGACAGCTGCATTGATGGCTGCACAGTTAAAATCTGTTCTACATTTATGACTACCTTGTAGTCTAACCAATGAGTTGAATCTAGCTTCATGGATAAGTATAGGAGAGCATCATCTGCATATATGCAAGCATATAACTGCCAAATAACAGTATAGTTGAATGACTTTGGCCAGTTGACACTTTTGCCATCGTACATAATTGAAGCTCTTTTTAAGCAAACAAAATTTCAGATGCATATGTTAGTTAGTTGATAAGATAATCAGCCTTAATTGAGTCTGAATACAAAGTACAGTTTTATGGTTGCAGATTCTTCATTATAAATACGAAGAGTGAGTGAGAAGCTTAGTGGTTCTGGGGGGACTTGGAGTAGAGTCGCTGCTCCTCTACATCGAGTGGAGCCAGCTAAGGTGGTTCGGGCATCAACAAAAAACAACTGTTAAATAAAATACTGGTTTTTCTGAGCAACTTTATTCTGGAGAAACCAAAAGCTGCTCAGAAAAGCACTCATTGCTGGAAAGGGGAAAATCACGGATAATGCTTCCTGTTGTGCCCTGAATGGTGCTCTTGTTATTGAGGAAATATGAAAAGTTCTTTAATTTGTCCCTGTAATTAACTTGTCGCTTTTTGCAGAATAAACAGGTGTTATTTATATGCGTGAGTTATTGCCAACAGCTGAGGAGTGAGACGATAAATCAACACAGAGCAGTTGCTTTGCGACCCACGTTGCATTACGAGCGCTGTAGTGATTTCCTTCTCTGTGACTGCAGAGGGAAATAGACTGAAGGGGCGGATTGTTTTAATTCATATTTTAGACAATATCATAGCTGGTGACAAAGGGAAATACATGGAGTCAAGCATATAACCATGGATCCTGTGGTCTAGTTTAATATCATCCAGCAGTGCGACATCTCAGGCTTTGGTTTTTAGAAAATGAACAGGGTCTCTATGATTAGACTGGGCTCGTATGACAAATGACTAGAGATGAGATGAGCTCATGATCACTGTCTTTTGAAAATTTCCAATCATCACAGTCATGGCAAGAGAGCTGCAGGGCCAGAATGAAACACTGGGCAAAGAATGACGGTCCAACCACAGTGTGGCGTATAAAAGATCATTTACCCGCCAAATACACCCAAACTGAAAACAGGGACGGAGAAAAAGAAGATGAGGAACGTTTGAGGGTATTAGAGCTACAATGTAGGAAGGGGAGGTTGAAGGAGGATTTCATCCCAAATTTAAAGGGACTCTTGTTTCTAGCCAGTCCAGTAAAAGAGACTCCGCTGGCTGGAAACATGAATTCATGAAGTCTTTTCCTGGTGTCCCAGATATGGACACTAATCAAAACATGTATCTCTACAAAGAGGACATGTGGGTGGACTCAAAGAAACTGAATTAGGCTCATTAAAGTCAGACTTGATCATGTGAACAAAGAATCTTTCTCACAAACTGGAGCTAGTCGTGGTGTTCCACAAGGTTTTGTGCTCGGACCCCAACTTTTACATAGGCTTCCATACGATTACACTGAAACCAATCCATTGATTAGACTACAAATGTGTCTTAAAGGCTTAAAAACATTTGATATTTCAAGATGACAATTTCTTATTATTAGGCTTGCATGTTCCTGCAACTTCAAGAAGTAAAACCTCAGAGCCTTCAGCTCCCAGGTCGGGTTTGGGAGCCAGACAAGCTCTTCCTTGGAGACAGTTCACTTTGAAGGTACAATTCTGATGATATTCATATTTATCCAGCACCACAATAGTAGTTTCACTTTAATCACGACTCAAAAGCTGTGTAATTGTGTAACGGTGTAAACGGTGTAACTGTGTAAACAGCTGCTTTGGTAGAAAGTCCTGGGAAACTACGTGTCCTTCAAGTTAAAGACTAAAGATTCTGCAAAGACTGGTGATCTACTTGGGTCACGAGCTGAATGACTACAACCAACAAACAATACTCCTATTGGTTGATGCAAATTATGTCACGGATTGTGACGCACTTTGCATGAAAGAAAACTAAAGGCTTTAAATTATATCAAACATTAACAGCAAAGAACCAGGAGCGCCTCAACTCGGGCAAGACTCTTCATTATTTTCTTGAAACTGAAAATTTACCTGTGAGCTCGACGTTGCTTTTAAATGTTGTATCGTTTCTGTCTGTTTGTCTGTGTTCAAGATAACTCAAAAAGTTATGGATGGATTTTGAAATTTTCAGGAGTTGTCAGAAATGTGAAAAGGAAGAATTGATTTCATTTTGGGTGTGATCCGGAAGAAATCCTGGATTCCAGATCAGTTTCAAATTTTCAATAACATTGCGGTCAATGGGGCAGAAAATCTTGTTTCTCAATATCTCCATTACTTATTACCTATTGCCCGAACATTGGAATATTCACAAGATGTCACCAAAATCACTTCTTCTTTCAGAAAATAATGTAAATGTATCTTAAGACGAATATCGATATATATCGTATCGTGAGCCGAGTATCGTGTATCGTATCGCGAGATTAGTGTATCGCTACAGCCCTAGTGAGCACGGAGAATTACTTTCACCCTGAAAAGCTCCAATGATGGATTCATCCCCAGAAACCTCTATGAAACCTCTCTGTTACACAACAAAATATCAATCTTGGTATAATAAATGAGGTGATGTAGCGCTGGGCGGTATACCGGTTCATATCGAATACTGGTGTTTATTTTTCTTATGATATGAATTTTTCATATACCGTAATACCGGTGAGTATGTACTGTAGCGTACACAACGTTGGGAACGGCGCGCGGCGGATCGTAAGTGCCACAGAACATTGTTTGACAGGGGACTGTTTTGCAGTTGCACTGGAGGCACAACACGCTACTAGTTTCTGGTTAAACGGTGATGGATGCTAACAGAGAAAGTCCCGAAGTGGAAGCTCCAGAACGGCAACATGAGACTGAGGAACTTCTTCCTAAACGAGGAGCCGTGAATTTAAAAAAGACGACGTCCAACACTACAATAATCTGCAAATGTTGCCGAGCTAAAGTTGTTGCCTCCCGCGGCTGCAACTTTAGAACGTTGTTTACATTCTGTAGTTAATGTTGATTTTTTTTTTACAAAATATGTTTTTTCAAGTTGAAAATAAAAGGGTTCTGTATTTTAACTGCAACTATCATGCATTCTGATTCCTTCACTTAATTAGAATCACGAGTGCCACCTCTTTGTAAAGTAGGGGTGTGAAAAAAAATTGATTTGGCAATATATTGCGATTTTCGGGAGCCCAATATAATATAGATTTTTCAGCTCCTAATATCGATTTTTTTTGAAAATTGTTTAATTTTCACATTTAAATTGTTTAAACTTTAAATGTGCAAACACTAATAATAAACAATAAATAGGTAGTTTTGAAGCAAATAGTTTTGACTCAATTTGTCCTCTGAATGATCAATATCATCTGATGAACATATACAGCAACTTGATTTTTCATCTCCACTTTTAAATTTAATATTAACTGGGCAGAATATTGCAATGTATCGTGATATTGTGATATCATATCTCGACCCAAGTATCATGATACATATCGTATTGCGAGGTCCTTGCCAATACTCACCTCTTTGTTAATAGTATCATTTTGTGAGGCCATGCAAACCTGTATTAATACTAGTGTAGATATGAATGTTTTTCTACAATATTCACTCCTCCTGACACTAAAATAGGTCATTCTAAGATTCTAGATTTTGTTGCTTCATTCTAAGATCTAATGATTAGAAAATGTGGTTAACACCCAGTTGTGCCTTCCAAAAAAAAATATCATGATATACCGTGAAACCGATATAATTTTGAAAAATACCGTGATATAAATTTTTGGTCACACCGCCCAGCACTACGGTGATGTTTCTAAAGTTAGATATGCACTCTCTAAAAAAGAGGCTTCGTTGTTGATCCTGTGCTCTTTATTCTCTATTTATTCCAAGACAGATACTTAATTTTCCACTTCCACCGTAATCTCACGCGTTTCAGGTTTATCCAGACCTCGTCTCTGCTCAGGTGCGCTCGCTTTGAACTGGCTGTCGTTTTTGGGTCTCAACATCTTCGAAGGAAGAACTGATTTCTGTCACATCTGGTGTTTAATCTGACTTTAAAGGCAGGAGTTTGAAGCTCCGCCAGTGAAATTCAGGAGCTAATACGCGCCGAAGTCCCATAAATCAAAGCCAGCTTTATTTTGTCAGCACACAGATGGTTCAAACGCTCAACGCACCTAAATTAAGACCTGAAGACTGGCGCTCGGGGGAGGGAGTGTTTGCAGAGAAAGCGGGGCACCTGTTAGCCTGTCACATCCACAGCTTTTCTGATCGGTGACTCGGAGCTTCCCTCCGAGCTGTTTCAGCGCTGAATTAATGACGGCAAACAAAACCGAAGCCTCCTCGCATCCCCTCCGCGAGTTCATTCTCTCTCCACTTTGGTCCCTCTCAACTAATCTTCAGTGTCACGCTTAATGAGATTTTCGGTTTGTAAAGTAAGTGGAGCAATAACTCCCCGAGCGCAGCCTGCCGTCACCGTCCCACCATCCTCCCCAAACGCTTTTAAGCAACCTCCTCTCAGTAAAGCAGGAATTATGGAGGATTATTACGTGGAAATGCACATTAAATTATTTACTGTACAAATACGCAGCTGAAGGTGAAGCAAAGCATTATCTGCTTCAGTGCAAGTGTCTGAGGGTCGTTAAAAATCACGGGACTGAGGTTCCTGCACACAGCAACATTAGCTGCATTCAATTAGACTCAGTATTAATTATGCTGCCATCTACAGAGACTGGTTCTGATTGGTGCCAGAGCCGGCGCTTTAATGGCTTTAATTACAAAGATGTAAAAGTTGGTGCCTCCTCCTTCAATCCTATGGTTTTTGGGGTTTTTCGGTGTGTAAACATAATAAAATCTTCTAATTGTGGTGGTTAGTGTTGGGTTAATGCAGCCTTTCTCAACCGGGGTGTCGCGGCACACTGGGGTGTTGTCTGGCTGCTTCAGGGGTGTCGTCAAAAAAATGACTTATTCTGACATTTCATATACAGTGGTACCTCTACTTACGAACGTTTCTACATACGAAGTTTTCAGGTTACGAAAGGCCTCAACGGGAAAATATTGCCTCTAGTTACGAAAGAAATTTCAGGATACGAAAGGCAGAAATACGTTTACCGAACGTAAACATAGCTGTCGCCTCTGTATCTCGGTTTGAAAGCGGTGCGTCTGAGCTGCTCTGCCATTGGCTAGTGCTTAGCATCTTCCTGGCATCCCATTGGCTAGGAGGACCCCCTGTCTGTATGAGCGTAACCCAGCAACCCAGGTAAAGATTTTTTTTTCTCCCTCTGTGGGAGTTTTTGTACCTCCCATCATCGATTGGATTTAATATTATAATTTTAGTTAAAGATATTTGCTCAGGGGTCTTGATCTGGGTCTCTGTAAAGCACCTAGAGACAACTGACATTGTAACAGACGCTATACAAATAAAATTGAATTGAATTGAATCAACAAACAATTTTTACCTCCATCAAGGAGTTTATGTTTTTGCCAGCGTTTATCTGTCTGTCTGTGTTCAAGATAACTCTAAAAGTTATGGATGGATTTTGATTACATTTTCAGGAGTTGTCAGAAATGTGAAAAGGAAGAACTGATTTCATTTTGGCTGTGATCCAGAAGAAATCCTGGATTCTGGATCACTTTCAAATTTTCGATAACATTCCGGTCAATGGGGGTGAAAATTTAGTTTCTCAATATCTCCGTTAATTATTGCCCAAAACTCATGAAATTTGACTCAGGGATTGACAATGGAAACCTCTATCAAATTTCAAAGGCTGATCCAGATCTGATCCAGATCCGATCCAGAATGCGGATTTTATCGCAATCTGTAAATCGCTATATGGGGGAATTTTTGCACTTGGTCTGCGCTCAGCATCACATAACGTCTTGTGATGTATTTTAGAAGAACAAAGAAGAATTAGGAGCCCATTTTTGAAAACTAACAGGTATCAGTTGGTGACTGTACGTTCATTCTCACAGATCGGTGAGTATTTCCAGAGCTTGTATCAGAATTTGAACAAAACGACTCCAAATTTGTGATGAACAGACCTGTTACGGGTTTGTATCTATTTAACTCTTCAGTATGGGCCACAGCAGCACAGCTGTCAGTATCTGTGCGAGGTAGGGGTGAGTATTGGCAAGGACCTCGCAGTATGATATGTATCATGATACTTGGGTCACGATACCATATTATCACAATATCATGATATTCTACCCAGTTAATATCAAAATTAAAAGTAGAGATGAAAAATCAAGTTGCTGTATATGTTCATCAGATGATATTGATCATTCAGAGGACAAATTGAGTCAAAACTATTTGCTTCAAAACAACCTATTTATTGTTTATTATAAGTGTTTTTGCACATCTAAGTTTCACAATGCGTCTAATACATGAATTTTCAATATTAGGAGCTGAAAAATCATTATTACATTGGGCGACCGAAAATCGCGAAATATTGCGAAATTTTTTTTTTTTTTACACCCCTAGTGCGAGGCCATATCTGAGGAATGTCTTGACCGATGTGGGTGACTGACACCTCCATGAAATCTTCACAGCCAACAGAATCAACCCACGTCATTTCTGGAATGATCCATTCACAGGCCATGGGGTGACATCAAAGATGAGGTGAACCTGCCCGAGACTCCACAATCAACGGATCTGAAGTTTTTTAACTCAACATCAGTCTGAATGTGACCAGTGCAGAAGATTAAATCACAGAAGTACCGGCTGGGTTGCTTGTAGAAGAGCTTCCTTCAGCCCAGTGGTGAAGTACGGCGGAGATGGCCGCATGGATTGGTGGACAAGGACAAAACTGATGGCTAAAAGCTCGATTTAATCATTCCATTACAAATAAATCCACCTCAGCGTTGCGAACGTTCAAACTTCTCAAACGCAGCATCTTGGACGGTTCGATTTAATTCCTTCGGTGTCGACAAAGTCCTCGGCTGCATCTCAGCTTCTGAAGAGGCAGACCGAGTGAATATGAGAGCGCCGCTCCTTCATTTGGATTCTGGTTGAGCTCTGGCTCTCTCTCCGAGAGAAGAGCTTATGAACATCAGGGCAACAACTCCAGAGATTTTTATTTCTTAGTTTTCTGCTCCCAACTCTGGAAATTATGGACATTCTGGTCAAAGGTGCTCCCACCTTTACGCAGGCAGTGAAACGCCGGAGGAGGGGAAAGCTAGCCGGAGCGCTTGTCCGCCTCCACCAGCGTGACATCGTACAGCAGAAACTAAAGCTCTGCTTGTAGTGCGGACCTCAAAGAGGTGGACCAGTGAAGCAGTGGAGGATCTCCAGGCGGGTTTGGACTCTACTGACTGGGATGTTTTCAGGACTGCTACCAACAATCTGGATCAGTACACAGAGGCTGTGACGTCATACATCAGCTTCTGTAAAGACTGTTGTGTCCCATCATGCACCAGGGTGAGTTACAACAACGACAAACCCTGGTTCACAGCCAAACTCAGCCAGCTAAGGTTGGCAAAGGAAGAGGCCTTCAGGAGGGGGGACAAAGACAGATTCAAAGAGGCGAAATACAAGTTTAGCAAGACGATGAGAGAAGCTAAACGACTGTACTCTGAGAAGCTCCAACACCAGTTCTCAGCTAACGACTCTGCGTCTGTCTGGAAAGGGCTTAGGCAGATCACCAGCTACAAGCCTAAAGCCCCCCACTCCATCAACGATCGACGCCTAGCCAACGACCTGAACCAGTTCTACTGTCGTTTTGAAAGACAAAGGGACAGTGCTGCAACCACCCCCCACAACCCCTCCAGCTCCAGTCACCTCCACCAACGCCCACCTTAATGGCCCCACCCTTCCCAACCTCCTCAGTGACGACTCTTTACATCCATGAGAGGGACGTCAACAAATTCTTTAGGAGACAGAAACCCCGTAAAGCAGCTGGACCGGATTCTATCTCCCCATCCTCCCTGAAGCACTGAGCTGATCAGCTGTCTCCAGTGTTCACAGACATTTTTAACACCTGTCACCTGTCAGGTACCAGCCTGCTTCAAGTCCTCAACCATCATCCCCGTCCACAAGAAGCCAAGGACCACAGGACTTAACGACTCCAGACCCGTCGCCCTGACCTCTGTGGTCATGAAGACCTTTGAGCCTTGTGCTTTAACACCTCAAAGCCATCACTGACCCTCTCCTGGACCCCCTGCAGTTCACCTACAGAGCCAACAGGTGTGTAGACGACGCTGTCAACCTGGCCCTCCACTTCATCCTCCAGCACCTGGACTCCTCAGGAACCTACGCCAGGATCCTGTTTGTGGATTCCAGCTCTGCTTTTAACACCATCATCTCTACTCTGCTACAGGAGAAGCTCTCCCAGCTGACTCCACCTGCAGGTGGATCACAGACTTCCTGTCTGACAGGAAACAGTATGTGAAGCTGGGAAAACACATCTGGAACTCACGGACCATCAGTACTGGATCCCCCAGGGCTGTGTTCTTTCTCCTCTGGTCTTCTCCCTGTACACTAACAGCTGCACCTCCAGCCACCAGTCCAAGCTCCTGAAGTTTGCAGATGACACCATCCTCTGATGGTGACGAGTCCGCCTACAGGTGGGAGGTTGACCAAATGGTGACCTGGTGCAGCCAGAACAGCCTTGAGCTTAACGCTCTAAAGACAGTGGAGATGGTTGTGGACTATAGGAAGAACTCAGCCCAAAGTTGATTCTGATTCTGATTGTGATTGTGATGTAGATGAACGAGACCGGGCCTGAGATTAATGCTCATCAGGTGTGAGGCCACGGGGAGGAAGACTTCCATTACTGCGCTCCACTGTTTGTTTATGAACTTTATAATCCAGGAAGCTTTAGGTGGCGGCGCCTCTATTCCAGCTGATAAGCAGAAAATCACGGACGTGTTTGCCGCCTGAGTCATTTCTTTGGAGTAAAAACACCATGAAAATCATCTTATCATAGGCCTCTTACCACACCATTATTTATTTTGACAAGAATAGAAAAATCATGTGATTAATCCTGGATTTCCCCCCAATGTCTTCTAAAGGACTTAAGAGTGTAAGTTTCAGACAGATGTTCAACATCAGCCCTTGTTGAGCTGATCACTATAGTCAGGATCATTATTTAAAAGTGCTAATTTATAAAGCCATAAAGTCTAAGCTCTTTTTTCATAGTTACCCATTTATAAAGTGAGTTTTTCCTGCACGAATGAGTTTTCTTTTGCAAATCTTTACGTTTATTATAAAGTCATAAAACACTAAGACATTTAGTTTTTTTGTTGCACAACTGTGAGTTTGCACATGTTCAGTTATTAAGTCAGAATTTTGGACACAGATTTCACTACTAGGGGGCTACAAGTTTACGAACTTGGAGGTTTTCTCTAAAACTGTATATTTATTAGGGCTGGTCAAGTTAACGCGTTATTATCGCGTTATCGCATTAATTTATTAATGCCGACATTTATTTTATTGCGCGTTAACGCATGTTACTCACATGCTTTTGTTTTGAAAAGTCTGTTTCTGATTGCTGCAGAACCGGAAGACAATTGTCAGGTAAACGTGGAAAAGCTAAAACAGACATGGAGAACGGTAAAAATCTGTGAACTTTACAGTTCAGGTAGCAACTCAGGTAGCAATATTAACACTTCTGTTAATTGCAGTAAATTCTGAACTGTAACAAAACGTTTGTGGTCATTCCTCCATGTTCCATCAGATCTGCTCCATGTGTTCACTGTCCTGCTGTTCTCTAGCTGGTTACTGCAGTGCGGCTCCATCTAGTGGCACAGATGTGTAATGACAACAGAAAGTCCAGTCCTCCATTATAAAACTAATTCAGTTCTGTGGCCTGTTTTTTAATTACGTATACGTATTTTTGATCCAAGTCTAAAATTGAAATATAAAAAAAAACAGGAATTTTTTAAATATTTTTGATTGACAATTGAAAATGGAAAGAATAAATGATACACGGATTGTTAAAGTTACTGAACTTTAACATGGACATTTTCATTTTAAAGTTCTCCCAGACGGAAGATTCAACAGAAACAAGGTTATTTGTAACAACTGACAAGTTGAACTCCCCGTTAAAAGTTTCTGCTGTTACCTCAGAAATTACCTGTTTTAATGTTCTGATTGTGCTGAGACACAATCATTTTGTTGGATCTTGTTTGTAGACTTTTTTTTATTTTTCATAAAATCAGGATGACATTAATGCCCTGGCAGTGGCAATAAGCTTTATTCTATTTTACATTTTTTAAGATGAGATTTACACTAAATATGTTTTACTGACAAGTGCTGATGTTAAAACAACAAATGTTATGGCACTTTAGTTCATATGGCAGCAGAACATTTAAATAAAAGTGACCTTTACACTACTTTTGAATTCATTATTTGATTTTGCGTATACAATGCAATTAATCGTGATTATTCAGGGAAATCATGCGATCAATCGCGATTAAAAATTTTAATCGCTGCCCAGCCCTAGTATTTATTGAATTTTGAGGTTTTTCTTGGAACTTCATCCCTCGCCCTGCTGCATATTTTTCTGCCTTAATTAAACCTAATATGCCGTGTTTTGTCCTCCATCGTCTCTGCAGAGATTTCTCAGCCACTTCACCCTCATCATCTCACCATGAAGGGACAGAGGTGTAGCTTCTTTGTTATTTACGCAGCATCACCGGAGGACACGATGGATTTATTATTATTAGCCTTTATTTATTGACCTGCTGAGTGGTGTCTCCACTGCTCTTCTCCTTTTTCTTCCCTTTCTTCCTCCCTTCCTCCTCCTCCAGCTCATTTATAATTATTTGGGAGCACCTCGTTACTGAAACTGTGCTCCATTTTCTTTGCTTTCCTGTGTTTGTTGTGCTGTTTCTGCCTCCTTTTCTTTCTGTGTATTTGCAGGCCAGAGTTTCCTGGGTTTCATGCTGACTTGCAGTTCCATCCTCTGTCCATCCCGGGGTTCTCCTCCACTTGTGTTTGGGTGCCGACTGGCGTGGTGATCGGCGACCTGGTCCTCTGGCCATCTCATCCCAGTGCTGCTGCCTCCATCTGTTTATGTTTATATGGTCGTTGTATTTAGTCATTTGTGAGCTCTCCTCTCTCTGTCCTCCTCATCTGTCTGTCCTGTCCTGTCCTTCTCTGTCTCTGTCCTCTGTCTGTCTCTGTCTGTCTATCTGTCTCTGTCTCTGTCTCTATGTCCATCCTCTCTGTCCTCCATCCTCTCTGTCTCTCTGTCTCCATCTCTCTGTCCTCTCTGTCTGTCCTCCATCCTCTCTGTCCTCATCCTCTCTGTCCTCCATCCTCCTCTCTCTGTCCTCCACCTCTGTCCTCCATCCTCTCTGTCCTCCATCCTCCTCTCTCTGTCCTCCATGTCCTCCATCCTCTCTGTCTCTCTCCTCCGTCCTCTCTCTGTCCTCCATCCTCTCTCTGTCCTCCATCTTCTCTCTGTCCTCCATCCTCTCTCTGTCCTCCATCTTCTCTCTGTCCTCCATCCTCTCTCTGTCCTGTCTCCCCTCTTTTCTTTCTCTACCCGGCTGGTCTTCATCAGGAAGGTCCCTCCATATGAGCCAGGTCCTGCTCAAGGTTTCTTCCTCTTAAAGTGGAGTTTTTTCTTGCCACTGTTTGGTATAAAGGTTTTTTTTCTCCCTACGTGGGAGTTTTTTACCTGCCATTATCATTGATTGGATTTAATGATATAATCTTAGTTGATGATATTTGCTCGGGGGTCATGATCTGGGTCTCTGTAAAGCGCCTAGAGACAATTGTCATTGTAACAGACGCTATATAAATAAAATTGAATTGAATTGAACTGAATTTAACCAGGTTAGTCCCATTGAGATCAAAGATCTCTTTTTCAAGGGAGACCTGGCCAAGAGGGCAGCAGCATAGTTACAAGATATTTGAAGGTAGAAGATTACATGAAATCAGTTATCTCTATTGATTGTTTGGGCTTGTTGCTTTCTCTACCAGAAGCGGTTGCAGCGCTGCAGCTCCACCAAACCCCAACGTCCCAACTTCAGGGCTGAGTCCTCCCAGGAGGTCGGTTCGGTTGAGGTTCCTCTCCTGACCACTAGGTGCTGGATCCTCCAGGGCAGCCAGGAGCCACAGCAGATCACTTCAGGACCCTCCAGAGAGGACGTGTCCTGTGACCTGCGACTCATGGACCGTCCATGCCAGACGGCCAGGGACTGGGGGTCCCATCAGAGCTCAGCGGCCCGTGTTTCAGCTCTGGCTGCACTCATGTTGGATGCAATGTAACCGGAGATCACCACAGACTGAATCGAACCGGACTGAGTTGGACGGGCCCCCTGCAGCGTCGCCCACAGGGTTCCTGAAGGTTCGCGTTAAGAGCGCCGGACGACCTGACTCCGCCCATTCTTCTGTGAATGGACACACCTACCAGACTGGGTTGGTTCAGGAAGTGGACGGCATTCAGTTCGACTGGAACTTCTTTACTTTCTCTGTAAACTGATCTGAGAGGACGTCTCTAGAGCATTTGTGCCGAATGAATGAACCAAACCGAATTAAGATAAATAAAACCCTTTGTCACCATCTGTGAGTTCAGTAGGGGTGTGAAAAAAAATCGTTTTGGCACTATATCGCAATTTTCGGCCTCCAAATATAATATCGATTTTTCAGCTCCTAATATCGTCAGTATGTTGTAATGGTTACGTAAATGTGCAAAAACACTAATAATGAACAATAAATACGTTGTTTTGAAGCAAAAAGTTGTATCGCGATCCAAGTATCATGATACATATCGTATTGCGAGGTCCTTGATTTGGCAATATATCGTGATTTTCGGCCGCCCAAAATAATATTGATTGTTCAGCTCCTAAAATCAATTTTTTTGAGAACATTGTTTCATGTTTACATTTAAATTCTTTAAATTTAAATGTGCAAAACACTAATAATATTAGATTTTTCATCTCTACTTTCAATTTTGATATTAACTGGGTAGAATATTGCTATATATCGTGATTTGCGATGCTGTGATAATATCATATCACATAATATCACCCAAGTATAGTGGGTATTTAAAGGTGGGGTAGGTGTTTTTTTTTTGCAGCACTTTTTACAATATTGCCTGAAAAACTTTTCACATTCACATTGCACCCACTAAAATAAAATGTTTGCAAAAAACTAAATGTTTTGGTCCAGTCTAGAGGGTATAATCAGAGAAAAACTCTGACCAATCAAAAAAGTGATCATCACTATTTTGATTGGCTGCATAATACGTCCATCAAATATCAATGCCCCCCCCCCCAACCCCTCCCTCCCTCCCTGCGGTTCATGTAGTCGTGAATCGTGTGAAGGCGTGGTTTCGAAGGGAGGGCTGAAGAGGAGGAGGCGGAGCCTTTGGGAGGAGGGAGGGAGTGTATATTTTCAAAATCACACTTGAGTTGGATTGATGGAACTGTTTTTATAAAAGATCACCTACCCCACCTTTAAGTGTTCAGCGTAATAAAATAAACCAAGACTGTTTGGATGAGTCACCGACTGTGACTGTTACTGCAGACGATAACTAGTACACCTTTAAAACAGTGCAAGGAAGGAAAGAAATCAGCACTGGTCTTAGAGAAGCTGTTATATTGTTGCACGTTGATCTGGAAGGACTTATAAAAGGATTTCCTAACTGTCCGAAGCTGTTGAAGTGTTCCTCAGCGAGAAAGATTATTTACAAGTGGGAAACATTCAGGACAGCTGTCAGACTTCCCAGGAGAGGATGTTCCAGTTGATTTACCTCAAAGAAACAAAAAAACTGACCTGCAGAGGTCACTGTGCAGGTTAAGTGTTGGAACCGGGTCATGTGACAGGAACCGGGTCACGTGAAAGGAACCGGGTCACGTGAAAGGAACCGGGTCACGTGACAGGAACCGGGTCACGTGAAAGGAACCGGGTCACGTGACAGGAACCGGGTCACGTGAAAGGACGATGATCTCAAACGTAGCAGCAGATGTACTGCAGCTCTGCAGACGAAGGTCTGAACTCTCCAGAAGAGCTTCTGATAAATTACAGTCAGGCAAATACATCCCATAACTTCAGTCTGCAGAAACAAAGATGGTTTCTGTATCTTCAGTTTCTCACATTGTTGCATTCTTGATCAGAACGTTGCTTTAGTTCGTTGAGGTTCGGGAGAAAATAGGTCAGACCAGTAAGTCGAAAGTTTAAATTTAGGTTTAAACAGCAAAATGAACTAAACCAGTTCAATGGAAATGAGCAGAATGAACCAGGACGATTTAAGGAAAATAAAACGGTGGCTGGACAGACAGGGTTCAACAATGTTTAACAGAGGGTTAAACATCAGCCTCACATCTGCACAGTTCAGAAATTCAGACTTTAGAAACCTGAAAATTAGAAAGAGATCATTCAAAATGGGTATTAATTTGAAAAATAGGCCTTTATAAACTGAAGATTTGTAAAAGAAAACTCTTTCTGACTTTATAAATGTCATAAAAAATAGAAAAGAAAATTATGAAATTGTGACTTGATAAACATTTTTGAGTTTTTGAGCAAAAAAAAAAAATCCAAAATGGCAAATTGGTTTAGATTGAGCCTAGAATTAAAAAAATAATAATCAAAAAAAGAAAACAACATAAGAATAGTGTCCTTATAAACTTGAAAATTTTCAAGAAAAAAAAATTAAAATTTCTGACGTTAAAAACCCCAGTGTGGAGAAAAAAGGTCAAAATTTCTCACCAGGAAAAATTGTAAAATATATTTAAAAAAATTATGAAAAAAAAAAGAGAAAAAATCAAGACTTACAAATTTGTGAGAAAACCCCTCTGAACCCCGACACACACATCTAGGGAATAAAGCCAGTTCTTCACATTGGATCATTTAAATGATCTTAAGTAGGTGGCAGCTCCATTTAAATCTCAATAAACTAGAATAAACTCAGATGCATCTGAACTGAGAGAAAATATATAAGTGAATAGAAACAGGTCTCCTCAAAGATACATGATGCTGTGGTTGCATGGCAACGGGTCTTCAGACAAATCAGGTTGCAGCACTTCAGGTTGCAGTTTCTCAGGTTGCAGTACTCCTGGTTGTAGTACTCCAGGGGTTGTAGTACTCCAGGTTGCAGTACTCCAGGGGTTGTAGTACTCCAGGGGTTGTAGTACTCCTGGTTGCAGTACTCCAGGGGTTGTAGTACTCCAGGGGTTGTAGTACTCCTGGTTGTAGTACTCCAGGGGTTGTAGTACTCCAGGTTGCAGTACTCCAGGGGTTGTAGTATCTCAGGTTGCTCCAGCCTTCCAGAAGACGTTGAAGACGCCAAAGCTCCAGCAACCTCCTGACCTCCCGGCGGCGCTCCGATCAACCTGCACGCCCGTGTTTGGCCAGATTTCTTCCTCGTCCTCCTGCCTCGTGTCGAAAGTGTTTTTCTGAGCCTAAATCCGCTCCCACGTCCAGCGCCCGAAGCGCTCAGCAGCTCTCCAGCTTCCAGTACGTCACGTGCAGAGCTTTGTTCAGCCGCCCTCAGCCGCCGCGGTTAATGCGCTAGTTATCCCCTCAGTGGATACTTGGACACAGTAATTAAGTAAATAAATTTAACAGCACCTTCCACAGCTTAGAAGCCACAAAGTGCTTTACAGTAAATTACAGTAATAATACACTGTAATGGTGGATAGTACTTCCTGTTATGAATATAGTTATCGTGGTTCTTCAACAGATCACCATGAACCAGTACGTCATGTGCAGAGAAGTTCACATTTGGAAATATTGGCCTCTTAAATAGCTGTTTGTTTTATTTTGAAATCAAATGAAACTTTATATATGACGAGCAACTGAAATCTCGTATATGTTCATTAAATTTCAGTCGTTTAACTCACTGTGATGGACTGGAGACCTGTCCAGGGTCAACCACTGGCCTTCAGCCAGAGAGCTGGGAAAGGCTCCACCAGACCTCCATCCACCAGACCCCCATCCAGCAGACCCCCATCCACCAGACCCCATCAAGCAGACCCCCTCCACCAGACCTCCATCAAGCAGACCTCCATCCAGTCCACCAGACCATCCATCACCAGACCCCCATCCACCAGCAGACCCCCATCCACCAGACCCCCATCAAGCAGACCCCCATCCACCAGGACCTCCATCAAGCAACCTCCATCCAGCAGACCCCCATCCACCAGACCTCCATCAAGCAGACCTCCATCCACCAGACCCCCATCCAGCAGACCCCATCCACCAGACCCCATCAAGAAGACCCCCATCCACCAGACCTCCATCCACCAGACCCCCATCCAGACCCATCCACCAGGACCTCCATCAACAACCCCATCCAGCAGACCTCCATCCACCAGAATGCCACCAACCTCCATCCCCAGCAGACCTCCATCCAGCAGACCTCCATCCACCAGACCTCCATCCAGCAGACCCCCATCTAGCAGACCTCCATCAGCCAGACCCACATCCACCAGACCTCCATCAAGCAGACCCCTCCACCAGACATCATCCAGCAGACCTCCATCCAGCAGACCCCATCAACCTCCTCCATCCACCTCCATCCACCAGACCTCCATCCAGCAGACCCCCATCTAGCAGACCCCATCCAGCAGACCCCCATCCACCAGACCCCCATCAAGCAGACCCCCATCCACCAGACTCCAGACTCCATCAGCAGCAGACCTCCATCCACCACCAGCCCCCCATCAGCAGACCCCCCCCCACCAGACCATCCACCAGACCCCCATCAGCAGACCTCCATCCACCAGACCCCCATCCAGCAGACCCCCATCCACCAGACCCACCATCAAGCAGACCCCATCCACCAGACCTCCATCCACCAGGACCCCCATCCAGCAGACCCCCATCCACCCAGACCTCCATCAGCAGACCTCCATCCAGCAGACCTCCATCCACCAGACCTCCATCCACCAGACCTCCATCCATCCACAAGACCTCCATTCAGCAGACCTCCATCCACCAGACCTCCATCACCAGACCTCCATCCAGCAGACCCCCATCAGCAGACCTCCATCCAGCAGACCCCCTCCACCAGACCTCCATCAGCAGACCTCCATCCACCAGACCTCCATCCAGCAGACCCCCATCCACCACCCCCCTAGCAGACCTCCATCCAGCAGACCCCCATCCACCACCAGACCTCCATCCACCAGACCCCATCCACCAGACCCCCATCCACCAGACCCCCATCCAGCAGCCATCCAACCCCTCCATCCAGCAGACCCCCATCCACCAGACCTCCATCCAGCAGACCCCCATCCACCCAGATCCCCCCATCCACCAGACCCCCATCCACCAGACTCCATCCACCAGACCCCATCCACCCAGACCCCATCCACCAGACCTCCATCCAGCAGACCCCCATCCCATCCACAGCAGACCCATCCACCAGACCTCCATCCACCAGACCCCATCCAGCAGACCCCATCCAGCAGACCTCCATCCCAGACCACCAGACCCCCATCCACCAGACCACCATCCCAGCAGACCTCCATCCACCAGGACCCCATCCACCAGACCTCCACCACCTCCACCAGACCTCCATCCAGCAGACCTCCCCTCCAGCAGACCTCCATCCAACAGACCCCCATCCACCAGACCTCCATCCACCAGACCTCCATCCACCAGACCTCCATCCACCAGACCCCCATCCACCAGACCTCCATCCAGCAGACCCCCATCCACAGCAGACCTCCATCAGCAGCAGACCTCCATCCACCAGACCTCCATCCACCAGACCCCCCCAGACCCATCCCAGACCATCCATCCACCAGACCCCCATCCACCAGACCCCCCCTCCATCCAGCAGACCTCCATCACCAGACCCCATCCACCAGACCCCCATCCACCAGACCTCCATCCAGCAGACCCCCATCCACCAGACCTCCATCCAGCAGACCCCATCCACCAGACCCTCCATCACCAGACCACCAATCCACCAGACCTCCATCCACCAGACCTCCATCCAGACCCCCAACCAGACCCCCATCCACCAGACCCCCATCCAGCAGACCCCATCCACCAGACCTCCATCCAGCAGACCCCCATCCACCAGACCCATCATCCAGCAGCAGACCCCCATCCACCAGACCTCCATCCAGACCCCCCAGACCCCATCCAGACTCCATCCAGCAGACCTCCATCACCAGACCCCACCACCAGACCCCCACCAGCAGACCACCATCCACCCCCACCTCCATCCCAGACTCCATCCATCCACCAGACCCCCATCCACCAGACCCCCATCCACCAGACCTCCATCACCAGACCCCCATCCACCAGACCCTCATCCAGCAGACCCCATCCAGCAGACCTCATCCACCAGACCTCCATCCACCAGACCCCATCCACCAGATCCATCCAGACCCCCATCCAGCAGACCTCCATCCAGCAGACCTCCATCCAGCAGACCCCCATCCAGCCAGACCTCCATCCAGCAGACCTCCATCCACCACCCCCATCCACCAGACCTCCATCCACCAGACCCCCATCCACCAGACCTCCATCCAGCAGACCAGACCCCATCCACCAGACCTCCACCAGACCCTCCATCCACCAGACCTCCATCCACCAGACCCATCCAGCAGACCCCCATCCACCAGACCCCCATCCATCCATCCCAGACCTCCATCCAGCAGACCCCATCCACCAGACCACCCCATCCACAGGACCCCATCCACCAGACCCCCATCCACCAGACCCCCATCCACCAGACCTCCATCCACCAGACCTCCATCCATCCAGCAGACCCCCATCCACCAGACCCCCATCCACCAGACCCCCACCATCCACCAGACCCCATCCACCAGGACCTCATCCAGCAGACCTCCACCACCAGACCCCCATCCACCAGACCCCATCCACCAGACCTCCATCCACCAGACCCCCATCCACCAGACCTCCATCCAGCAGACCCCCATCCAGCAGACCTCCATACAGCAGACCTCCATCCACCAGACCTCCATCCACCAGACCCCATCCACCAGACCTCCATCCACCAGACCCCCATCCCCCAGACCTCCATCCAGCAGACCTCCATCACCAGACCCCCATCCATCCACCAGACCCCCATCCACCAGACCTCATCCAGCAGACCCCCATCCACAGACCTCCATCCAGCAGACCCATCCCCCCCATCCACCAGACCTCCATCCACCAGACCCCCCATCCACCAGACCTCCATCCACCAGACCCTCCATCCATCCCAGCCCCATCCTCCATCCACAGCAGACAGACCCCATCCACCAGACCCCCATCCACCAGACCCCCATCCACCAGACCCCCATCCACCAGACCTCCATCCAGCAGACCCCCATCCACCAGACCCCCATCCACCAGACCCCCATCCACCAGACCTCCATCACCAGCAACCTCCATCCACCAGACCCCAATCCACCAGACCCCATCCACCAGACCCCCATCCACCAGACCTCCATCCAGCAGACCCCCATCCACCAGACCTCCATCCAGCAGACCTCCATCCACCAGACCCCCATCCACCAGACCTCCATCCAGCAGACCCCCATCCACCAGACCTCCATCCACCAGACCCCCATCCAGCAGACCTCCATCCAGCAGACCTCCATCCACCAGACCCCCATCCACCAGACCCCATCCAGCAGACCCCCATCCACCAGACCTCCATCCAGCAGACCTCCATCCACCAGACCCCCATCCACCAGACCCCCATCCACCAGACCTCCATCCACCAGACCCCCATCCACCAGACCTCCATCCAGCAGACCCCCATCCAGCAGACCTCCATCCAGCAGACCTCCATCCACCAGACCCCCATCCACCAGACCTCCATCCAGCAGACCTCCATCCAGCAGACCTCCATCCAGCAGACCCCCATCTAGCAGACCTCCATCCAGCAGACCCCCATCCACCAGACCTCCATCAAGCAGACCTCCATCCACCAGACCTCCATCCAGCAGACCTCCATCCAGCAGACCCCCATCTAGCAGACCTCCATCCAGCAGACCCCCATCCACCAGACCCCCATCCACCAGACCTCCATCCACCAGACCCCCATCCACCAGACCCCCATCCACCAGACCCCATCCACCAGACCTCCATCCAGCAGACCCCCATCCACCAGACCCCCATCCACCAGACCCCCATCCACCAGACCTCCATCCACCAAACCCCCATCCACCAGACCCCCATCCACCAGACCTCCATCCAGCAGACCTCCATCCAGCAGACCTCCATCCACCAGACCCCCATCCACCAGACCCCATCCAGCAGACCTCCATCCACCAGACCTCCATCCAGCAGACCCCCATCCAGCAGACCTCCATCCAGCAGACCCCCATCCAGCAGACCCCCATCCACCAGACCCCATCCAGCAGACCTCGATCCAGCAGACCCCCATCCACCAGACCCCCATCCACCAGACCCCCATCCAGCAGACCTCCATCCACCAGACCTCCATCCACCAGACCTCCATCCACCAGACCCCCATCCAGCAGACCTCCATCCACCAGACCCCCATCCACCAGACCTCCATCCACCAGACCTCCATCCACCAGACCTCCGTCCACCAGACCTCCATCCACCAGACCCCCATCCAGCAGACCTCCATCCACCAGACCCCCATCCAGCAGACCTCCATCCACCAGACCTCCATCCGCCAGACCTCCATCCACCAGACCTCCATCCAGCAGACCTCCATCCACCAGACCCCCATCCACCAGACCTCCATCCAGCAGACCCCATCCACCAGACCTCCATCCGCCAGACCTCCATCCACCAGACCTCCATCCAGCAGACCTCCATCCACCAGACCCCCATCCACCAGACCTCCATCCAGCAGACCCCCATCCACCAGACCTCCATCCAGCAGACCCCCATCCACCAGACCTCCATCCAGCAGACCTCCATCCAGCAGACCCCCATCCACCAGACCTCCATCCAGCAGACCTCCATCCAGCAGACCCCCATCCACCAGACCTCCATCCAGCAGACCCCCATCCACCAGACCCCCATCCACCAGACCTCCATCCACCAGACCCCCATCCACCAGACCCTGCAGAGGACCAAACAGGTCTTGATGATGGATGGATGGTTGATGGACGATGGATGGATGGACGATGGATGGTTGATGGATGATGGATGGATAGATGGATGATGGATGGATGGGGAGGATGGATGGTTGATGGATGGATGACAGATGGATGGTTGATGGATGATGGATGGATAGATGATGGATAATGGATAGATGGATGGATGATGGATGGATGATGGATGGATGGGGAGGATGGATGGTTGATGGATGGATGACAGATGGATGGTTGATGGATGGATGTTTGACTCAACCAGTTCATGACCTTCTGACACCTGTCAGTTGGAGCATTTCCTTCAGACTTTAACAATATAGAAAATCTGATATCTTGATTATTGTGACCAAATTATCACGGTTTACGATATTATCGCGGTATTCTTCATCGCTGTACAAATGTCCAAAAAACACATACATTTAAATCATTTCACAAAATCCTGTGATTTTCTTGTCATACTAAAACATCAGAAGCCAAAATTTTATCAAAATGAAACTTTCACATTAAAAGGTCAAACAACTGGCACAGAAAGAGGTTTTATTTTAAATGAACAAAATAAATAACAGGAACAAAGCTTATCTGTCTGGTGCAAATTTAAATAAACACTTTAACACCCATTGTTATGAATTGTAGTTCACTCTGTGTGTCTGTGGGTGTCGCTGTGTTGTTACCTGAGGGTCAGGTATAAAGGTAGCTGCCTGTTATTGGTTAGCTGTTAACGGTGTTTGACCGCTGTGGCGCTAACTGCCGGCGTTATGGTTGTCGGATCAGTTAATGGAATAAATTAATATTTTAACTGCATCAGAAGAACATCGTTCTGGTCCTTTTTCATCAACGCGCAACGGTAACATTTATGAAATGTGAGTTAGCAAAGCGCGTCGACCAGGTTACTCTTGGTGAAACATCTCAGTAGCTTGAAGCATTAGCCTTAGCTCCTTCAAGTTGCTTCTACAAATTACAATAAAATGTAAACAAGTGCTCTGCAGACAGATAACTGTCCTCCACCAGTTGTCCCTCTGCATTCTTAAAAAAAATATGTCCAGACCTTGGATTTCGTCCTTTTAGTGAGTTGGTAAATGTCCTGCGTGCTATCACCACTTTCCTCCATGCTAACGTTACGATGCCGATGTTACAAGCTACATATTAACGCGAGACACAGTCACGAGTCCATCACAGACTGGAATGAGGCTGATATTACACATCCTGGTAATCGACCGCGATAATGAGATGAAGTCAAACATTGATTCAAGAGTCTCCATCCAAGCGATCAGAAAAACCTCCCCAATAAAACCCGTACAGTGGTATGGTCCACTCGAGCCCAAACCATCACCTCCCCACCACCGTGCATGACAGACATGAGATGTTTCTACTGAAATCAGGTTCTTCCAGGAGCCAGTTCAGGCAGACATCTTCAGCTGAAACTGATGCTCACTCTCAAACCTCTACATGGATTATTATTTCAGACACTCGCATGTCTTCTGGTACACTGCTGCTCTTAAAATTCCTCTTCATCCACACCTCCACCCATAAGCTCTGGTGAACTCATTTTCATTTACCACAATATCTCCATTTATGCCTTAAAAGTGGGGATCTGTTTCATCTGAGCCTTCGAGGTCTACATCATGACACTTTTCTTACTGAAATGCTGTGATTGGTTTCCCCCAAACATTGCAATCTGGACTGGACGTCCAGGTGTTCTTCTCAGACAGAAGAGGTTCTTTCCTGGAGACCCTGCCAGACAAACGTGCTGGTTCAGTCCCGTCCTGTTTGTGATGTTGTGGACTTCAACATTCAACAAGCTCTTTCTCGTTACCGAATGATGACTCCTGTGAACTGTCAAAACATCTTTATTTTTTGGTTCCTTTTTTTATTCTGGAGGTCTGATCTCCATTAGTGCCTCCAGAGACCTGATGGATTGGTCCGATGTTCTGAGCATCAAGCGAATCCATTAAAGTGACCGGACAAATTAGAGATGCCTCGCTATCTGCTCGGAGGAACTCCCATCAGCGCTAACTGATCTGATAGATGCTCCAGGACACCAGAGATCCGGATGCTGACTTCCAGACGGTTGTGATGAGGGGGGTGTAAAAAAACTTGATTTGGCAGAATATCGCGATTTTCGGCCGCCCAATATAATATTGATTTTTCAGCTCCTAATATTGATTTTTTTTACAATGCTGTCAGTATGTTCTGATGGTTACTTAAATGTCCAAAAACACTAATAATAAACAATAAATAGGCTGTTTTGAAGCAAATAGTTTTGACTCAATTTGTCCTCTGAATGATCAATATCATCTGATAAACATATACAGCAACTTGATTTTTCATCTCTGTTTTTAATTTTGATATTAACTGGGTAGAATATCGCAATATATCATGATATCACAATATCGTGATAATATTGTTTCATGATCCAAGTATCATGATACATATCGTATTGTGAGGTCCTTGATTTGGCAATATATCGCAATTTTCAGCCGCCCAATATAATATTGATTTTTCAGCTCCCTAAATCGTTTTTTTAGAAATTTTTTTTTCATTTTCACATTTAAATTTAAACAATTTAAAAAAACACTAAGAATAAACAATAAACAGGTTGTTTTGAAGCAAATAGTTTTGACTCAATTTGTCCTCTGAATGATCAATATCACCTGATGAACATATACAGCAACTTGATTTTTCATCTCTACTTTTAATTTTGATATTAACTGGGTAGAATATCGCAATATATCGTAATATCATGATAATATCGTATCGTGACCCAAGAATTATGATACATATCGTATCATCTACTCAGCCCTAGTCACACCCTTCGTTCCTCTGGACGGTTGTATGTCCACTCAACGGCGCTAGAAGCCGGTTTATTCTCTGTTAGCTTGTCTCTCCGAGGAAAAGAGGAAAGGAGTCCTGCCTTCAATTCAAAGCTTTGATTCGTCCTTTCTGTGATTAAAAAACAGCTCTAGTGATTTATGCATCGTAAGGAAGAGGTTAATAGTGTTGAACTTCAGCAGAGCCTTGTCTCGTGGTTAAACTTTCTGTCAAAATGTATTTTATTGTCTTTTATGAAGTCCATATTCAAGGTTCAAATTTCCTCTGTGGAAAAGGCCACATTTAATAGCAGACACCCAGGAAGGTAACCTGGCCGTCTACAGGTGCTTATGGCTCAGTTATGACACCGACGTGTCCCAGAGTCCATGGACCGAAGCTACCTGAGCACCACAGACGATGGCTTCGCAGATCTGCACCTTTCTGGTCGGCCACTTTACCCACGTCATGTCATCACGAAGGGACAGATGTGTAGCTTCTGTGTGTAGCATTGAATTTCCCTTTTATTGAATTTCCCTTTATGGGATAAATAAAGTATTTTTCATTCATTTCATTCATTCATTCTTTGCTCTGGACGTATGCGAGTTGCACTCCCAAGCATCGCGGTGGTAAACCACGGTTGTTTGATGGTAGAAAATGGTGTCAAATGAATCATCTGCATCGCTTTGCTTCGTTCTTTTTGGTAAGGATTTTGTGAGAGAGACAGGAAATTGGGGCAAAAGGGTTGCAAATCGGGAGTCAAACCTGCAACCACTACAGGACTGTAGCCTCTGTACATCCAGAGCACCGAGATGCCTAGCAGCCCGGCTTGTTGTTTCTTTACCAGAAATAGTCGCGTCCGCAAAAAGCCGCAAACACAACTCATTGCTGCCACCTAGTGGAAGAAATGGCACCGTTCTGTGGCGCTCAGACAGCCGCCGTTGGGCCAAACCTTAACGTCTTGGCATGCTCTGTTGGTAGTTGTTGTGAGAACCAGGTGTGGCCCAAAGACACAATGAAAATGAAGGAGTGGGATATGTCTGGAGGACTTGTGGTCGGGTTTAGATTGCCACAATCACCTTGAGTCAGTCATGTTTTTTCCAACAGAGCAGGTCCGGCGCCAGTTAAGTTGGAACCAACGGCCATGAAGAAAGCTCCAGGTCAGAGCCAGGAACTGGTGCTATGCTGGCACCAAAACCATGCTGGGGTATGTGCAGAAACCCATTAGGTCTGGGGCGAGGAGCCGGATTAATCCACCGACCAAAACACATCTGGGTCAAGCTAACGAAGAAATGAAAGAAATTTAGCAAAGATAGGAAACCAAAGTCAAATATCAGCACCATCAGTTACCCAGATATGTATCAAGACTTTTATTTCATTGCAGACGTAACAAACCAAGGGGCTAAATCTGGCTCGTTAGCCTGGGGCGAGGACAACTGCAGTCCTCTGATTGACCACTAGGGTCTGGCTCCAAAGGTGAGTCGGTCTCCAATGATCTCCACGTGAACATGACCGACCATAACATGGTAACAGCCTGGAGCCAAACATGGCTTTGGTTTCTAAAGCAGACCAAAATAAAGACCAGAGAGAACATGGTCATTCTTATTTCAAAGATAACGAGTTCTGTTGGGTTATTAATGTTCTAATAAACCATTGGGATTGGATCTGGGTCACCTCAGGAGGGTTAAAGGCTGAAGGTGAGCAAAGCAGCAGGAGCTGCTACTTAGGCTAACTGGCACCCTCCAGGTTGGCCCTGCCCCCTTTTGGATGGTCTAACGTTGCCTGGACCTCTACGAGGGCACAGATTTGATGAAGCCCAAGGCTGTGGTCGGTGAGTTGAACACCGGCTCATGGAGGATGTTGCCTTGCTGGTCCTCAGATACAGAAATCCACTCCAAAACATCTCACCAGTTATTGTAGCGAGACTGATTAAACTGCTGAGTTTCGACGGACTTTTTGAACTGGCTGTTCAGGAGCATTTAGTCATACTGGTGCAAAAACTTTAAAACTGGTTTTTAACTGATAAATAAGTCAGTGAATGAATCCGCTCCATTCAGAAACCAGTAGGGGTGAGTATTGGCAAGGACCCCGCAATACGATATGTATCGTGATACTTGGATCACGATACGATATTATCACGACATTGTGATATATCACAATGTCGTATATATTGCGATATTCTACCCAGTTAATATCAAAATAAAAGTAGAGATGAAAAATCAAGTTGCTGTATGTGTTCATCAGATGATATTGATCATTCAGAGGGCAAATTGAGTCAAAACTATTTGCTTCAAAACAACCTATTTATGTTTATTATTAGTGTTTTGGCACATTTAAGTAACCATTACAACATACTGACATTGTAAAAGCATTGAAAAAAAAATCAATATGAGGGGCTGAAAAATCGATATTATATTGGACGGCCGAAAATCGCGATATTCTGCCAAATCGATTTTTTTTTTCACACCCCTAGATGTGAACCACCAACTTTAACCACAGTCCAGGACTGTGCTGGTTCGGCTATAGATGCACCAGTTAAAGTTTTGTACTGCAAGCTGTAGGGGTGAGTATTGGCAAGGACCTCACAATACGAAAAAAAATCGATATTATATTGGGCGGTCGAAAATCGCGATATATTGCCAAATCAAGGACCTTGCAATATGATATGTATCATGATACATGGATCACGATACAATATTATAACGATATCGTGATATCATATATTGCCATATTCTACCCAGTTAATATCAAAATTAAAAACAGAGATGAAAAATCAAGTTGCTGTATTTGTTCATCAGATGATATTGATCATTCAGAGGACAAATGGAGTCAAAACTATTTGCTTCAAAACAACCTATTTATTGTTTATTGTTAGTGTTTTAGCACATTTAAGTAACCATTACAACACACTGACAGCATTAGAAAAAAAAATCAATATTAGGAGCTGAAAAATCGATATTATATTGGACAGCCGAAAATCGCGATATATTGCCAAATCGATTTTTTTTGGTGTTATCTGAACAGGAGAATAAACGTGCTGGACGTCTCCTGAGAAATCTGCTTGTTTAAGGTTCTGACAGCGACAGAAACCCTCTGAGATGGACAACATGGTTCTGATTGGACGCAGAGACCTGGGTTTACAAGTTTTAACTGGGATATGATTTATGACAGAGAAATATCAGCCCATCTCCTCCGTGTCAGAATCGCTGAATCACTTCTGATTTATCGTGTCCCAACTTTTTAGTTTTTCTTTTTTCTGTTTTTGGTGAGACTGAGGCGAGAACAGAAAACTGCAGGCCAGACAAGGACAGAAGCAGAGGTGGTAAACGAAGAAAAAAGAGAGGAGAGAGTGGCTCCCTCCCCTCCACGCGATAACGCCTCTGACACTTGATTGACAGCTGTCACACAGAGACAAAGGCTCCTTGTGGCTGTTTTCTGTGGCGACCGGAAAACATCCAAAGGTTAAAAAAAAAGAAAAAATTGAATTGTGATTCAGAAAATCAATAGAGCCGCAGGTCCCGGGGCTGCTGTAAGTAATGACGTGTCATTTGCCTCAATGGAGAGCTGATAAGAAGCGGCTTATTTCACCGACAGACTCCCTCCTGCAGGTGGAAGAACCCATGCTAACTTCTGCGCCGCTAATATATTGATTGGTGAATCAGGATGAGCTACATTTCAGCGTGTCTGCGGTGGACTTTCACCATTAAGGATCATTTTCATCTAGTTCTGTACTGAACTGTGCATCCTGAAAGGATAAATCCATAAAAGCAGTTTAAAACAGCTGTAGCCCACCAGGGTCCAGCTGATTCAGGTGCATGTTAATACAATACCGAGAGGGAAAGACATCAGCAAAGGCAGTAGAGAAGCAGCTGATGCACAAGCACGTGAGACACTCGTGAGGTCATGCCGGAAACCGTTGTTTCTTTGATTATCATTTAATAATATTAGCTGTCTACGTCCAGGAATCATGCGGTGGGCATTAGCCCCAACTGGCACATTTATGGGTTAAATAAATCTGCCTCTTGTTTATAAATGTATTTATTTCATAAATGTGCACCAAAGTAAAGCAGATTCTAATGGAGTGAAGAGGAACGTTTACCCTACGAACTGGCCAGAAAGAAGAAAAATGGGCGTCATGAATCGGCCATCGGCTGTCCTGACTTCTGCTACTCTGCATCGTAGCTACATTTCTCAGAGCAGCACAGGAACTGTTAGCTAGCTGCTTACAAGGGCGTTTGGCCCAAACACGGCCTTCATCTCGACGTTTCTGCGGCCCACATTTGGAGTCGACTGACAGCTTTGACTAAGGACGGATCCTAGACTGATTCGGTCCAATCAGTAGGCAGCATTCATGTAATTCACTGATCCGATATCAGAATGACAACTTCTATAAAAAATCAGCTTAAATTTCAAATGTTAATATATTTAAGGGGTGAGTATTGGCAAGGAGCTTGCAATACGATATGTATCATGATATTTGGGTCACGATACGATATTATCACGATATCACATTATAGTGCGATATTCTACCCAGTTAATATCAAAATTAAAAGTAGAGATGAAAAATCAAGTTGCTTTATATGTTCATTAGATGATATTGATCATTCAGAGGACACATTGAGTCAAAACTATTTGCTTCAAAACAATCTATTTATTGTTTATTATTAGTGTTTTTGAAATAAAAAAAAATCAATATTAGGAGCTGAAAAATCGATATTATATTGTGCTGCCGAAAATCGCGATATATTGCCAAATCGATTTTTTTTCACACCCCTAATATATTTACTGCTGACTTGATTGATCCGACTGACCCCTGGCTGACGTAACACCTGCCGGTCCCGTAACCAAGTCGTCTCTGACGTGAGACTAAGAGAGGTGGATGACACTTCCTAAAGATTATCAAACATTCTTTCAAATTAAACTGATCTTGAGCAAAAAAATCTCCTGTGTGTTGCTTTAAGACAGAATCTTCGGATCATTAGCTCCGCCAAGGAGGTTATGTTTTATCTGTCTGTCTGTCTGTGTTCAAGATAACTCTAAAAGTTATGGATGGATTTTGATGAAATTTTCAGCAGTTGTCAGAAATGTGTAAAGGAAGAACTGATTTCATTTTGGCTGTGATCTGGAAGAAATCCTGGATTCTGGATCACTTTCAAATTTTCGATAACATTGCAGTCAATGGGGCTGAAAATTGTTTCTCAAAATCTCCGTTAATTAAAACTCATGCAATTTGACTCAGGGATGGACAATGGGAACCTCTATCAAATTTCAAAGGCTGATCTGGATCTGATCCAGAACGCAGATTTTATCGTAATCTGTAAATCGCTACACTGCAAATTATTAGATTCTTACCAAAAAAAAAACTTACATTTAGAAGCGTTAGATATTTTTTCTTGTTTTAATAATTACTTTCTTATTTTAAGTCTCAGTATAATCTTATATTAAGTAAAACTTTACTTTTTTCTCTCAAACAGGCAGGGAATCCTAAAATGAGACAATTTACACTTAAAAAAAGATGTATTACCTCGTCTCCTCTCCTCATTAAAATAAATCTTGTTTTAAGATTCAATAACAACTTATATCTTTCTTAAATCTAGAAACAAGTGTTCCTACTATCTTAATTTAAGAAATCTTCCCAAGTGAAATTATCTTGCTGCATGGACAGATTTTTTCCCTTGTTTTGAGAACTTTTTTCCTTAGTTGCAGTGTTTTTATCTTGTTTGAAGACCCCTGTTTTTGCAGTGTATATGGGGGAACTGTTGCCCCTGTTGCAGCTGTTTTTTTTTTTTTTTATTTTACTCTGTCAAATCCTCCAGGAAACTCTGCAATAACGTCTGAGATCCAGAAACAGCCCCGTATCGTCTACATGGATGAAAACTCTGGTCTGGAGCGAGGAGACAGCGCCCGCATGGCCAGTCACCGCAACCTAACAGGATGGAAAGATCTTAAGTAGACGATAACGGTTATGGCTGGTAATTCCCGTCAGCGGGCGCTGTGACCGGCGGACTGTGGAGCAGACGGGAGCTCTGATGGCAGCTCCATCACCGCCCAGGCAGCGGAGGGAAACATTATCCCCCCCCGGCTCCACCCCCGCCCCGCTGCAGCATCTCGGCCCGCTCTATTTCACTGGTCAGTCAAGCTCGTCATCAAGTTGGAGAGCGAGGCCATCCATCACTGTACAGCTCCTAATCCACCGGCTGCCTCACCACTGTATTACCACAGATACCAGTACAGCATCTGTATTACCACAGATACCAGTACAGCATCTGTATTACCACAGAAACCAGTACGGCATCTGTATTATCACAGAAACCAGTACGGCATCTGTATTACCACAGATACCAGTACAGCATCTGTATTACCACAGATACCAGTACGGCATCTGTATGACCACAGATACCAGTACGGCATCTGTATTACCACAGATACCAGTACGGCATCTGTATTACCACAGATACCAGTACGGCATCTGTATTACCACAGAAACCAGTACGGCATCTGTATGACCACAGATACCAGTACGGCATCTGTATTACCACAGATACCAGTACGGCATCTGTATTACCACAGATACCAGTACGGCATCTGTATTACCACAGATACCAGTACGGCATCTGTATTACCACAGATACCAGTACGGCATCTGTATTACCACAGATACCAGTACGGCATCTGTATTACCACAGATACCAGTACGGCATCTGTATTACCACAGATGACTTACAGAGTTTTTTATTCATATATATTAGCTTAATACTGAATAGTTCACTACAGCGCCACAAAGGCTCAGTTAGCGCCACAGCTAACATACGCTAACATCTACATACGAACGATCTCACCTGCAGTCACCTCACTTCCCTGAGGTTCTCCTGTGGAGGTGTGGACATGGCTATGGTCACGTCTGAAGTTTGTTTCCTTGTAAAGCATAAATACTATCGCTGGGCATCGATTTAAATTTTTAATCGCGATTAATCGCATTATTTCCCTGATTAATCATGATTAATCACATTGTACACGGAAAATCAAATAATGAATTCAAAAGTAGTGTAAAGGTCACTTTTATTTAAATGTTCTGCTGCCATATGAACTAAAGTGTCATAACATTTGTTGTTCAAACACTTTTAACATCAGCTCTTGTCAGTAACACATATTTAGTGTAAATCTCATCTTAAAAAATGTAAAATAAAATAAAGCTTATTGCCACTGCCAGGACATTAATGTAATTCTGTTTTTATAAAAAGTAAAAAAAAAATAAGTCCACAAACAAAATCCAACAAAATGATTGTGTCTCAGCACAATCAGAACATTAAAACATTAATTTCTGAGGTAACAGCAGAAACTTTTAACGGGGAGTTCAACTTGTCAGTTGTTACAAATAACCTTGTTTCTGTTGAATCCTCCGTCTGGGAGAACTTTAAAATGAAAATGTCCATGTTAAAGTTAAATAACTTTTATCAATCCATGAATCATTTATTCTTTACATTTTCAATTGTCAATCAAAAATAAAAAAAAAATTAAAAAGTGACATTTTATTACGTTTTTCATTTTTTAATCTAACACGAAAAAAACGAAAAAAATGCCTGTTTTTTTATATTTCAATTTTAGACTTGGATCAAAAATACTAAATTAAAAAACGGGCCACAGAACTGAATTAGTTTTATAATGGAGGACTGGACTTTCTGTTGTCATTACACATCTGAGCCACTAGATGGAGCCGCACTGCAGTAACCAGCTAGAGAACAGCAGGACAGTGAACACATGGAGCAGATCTGATGGAACATGGAGGAATGACCACAAACGTTTTGTTGCAGTGCAGAATTATTTTTCCCAGACAGAATTGTTAATATTTCTACCTGAGTTGCTACCTGAACTGTAAAGTTACTGATTTTTACCGTTCTACATGTCTGTTTTAGCTTTTCCGCATGTTTACTGTTTTCTGATTCTGCAGCAGCCAGATACAGACTTTTCAAAACAAAAGCATGTGAGCAACACGCGTTGACGTGCGATAAAATAAATGTTAATAAATTGTTAAAAAAAAATGCGTTAATTAATTAATGCGTTACCGCAATAATAATGCGTTAACCCGCCCAGCCCTAATAAATACAATGTACTTTAACCTGATAATCCTCCACCTTCGTTGTAGCTGATTTAGCAGTCGGACCGTAAAGAAGCAGGAAACCTTCAGCAGCTTCTCCTCTGGGGTTTTCAAGTGTCAACAGAAACTAGCAATCAGCCAAACTTTTGTAAAAAATTAGAAATCCTAATTAAGATAACTACCCTCCCCAAATCAGCCTTAAAGTTACTGTGTTGCATCAGCGGGAAAAACTTTTACTGGAGGGTACGCCTACCACCGTGACGCACCAACAGTTCAGTTTGATAAAGCGCTTGACCACAACCCTTTAAACTCTGCGGGGACTGATCCTGATGATGCTGATGGCAGAAGCTGCAGGCTGTGGCCTCCGCTAGCTTCACCGTTAGCCTCCTAGCCTTTAGCTTCATAGCCCTGAACACACTCTGCTGCTGTTGTTTAAAACACATCTACTGAAGTTAAGCACAATTTTGGATCTTAAGTATCTACTTCTTATGAGAGAAGAAAAGAAAATTCAGTCCAATATATCTGCAAAAGAAATAAAGAATTTGCATCTTAAATTGTCCACCCCCCCCCCCCCCCCCCAATCAGCCAACCTGTTCATCAGCATTTATATCAGAAATTATAAGATAACTGTATCTATTAGTGTCTGTTACAACACAAACCGTCTCTAGGAGTCCCAGATCATGACAAATATTAATAACTATAAGTAATGTCATTAAATCTTAAATTAAGAAACAATAGCAAGTTTAAAAAAAAAAAACTCCCCTAGCAGCAGAAAAATCTTTGAGACAAATAGTGTCAAGGAAAAACTCCACTTGATCAGGACCTGGATCATATGGAGGGACCTTCCTGATGAAGACCAGCTGGATAAAGACAGAGAGGATGAGAGGACAGAGGAGAGGAGAGAGGAGGAGAGAGGAGGGAGGACAGGAGAGAGGATGGAGGACAGAGAGAGGATGGAGGACAGAGACGAGGATAGAGGACAGAGAGGATGGAGGACAGAGAGGAGGAGGACAGAGAGGATGGAGGACAGGAGAGAGGATGGAGGACAGAGAGGAGGAGGACAGAGAGGATGGAGACAGAGAGGAGGAGGAGAGAGAGGATGGAGGACAGAGAGGATGGAGGAACAGAGAGAGGATGGAGGACAGAGAGAGGATGGAGGACGGAGAGGACAGAGAGAGGATGGAGGACAGAGAGAGGATGGAGGACAGAGAGGAGGATGGACAGAGAGATGGATTACAGGATGGAGGACAGAGAGATGGAGGACAAGAGAGAGGAGGACATAGATGGAGGACAGAGAGAGGATGGAGGACAGAGAGAGGATGGAGGACAGAGAGGAGGACAGAGAGATATACAGGAGGAGAGAGAGAGAGATGGATGACAGAGAGAGATGAGGACAGAGAGGATGGAGGAGAGGATGGAGGACAGAGAGAGGAGGACACAGAGAGGATAGGACAGAGAGAGGAGAGAGAGGAGACATGGAGAGGACAGAGAGATGGAGGACAGGAGAGGACAGAGAGGATGGAGGACAGGAGAGAGAGGATGGAGGACAGAGAGAGGATGGAGGACAGAGAGAGGATGGATGGAGGACAGAGAGAGGATGGAGGAGAGAGGAGGAGGACAGAGAGAGGATGGAGGACAGGATGGAGGACAGAGAGGAGAGGATGGAGGACAGAGAGAGGATGGAGGACAGAGAGAGGATGGAGGACAGAGAGAGGATGGAGGACAGAGAGAGGATGGAGGACAGACAACCACATGAAGCTAACAGACCAGAACCACAGAGGACATCAGCCTTTCAGAATAAAATGACCTCTGTCCTGTTTTCCTTCAGATGAAGAAAGTGAAGCTTCATCCAGATCATAAAGTCTCGACAACAGTTTAATTAAGGCTGGAATGAACTTTTACTCTCTGACCTAATTTACAAATAAACCCAGATATCATCAGATATTATGTTTCCTAATTATAGTAGATGCGTTTTGTATCATAATGTTTTTTGTGGTGCTGTTGTTCTGGACGATATTAAATCATGTCATTTTATACTGTAAAGTATTAAACTGTAGCGCTGATTTTAAAAGCTTTTAAATCATACCAGGAGGTACCACCTCCTGGTATGATTTAAAAGGTTTGATTTAAAAGGTAAAACTTCATAAAAAGAGGTTGATGCAGGTGAATGAAACCCTCAAACAGAGTGAATATTATCATGTAAAGGCCAAGCACAACGTGGACTCCGGAGTCACTGCAAAACCTGGAGATGTAAAGCAGGTTGGACGAGGTTATCAAGTGGCTTCCCTCCTTCACAGACTCGTCTCTCCCTGGCCTCCTTCAAAGCGCCGCTATCGAGCTTCGCCATAAAAGGATTGCTCCGTGTGGAGAGCGGAACTTCCCCCAGGATCAAACCCAGGTCGAGAGCAGGCCTGGATTTTCTGCTGGAACAACGGCCTCCAACAATCAGCTCCAGCTTTGATCTCTGAACTGAGAATGTAATTTAAAATCTGGAGCGGCGTATGAAGTGAATAATGGAGGCTGGAGTCATTAATCGTGTAGCGCTTCCTTTTAAACTCCACCATGCAGACACTGATGATGATACGCAGCCGTCCTGTACGTCAGACCGGCTGGAAACACTGTCACTTCAGGGCGCTTTCCAGCTTTTTAGAGGGACCGATGTCTCTAAAACTGCACTGTGAGCCTTTAAAATGATCCGGGATTTAATCTGACAGAACAGACATTCAGGTGGAGCTTCATGAGCCAACACGGTGGCCTATGAGGGTCATTTGTGCAGAGGGGCGTGGCTTAAATTCCAAGAGGGATTTTAGAATTTCTGACTTTATCAACTTGGGAATTTGCACTAGAAAAATTAAAAACCTCTGACGTTTTGGAGTCACAGTCACGCAGAAGCGATGACTTTATTAACTGGAAACGTTCAAGAGAATTGAGAAGAATCCTGACTTTAAAAATCCGTTAAATTCGCAAAAGAAAACCAACAGTTTCTGACCTTATACTCAGATTTAGAAAAGGAGGAATAAAAACAGAAAAATTCAAAAATTCTGATTTTACAAACAAAAGAAATTGCAAAAGCGAACAAAAAATTCTGACCATATAAAAACTCCAATATGCAAGTTAAAATCTGAAATTGTGACTTGCAATTTTTTTTCAGAAAAAAAGTATACTTTAAAAACTTAATGAAGTCAGATCACTGCAAAGAAATTCTGACTTTAACTTGTAAATCAGTCAAATAAAACTGGGTTTATCACTTCATAAATATGCAGATTAGCAAGAAATTTAAATTTAGGAAATTTAGGAAAAAATTCAAGAACAGGTCATGCAAGTATATCTAAAATTCAAATTTAAGATGAGAAAACAAAATAGTCAGAGCTGGCATTTATTTCGCTGTGTCTATATGAGATAACATGAGGGTTAAAAAAGAAAAAGTCTTTGAGGTAGACGACAAAATCCCAAGAAAAAAAATTCAGAAATTCTGACTTCATCAACTTGGGAATTTGCAGGAGTAAAAAATAAAAAATCTCTGATGTTTTGGAGTCACAGTCACGCAAGATGAAACTCAGTAACAGTGACTTTATTTACTGGAAAACCTTCAAGAGAATTCAGAAGAATTCTGACTTTAAAAATCCGTCAAATTCGCAAACAAAAACCAACAATTTCTGACCATAAACTCATAAATTTAGAAAAGGAGGAATAAAAACAGAAAAATTCAAAAATTCTGATTTTACAAACAAAAGAAATTGCAAAAGTGAACAAAAAATTCTGACTGTATAAATCCTCCAATATGCAAATTAAAATCTGAAATTGTGACTTGCAATTTTTTTTCAGAAAAAACCTTTATGCAGGTTGTGAGCTTCAGTAAAAAAGAAAATGTACCTCATTTACCTCTTCTGGATTTTAACGGTAACCCTCTCTGCAGTGATGCGGTCGGAACAGAAAACTAGCAGCCTAAGGTCCGGTCCAAACACCCTAATGGCCGTTATCGCCAACTTTATAGCCAGACATCAAGGTTAAGTGTTGGAGTTGTTTATGGGAGCTGGTCGCTGCTCGGAGAGGCGGAGCTCTGAGCAGAAAACCCAGAACTAGCAAAGGTTACAGTTCACGGAGGGATAAGACGTCCACAGCATCTCTGACTCACCTTGACGTGTAATTTCAAAGTCCTCCACCATCATTCTGGCTGCCTACAGACTCGGAGCTCAGAGGTCGCAGAAACGAGGATTAAAACGTGCAGTAAATGAAGGAAATGATGCATCTAAACATAAAACATGAAATATAAAACATGAAATAATTCGAATGAAAAAGGTACAGAAATACTAGTGAAACAGTAGAAACCGGTCCAGTTCTGTATGTTCAGTCAGTCAGGGATGAAAACATGTCCGTCCATGACCATTTTTTTAATCTGCTTTTGAGCGTAAATAATAAATGAAAACTAGGGATGTGAAAAAAAATCAATTTGGCAATATATCACGATTTTCAGCCACCCAATATAATATCGATTTTTCAGCTCCTAATATCGATTTTTTTTTACAATGCTGTCAGTATGTTGTAATGGTTACTTAAATGTGCAAAAACACTAATAATAAACAATAAATAGGTTGTTTTGAAGCAAATAGTTTTGACTCAATTTGTCCTCCGAATGATCAATATCATCTGATGAACATATACAGCAACTTGATTTTTCATCTCTACTTTTAATTTTGATATTAACTGGGTAGAATATCGCAATATATCACGATATCGTGATAATATCGTATCGTGACTCAAGTATCATGATACATATTGTATTGCGAGGCTCTTGCCAATACTCACCCCTAATGAAAACTATTTTAAAGATGCTTAAACTCCCACCAGGTTGCTCCATTCATGAACACCGGACCAAAACGAATCCCCTGTGGACCCTAACCCGAAGAAAACCAACCTGAGCAGGTGAAGGTTCTGGGAGTAAATGGAACTGGGCCCAGTTCCACAGAACCTGAATGGAGACGATCACGAAAGAAGTGCCGCCATGCACAGAAATACCACTGTTGTTCACATGGGGGCAGCATATCACGAGGATGGCGCCATGCTAGCAGGAGCTGACTCTGCTCGGCCCCGTCAATCTAAAAGATGGTCCGGTAGGCAGAATGAACGAGCGCAGCAGCTGGTTGGAACCAGTTCTGGGTCGAAGTTTGCAGTTCCTCTACTGACCACTAGGTGCTGCCTCCTAAACAGAGCTAACTCCAGTTGGCTCCCATGTTGAAACATCCAGCATCGCAGCAGAAGTATTTCCAAACATATTCACAGCCTGGTACAAATACAGTGTGGGTCTCGACGGTGACATTTTACACCCACGACAACTGTGTTGGTGAATTATTTTTGTTCCTCATCAGGCTCCTCAAGGAAACCTTGAGTCTGTGTCATGTTGGCGTTTCGAAACTGGAGTTTGTTGGGCAAGGTTCTTCAGAGGGGAGGAACCTTCAACTTAAATGATGTCAGACGTTTCACTTTACCTGCTTGTTGAGAAGTTATTCACATCTAAATAGATCTGTTGTTTCGTAACAAAGTGTTATATTAAAACTGCATTTTGGGACCTTAATTGCTGCGTCATGAGTCCATGACTTCTGATCTTGAGTCCTGTCTGCCGAAGGCCATAGTTTGTTATCGTTCTGGCTCCATCAAGTAGCTAAGTTTTGTTTCACTGATGCTTTAGACGACTGTTCGCTGTTTGCCATTTATTATCATCCTTTGTTCTGTGATGTGAGTAAATGACCTCTCTGAATTTTATACAACTTGGAGAATAAATCCGCTTTGCGCCTCTGTCGTTGTCCAGCGCATTGTTTAACAGCCGATTGACTGCCTCACCAGAGCACAATTAGAGCGTATACTTATAAAGAAGATGTACCCAAATTTATAGGGATGCAAGATAACTCTTTTTTAAAAAGGATACCAATGACCGATAACTTTCAGCTTCTAAAGGCTGATACCGATAACCGATAACACACACATATACCTAAGATCATTTCATCAATTCTATGAACAAAATTAAAAATAGTTTGGACTCTTTAAATGAACAGATATGTATTTTTTCCAATGAAAAACTATTGTCAAGCCTCTCAAACATTTTCAAAAAGCTATCAAACAAACCTATTTGATATCTCACATCAACTTAAATAAGGTTCATTACTGACTGATATAAAAAATAAAGGCTCCTTGAACTGATGGAAATACATGCATCAGAATTACTAACTGAAAAAGATTAACATTTAAAGGATTTTGACTTGTGGTTCCATTTAAATTAATACAGTTTGAATGAACTGGAATCTGCTGGATTAACACAAAATTGATTTAACTGGAATGTAGTTGTATTTTATTTGTATTATTCAAATGGACAAAACATTTATTGGTAATTCAGTTCAATTAAACACTAAATTAGGGTCGTGATGCTGTTGCAGTATAACTTAGTTTCTCCTGTTAGTTGGATGTTTTTCCTTCATAATAATACATAAAATAAACAAGAATGGAATAAATTTAATAGTAAAATGATTAGACTAAAGTGCCTTGAGATGACTTTCCCTGTGAATCAGTGAAGTAGGAAAACCCGTAGCTAGCGAACTCTACCAGTCAGGAGGTGATGACGACGTCGCTGGAGCCATTTTCAATCACACAAACAACATGCAGCATACTAAATGAACAAAAAAACCTCAGCTTTAAGCCTTTAAAGCACATTTTCACCTGGAGAAAACACATTTCTGACATCAAGCAGCTACAGGAATGCACTTTAAAAAGAGATACCACAGAAACCCGTAACGAGGTTCTACAAACACCAACCTGTTATCAGTTTAAAAGATTGTTAGGAGGACCATTAAAAACAAACCCACAAAGAGAAAAAGTCACCGAGCTATCAGTCCCCAAATACAGCGATGATGGACCAGTAAAAATAAGATTACAAAAAAAACTGCACAAGACAGATGGGATTCCTGTCGGTCTCAGGTTGATTATAACATACGTACCAAAGAGCTCAGCTGATACAGACAGACCCGAAAGAGTTGCAAGGAAATGATACATTTCATTACACATACTTTATTTTTTAGAGTATTAGTCACATCTGTCAAAAAATACGATTCAAAGAGGAAGAAAAATATATAAGTCTCATGGGCCAAAAAGAGTAGGTGATAATTGGACCGTTGATGAGCCTCCATCTGTGGACTAGTTCCTCCATCTGTGGACTAGTTCCTCCATCTGTGGACTAGAGCCTCCATCTGTGGACTGGTTCCTCCATCTGTGGACTGGTTCCTCCATCTGTGGACTAGTTCCTCCATCTGTGGACTGGTTCCTCCATCTGTGGACTAGTTCCTCCATCTGTGGACTGGTTCCTCCATCTGTGGACTAGTTCCTCCATCTGTGGACTCGTTCCTCCATCTGTGGACTAGAGCCTCCATCTGTGGACTGGTTCCTCCATCTGTGGACTGGTTCCTCCATCTGTGGACTAGTTCCTCCATCTGTGGACTGGTTCCTCCATCTGTGGACTAGTTCCTCCATCTGTGGACTAGAGCCTCCATCTGTGGACTGGTTCCTCCATCTGTGGACTGGTTCCTCCATCTGTGGACTAGAACCTCCATCTGTGGACTAGTTCCTCCATCTGTGGACTAGAACCTCCATCTGTGGACTGGTTCCTCCATCTGTGGACTAGAACCTCCATCTGTGGACTGGTTCCTCCATCTGTGGACTGGTTCCTCCATCTGTGGACTGGTTCCTCCATCTGTGGACTAGAGCCTCCATTTGTGGACTCGTTCCTCCATCTGTGGACTAGTTCCTCCATCTGTGGACTCGTTCTTCCATCTGTGGACTGGTTCCTCCATCTGTGGACTGGTTCCTCCATCTGTGGACTAGTTCCTCCATCTGTGGACTAGAGCCTCCATCTGTGGACTGGTTCCTCCATCTGTGGACTGGTTCCTCCATCTGTGGACTGGTTCCTCCATCTGTGGACTGGTTCCTCCATCTGTGGACTGGTTCCTCCATCTGTGGACTAGAACCTCCATCTGTGGACTGGTTCCTCCATCTGTGGACTGGTTCCTCCATCTGTGGACTGGTTTCCTCCATCTGTGGACTGGTTCCTCCATCTGTGGACTAGAACCTCCATCTGTGGACTGGTTCCTCCATCTGTGGACTGGTTCCTCCATCTGTGGACTGGTTCCTCCATCTGTGGACTGGTTCCTCCATCTGTGGACTAGAGCCTCCATTTGTGGACTGGTTCCTCCATTTGTGGACTGGTTCCTCCATCTGTAGACTGGTTCCTCCATCTGTGGACTAGAGCCTCCATTTGTGGACTCGTTCCTCCATCTGTGGACTCGTTCCTCCATCTGTGGACTCGTTCCTCCATCTGTGGACTAGTTCCTCCATCTGTGGACTAGAGCCTCCATCTGTGGACTGGTTCCTCCATCTCTGGACTCGTTCCTCCATCTGTGGACTAGAGCCTCCATCTGTGGACTGGTTCCTCCATCTGTGGACTAGAGCCTCCATTTGTGGACTGGTTCCTCCATCTGTGGACTGGTTCCTCCATCTGTGGACTGGTTCCTCCATCTGTGGATTGGTTCCTCCATTTGTGGACTCGTTCCCCCATCTGTGGACTCGTTCCTCCATCTATGGACTCGTTCCTCCATCTGTGGACTAGTTCCTCCATCTGTGGACTAGAGCCTCCATCTGTGGACTGGTTCCTCCATCTCTGGACTCGTTCCTCCATCTGTGGACTAGAGCCTCCATCTGTGGACTGGTTCCTCCATCTGTGGACTAGAGCCTCCATTTGTGGACTGGTTCCTCCATCTGTGGACTGGTTCCTCCATCTGTGGACTAGAGCCTCCATCTGTGGACTGGTTCCTCCATCTGTGGACTGGTTCCTCCATCTGTGGACTGGTTCCTCCATCTGTGGACTAGAGCCTCCATCTGTGGACTGGTTCCTCCATCTCTGGACTCGTACCTCCATCTGTGGACTCGTTCCTCCATCTGTGGACTCATTCCTCCATCTATGGACTCGTTCCTCCATCTCTGGACTCGTTCTTCTATCTCTGGACTCGTTCCTCCATCTGTGGACTCGTTCCTCCATCTGTGGACTCGTTCCTCCATCTCTTGACTCTTTCCCTCCATCTGTGGACTCATTCATCCATCTCTTGACTCGTTCCTCCATCTCTGGACTTGTTCCTCCATCTCTGGACTCATTCCTCCATCTCTGGACTCATTCCTCCATCTGTGGACTCATTCCTCCATCTCTGGACTCGTTCTTCTATCTCTGGACTCGTTCCTCCATCTCTGGACTCATTCCTCCAACTGTGGACTCGTTCCTCCATCTCTGGACTCATTCCTCGATCTGTGGACTCATTCCTCCATCTGTGGACTCATTCCTCCATCTCTTGACTCGTTCCTCCATCTCTGGACTCATTCCTCCAACTGTGGACTCGTTCCTCCATCTCTGGACTCATTCCTCCATCTGTGGACTCATTCCTCCATCTGTGGACTCATTCCTCCATCTCTTGACTCGTTCCTCCATCTCTGGACTCATTCCTCCATCTCTGGACTCGTTCCTCCATCTCTGGACTCATTCCTCCATCTGTGGACTCATTCCTCCATCTCTTGACTCGTTCCCTCCATCTGTGGACTCATTCCTCCATCTCTTGACTCGTTCCCTCCATCTGTGGACTCATTCATTCATCTCTTGACTCGTTCCTCCATCTCTGGACTCATTCCTCCATCTCTGGACTTGTTCCTCCATCTCTGGACTCGTTCCTCCATCTCTGGACTCATTCCTCCATCTGTGGACTCATTCCTCCATCTGTGGACTCGTTCCTCCATCTGTGGACTAGTTCCTCCATCTGTGGACTAGAGCCTCCATCTGTGGACTGGTTCCTCCATCTCTGGACTCGTTCCTCCATCTGTGGACTAGAGCCTCCATCTGTGGACTGGTTCCTCCATCTGTGGACTAGAGCCTCCATTTGTGGACTGGTTCCTCCATCTGTGGACTGGTTCCTCCATCTGTGGACTGGTTCCTCCATCTCTGGACTCGTTCCTCCATCTGTGGACTCATTCCTCCATCTGTGGACTCATTCCTCCATCTGTGGACTCGTTCCTCCATCTCTTGACTCGTTCCCTCCATCTCTGGACTCATTCCTCCATCTCTTGACTCGTTCCATTCATCTCTGGACTCATTCCTCCATCTCTTGACTCGTTCCTCCATCTCTGGACTCATTCCTCCATCTGTGGACTCATTTCTCCATCTATGGACTCATTCCTCCATCTGTGGACTCATTCCTCCATCTGTGGACTCATTCCTCCATCTCTTGACTCGTTCCTCCATCTCTGGACTCATTCCTCCATCTGTGGACTCATTCCTCCATCTGTGGACTCATTCCTCCATCTCTGGACTTGTTCCTCCATCTCTGGACTGGTTCCTCCATCTCTGGACTCATTCCTCCATCTGTGGACTCGTTCCTCCATCTCTGGACTCGTTCCTCCATCTCTGAACTCGTTCCTCCATCTCTGGACTCATTCCTCCATCTGTGGACTCATTCCTCGATCTATGGACTCGTTCCTCCATCTCTGGACTCGTTCCTCCATCTCTGGACTCATTCCTCCATCTGTGGACTCATTCCTCCATCTATGGACTCGTTCCTCCATCTGTGGACTCGTTCCTCCATCTCTGGACTCGTTCCTCCATCTATGGACTCGTTCCTCCATCGGTGGACTCGTTCCTCCATCTATGGACTCGTTCCTCCATCTGTGGACTCGTTCCTCCATCTCTGGACTCATTCCTCCATCTATGGACTCGTTCCTCCATCTGTGGACTCGTTCCTCCATCTGTGGACTCATTCCTCCATCTATGGACTCGTTCCTCCATCTGTGGACTCGTTCCTCCATCTGTGGACTCGTTCCTCCATCTGTGGACTCGTTCCTCCATCTGTGGACTCGTTCCTCCATCTGTGGACTCGTTCCTCCATCTGTGGACTCGTTCCTCCATCTGTGGACTTATTCCTCCATCTATGGACTCGTTCCTCCATCTGTGGACTCGTTCCTCCATCTGTGGACTCGTTCCTCCATCTGTGGACTCGTTCCTCCATCTGTGGACTCGTTCCTCCATCTGTGGACTCGTTCCTCCATCTGTGGACTCGTTCCTCCATCTATGGACTCGTTCCTCCATCTGTGGACTCGTTCCTCCATCTGTGGACTCGTTCCTCCATCTGTGGACTCGTTCCTCCATCTGTGGACTCATTCCTCCATCTATGGACTCGTTCCTCCATCTGTGGACTCGTTCCTCCATCTCTGGACTCGTTCCTCCATCTCTGGACTCGTTCCTCCATCTCTGGACTCGTTCCTCCATCTGTGGACTCATTCCTCCATCTATGGACTCGTTCCTCCATCTGTGGACTCGTTCCTCCATCTGTGGACTAGAACCAGTCCTTTTCTTACTGGAAAGGTTGAGCTCTGCAGAGCCTCCTTCTGCTTCTAAATACCCCTCAAGTATTTTAAAGGATTTTTTTTGAGGGGAACTACTCATCGCCTGAGAGGAAGTGGAGCCACTGAGGCCAGTCTGATAAATGTAACTGAGCCGAGGAAGAGAACCGCCAGGGGAATTGCACTGTTTTTCTCCGAGACTGAACTCTCAGAACCTTTTGTACCGCTCTCCCCCCAACAAGCGAGCATCGATGGCTCTAAAGCGATGCCTCCACGCCGCTTTCAAAGGTTGAAGAAGGAACATCTGCTGAAGTCACGACACGTGGTCATTCGAACAAACGCCTTTGTCATAATATTGAATTATTAAGGGCCAGATCTTGATTTTAGCCTCAAACAGTTCAATGACAATATGGTGCTTATTTGTTATTACGAGCTAATTAAGAGGTCTAAGAACTGACAAGATGGTTGTGGAATGTTGCATTCTATCCAGTACAGCTGTGAAATGACAGCGCTTTCATTCAGTCAAGTTGTGAAGCTTTCAAGGCTGACGCCAGTGTCAAAGAGAGCTGCAGTTCACTGAATGACCACCAGGATCTGGTTGCAACAGTGAGTCAGTCTCCATTGACCTCCATGTCAGTATCTCCACCTGTGTGGTGACCGATGATCTAGTCCTCTGACCATCTCACCTCAGTGTTGCTACCTGCTACCTGTCTCTCCTCTCTCTGTCCTCCATCTTCTCTCTGTCCTCCATCCTCTCTGTCCTCCATCCTCTCTCTGTCCTCCATCCTCTCTCTGTCCTCCATCCTCTCTGCCCTCCATCCTCTCTGTCCTCCATCCTCTCTGCCCTCCATCCTCTCTGTCCTCCGTCCTCTCTCTGTCCTCCATCCTCTCTCTGCCCTCCATCCTCTCTGTCCTCCATCCTCTCTCTGTCCTCCATCCTCTCTGCCCTCCATCCTCTCTCTCTCCTCCTCTCTCTGTCCTCCATCCTCTCTCTCTGTCCTCCATCCTCTCTCTGTCCTCCATCCCTCTCTGTCCTCCATCCTCTCTGTCCTCCATCCTCTCTCTGTCCTCCATCCTCTCTGTCCTCTATCCTCTCTCTGTCCTCCATCCTCTCTGTCCTCTATCCTCTCTCTGTCCTCCGTCCTCTCTCTGTCCTCCATCCTCTCTGTCCTCCATCCTCTCTCTGTCCTCCATCCTCTCTGTCCTCTATCCTCTCTCTGTCCTCCATCCTCTCTGTCCTCCATCCTCTCTTCTCTCCTGTCCTCCATCCTCTCTGTCCTCTATCCTCTCTCTGTCCTCCGTCCTCTCTCTGTCCTCCATCCTCCTCCTCTCTCTGTCCTCCATCTCTCTCCTCCCCTCCATCCTCTCTGTCCTCCATCCTCTCTCTGTCCTCCATCCTCTCTCTGTCCTCCATCCTCCTCTCTCTGTCCCTCCATCCTCTCTCTGTCCTCCATCCTCTCTCTGTCCTCCATCCTCTCTGTCCTCCATCCTCTCTCTGTCCACCATCTTCTCTCTGTCCTCCATCCTCTCTCTGTCCTGTCTCTCCTCTTTTCTTTCTTTATCCAGCTGGTCTTCCGCAGGAAGGTCCTCCATATGATCCAGGTCCTGGTCCAGGTTTCTTTCTCTTAAAGTGGAGTTTTTTTCTTGCCACTGTTTGGCTTAAATGTTTTTTTCTCCCACTGTGAGAGTTTTTTTTACGTGCCATTATCCTTGATTAAGATTTAATATTATCATTCTAGTTAATGATATTTAACAGACCCTATATAAACTAGAAAAGTCGGCAGACCGGGTGAGTATTTCCACTGCTGGAACGAGAAATTCAAATAACAGAAAACACCAACAAATAACCAGATTAAAAGACTTAAATCTGAACGTCCTGACTCCTCCTGGTGGCCGGTTTCAAACTACAGCTACCTTTGTTGCATTTTATAAATCAGTGGCATTTGCTGAAATGTATTCAAACCTGGATGCCTGTCCAGTCCACAGGGACAGACACGGTTGGACGACTTCACCCTCCCGTCTGCTGTACTTCAATGCTGCGAGAGACCAGGTATCATTAACTCCGACAGGTTGACTGTGTGACGTTATCAGGTAACTCTGGGTTCAGAGGGATATTAATTATAAACGAACATCCAGTTCGTAGATGATTGTTGAACACTCACTGCAATAATAATGTTTGACTGATTTATGAGATAAAGTTCTGAGCTATAAAATTAGATAAAAGATCCCTTCGTAGGAAAAGAGCAACAGATAACAGATTTAAGGATGAAGTTTGCAAGTTCCCTCCGTTGTTAAACCCCATAGCAACCAGCGTAAAACGTAGGTTACATAAAATCCCATTTTCCGTTCCGTTAACTTGGGCTGGTTCTGGTTCTGATTGGGTCAGCAGCCTGAGCGGGGAGGTCCAGACATTCGTCTCATATTAAACTACACCTTATTATATTGTTAAATGACAGATTCTGTATTTATTTCCATGTTTTCTGTCAAAATGCCGACGTAGATTAAACTGCCTCATAACATAAAAGACACACTGTTTTTCCACCTTGAGATACAAACTTGTACTCGTTTTCCTGTCGTTGATGAAACTGTCTTCCTTGTGCATCAATTTTTATTTTCTTTGACATGTTGGAATTAGTTTGTAGAGTCTTGAGTTCTTGCTTATGGTGATATACTGTAATCGTTGTGGGTAATGAAGAAATGCATTATGGGAGATGTAGTTTATTGTCAATATGCACTTTAAAGAGGCGTAAGCTTATTTTAAGTCTTAAAATATTGGTTTAAATTTTAAGCCAATAATGCACAAGCTCTCGAGGGCCACATAAAATGACGTGGCGGGCCACATTTGGCCTGCGGGCCTCGTGTTTGACACATGTGCATTAAAGTCACATGGAGAGGAAGTACCACAGGGCTGGATGTCCGTCACCCAGGAAAGGGTCACTGCGCTGCACCCTGGGGGGGAGGGGCACATCGGTGGGCACCTGGTGGCCAGACCTCTACCTGTGGGGTCGGGCCGGCCCTCCTGTGGACCCCCCCACCTGCAGGGAGGGGCCACGAGGGTCGAGCACCGTGTGACGTATGTAGCAGCTGAAGGCTCGTCGTTGGCGTGCTGATGCTCCAAAACCGGTTTCATTAAATTATTCACAAAATTTTTTTTAAAAATTGGTTCTTTGTTAGAAAAAAAAAAAAGAAAGAAAAAAAAAGAAAATCCTTTCTCAGAGTGTATCTGAATTTTTTCACTGTTGTGAAATAAAAAACAAAAAAACAATGAGCTTAACGCAACACATTCAGCATTTTATTAATTTAATATAATTCTGAGGACTGTCTTAAATGATCAAAAATAAACCATGGCAGCTGCGGGACTGGTACGAGGTGAGCTAATTAAATAGTTAACTCAGGTGGTGATCTGCGGCCCACCGCGGCGGCGCCGTTATCGGGGTTGAGGCCCGACTCTCAGACAAGAGGCTTAAGCAGAGACGAGCCTTTAACACGAAATAAAACCGTCAAAGTTCAGCTCTAATCCCCCGCGCCGTGGATGACACCGTGGATGAGGCTCGCACAAAAAGCTCCGTCCCCCCCACAGATATACATGTCAATGCAGACGACACAATAGACGGAACGCTGGGAGAGGGCGCGGCGTCAGGGACGAAGTAAAACTGTGGTGGAGGTCACGGCGGGTCGACCTCAGAGCTGCATTAACCACATTTAAACACGTTTAAAGATCATTTATCACTTTACAAACCTGAAATAAACCTGTTGTGTAAAATAAAAAAGAAAAGAAAAGAAAAAAATTAAATGTGTTTTAAACAGTATATTGAAACAGTATATAGAAATATATGTTTATAGAGAATTTTATTTCATTAAAATATTGGTCAAAGGTCCGATAAAACTGTTGATTATTTCATTCATAGTTAACTGGTAGAAACGTCTTTAAAGTTCTTCAGGAATGACGAACCTGTAAATACGAAACTGAGTCCGTGTTTGTTCCACGGTAATGACGCCACCGAAGGGTTTGGTTCAAAAACAGCTTCCTGTTCATTTCATCATGTCAGGAAATATTTTCTTCCATGATTTTTCCTTTTTCATGATGATTTTAACCGTTAGCAGTGAATTAAAACGTCATATTAGAGTTTGACCTGGAGACAGAAAAACATCCGTATACGTACGAGCATTTACAGAGCTGACCGCTACTGAACTAAACACCAGCATAGGTGAACATATTTATATTTAAATCATTTATTTCTCTTAGAGATGGACATTAGTAGAGCTGTGGAGAGCAGGTCCAAGGACTGATCTCCAGTACAGATGTTTCACATCACTCATATTCATCTAATAAAGTACGTGAATGCAGTTTTTTTTATTTTTGGGGATGATGGCACGATGAACTAAAGTTTATCAGTGAGAGAATTATATTAGAAGACACATGTTACAGGGAACACGACGGTTTGAAGGTGGTGGGAATGTAAACTCCAACAACTAAAGCGTTGAAAACAGCACATTCAAATATACACATATATATATATTTATATATATATATGTATATATATATATATATATATATATATATATATATATATATATATATATATATATATGCACAGATAGCTTTATTAATCCCTGAGGGGAAATTAAATAGTCCCAGCAGCCATGACATCATAACTGTGATATAAGATAGAAATACAGAAAGTTTAAATTCAGTCATTCGGTCTAAAGAATAAAATTACATCAGTACAACCCAAAGTATTACAAAGGGAAAAATAAATGTAAGTCGGTGAACAGCCAGTAAAAATACAGATATATACAATTAAATTCTTTTAATAGTGACGACATCATGAAATATCACATATGATCTGTATATATAATCTATATACAAATAATATTTTTATATATATATATATATATATATATACATACACACATACACGTATATGTATATACGTGTGTATGAATATATTTATACACGCACAGACATACGCATCTTTAACTATATATATAGCAGGATTTAAACTCCTGATTTAACTTTTGATTTTAGTTCTAATATTTTAAATGATGTCATAAAAGAAGAGGTGGAGACACAATACAAAGTTGTTGTTTTTTTTTTTCTTTTTCTGTTTTATATTTAAGTAAATGTATCGTTTGGCCTCTAAAGAAAAGCTACAGCTAATCACTACTCATCTGTAAATTAGACCAGCTCCTAAACCTTACGTGTTTATATTTTATTTTATCTGTGTGTTGAAAGAATTTTTTAAAAAATGTGTACAATTGGTCCTTGTCGTCAGGTTTTTTTATTCCTCCAATTCAGTTTTTTTTTTTTACTGTTCCTCATATTAATCAAAAACTGGCCTTTTTAATAATAAAGTCGCTGGTGTCCAGATAAACCTGTGGTCAGCCTGCAGTTTGGTTGACTAGGGCGCCTCCTTGAGGCTCCTTCACTGTACGACAGTCTCAGTGAGCACAGTTTAGGAGAGTTTTTAGTATTAAAACAACTGAAGAAGAATTTTCCTTTTTAATCAAAGATATTTCATCAGATAATTGGACCGTACAGTCTGTGTAAAACAAAGTGTTCTCAGAGAAATGGCTCAGTTTTACGCGCAGCGGTTTTACGCACAGGATAACCCAATCTGGTCCGTGTTTGCGCTCATTCAGATTTAAAGCTTTTTCTATTTAAAGTATGTATACTTTATTTACGGGTGTGATATTTTCAGTGACTTCATGTAGGCTAAAATAAGGTGAAATATTCGAACAGGTGCCACTCTTGAGTCGCGAGCGCGCACTGTCGCACTGAGAACCCCGTTGGTCCTCACCAGCGAGAAAATAACCAATACTGGTTTTATAATTTCTGTCTGAACGTCGAGAAGTCTGGAAAAGTTGTTGATGAAGTAGATAGAAGAGCAGAACTCACCCAGCAGAGTGTCAGCGTCAGGAGGATCACGGCGCACCAACCCGTCACCCGCATCCTCCCAGAGCTCAAACTTCCACAAATTTCCTTCGGCTGGTATTTTCGTCTCTGGCGACCATAAATCCACCTGATATCCGCCTCACAGTGCGCTCCGGGGCCTCAGCTGTCCGGAGGAAACGGAACCGACGCGCCCCATGGCCGCGGAGCAGAGCTGAGAGTTGGAACCGGGTGAGGGACGGAGGAGCCGCGGAGGCTGCTGCCGCTGCCGCTGCTGCCGGCCGCGGAGGCGTCGGATGGAGCGCGGAAGGGAAGGCAAGCGGCCGTTACACGAGCGGTAATCCAGCTGGAGGCAGCAGCGGGGTCATTGCTGGGAGCAGGTTCGGATCCGGATGGGCGGAGAAGCGGTGCGCGCGGCGGAGGAGCGCTTCCGTCTGAACGGAGCGGCTGCGCTTTGCGCTTTATAACGCGAGCCCATAACCCAACCCGGGTGAGTCTCCCTCTGTGGGGGGAGGTACAAGAGGAGGGGGGGGGAGAGGAGAGGAAAAAAAATCCAACTGAATGCATTCCTGTACTCTGGCCAGGGGTGTATCGAGGTTTTTGGGGGCCCGAGGCTGGAGCCCATTTCGATAAAAGTTACAAGGTCTGAGTTTTGGTGTCAAAGCTTGATTTTATAACTGTAGAGAGGTGATTTTTTTTTTAAGTGCCTCAACAGGGAAAATGATAATAAGTCAAGCTGTCGTCACTTTATCTGCTGAGCATTTTTAGGATCTTGGATTCTGAGCTGTTCTGGAAAAGCAACTGGTACTAAAAAGAGAACTTCTACACAGCAAATATCTGGAGTTCAAAAATCCGGAGTTAAACATAAAAGTGTGAAAGGGTTGGATTTTGGGAGTTTATTCTCTTTGTTTAACTACAGCCTGTGTTCAGAATAACTCTACGGCGGTGTTATATTTCGGTGTTCATTCCTTGGGTGAACACCTGAGCCCACCTGAGTTGACAGTTTTGCCGCCGTGACCCGCTCCGCACTCTGCGCTTGGATTTTGTCGCAACTCGTCAGCCAGGTAAATGCCATTTTACTTCTCAAACTAACGTTATATTAGGTTGTGCAGGCATATTATATGATGTATAATAATGCAACATTTGTAAACATTTGACTGTGATTTTGCCTAGCCAAACCTGCTAGCTAGCTGCCGAAGTTAACGTTTGCCTCAAACTCGTCGGACCATGCTGAATGTAAATCCATGGCCTCTCTCAGATTTCTGTGAACTTCACACATGGAATTAAAATTATACTCCTTATTACTGATATTTCTTTGTGTGTTTTAAGTTAACATTAATGAAACGAGCCTTGCTAGGACACTATACGCGAAAAGGGGACCTGTGTCCTATTTTGAGGGAATGACCACACGGTGGTCAGTTTTGGTTAAAATAACAGCCAGATAGCTTGCTCCCGGGGTGGAGAGGCTGTTGTAAAATAAATAACGGAGACATCGTCACTTCGGTCGCTCGACCTAACGTTACTCTAGCTAACAAGCGGTAGAGCGGTTTGAAATGTTAACCAGGCTATTGAGTAACAGCTACCACAAAGACACTTTTGTTACAGCGACAGTCAATGTGTTGCTTTTATTACTGGTAAAATGATTATTTTTTCCTTTAAGTCCTTGATATTGTTGAAGGTACAACATGGAAAGACAAAGAAATATTTGAAACTGGAAGAGGTCAGCTTCTCAGATTTTATCAGAGCAGGTTGGTGACGTCCCAATGTGTTGTCTGATGTCATCAGAGGGGAAGTAATAATTTCATGAAGTGTTGATTGTTCTGCTTCAGTGCTGCAGAAGTTCCTCACACCAGATGATACAGCGCTAAAAGTCACAGATGAGCAGGTACAGAGGTGGACGAGGACGTCTTTCCAGAACAATGTGTTTTGTCATCTCCACTGATGATGGTGAGGTTATTGAAAATTTGTGGGTTTGTTTGTTTGTTTTTAACAGACAGGAAATTAGCCCTGATAACAGTTTTATATATATATATATATATATATATATATATATATATATATATATATATATATATATATATATATATATATATATATATCAGTGACGTGCGGTCAGGTGAGGCAGGGGAGGCCGTGCCTCACCTGCCATCATGGAAAGAAAGAAATGAAAAAAAAATATTTTTTATATTTATCAATCGATTTGTACTATAAAGTAATTTTCCATTTAACTACACCATTTTTAAATTATTTTTTATCAAAATCGCTGAATTTTCACATTTACCATTCAAATACTGAGAAGATGCGGGCGGTGAGGCAGCACCCCGCTGAGCCTCACCATGGATTGCGCAATGACTAGGCTAACTGTTCTGCCATGCTATGTAGTGAGACCAGATCGCCGTCTCTTTGTATGTCACTATTAAAATGTTCAAACACGTTTGCTATATGAAATAAGTTTCCATAGTTTAGCTGATTTATATAATGAACAGCAACTATATGTGTGTAATGTGTTTCTTGTGCCGGCGCGATCATAAAACGGCTGAGAAGAGGCACGGGGTGAGGCACGCACTTCTCCTGCCTCACGTTAGGGGGCACTAGTGAGCACAGGGATTCTTCTGGAGACACATTGGCTGCAGAACAAGTGACAGCAAGCGCTGTCACTTGTTCTGCAGAAGGAGCGGTGCATGGACTTCATTTATAAGTAAAGGTAAGACCATAATAACTTTTTTTTTAAATTAAATGTGCTTTTTTGTGCGCTACAGTTTGTATGTGTAAAGCATTTATATGTGAATGACGATAGGAGGTTTTAAACATAAACAGTTAACTGCTACCAATCAAATGGTGAATAAGTTGTTCTGGAGGGTTCATATGCTTGTAAATCAGACTGATGACGTCAGTGCCTCACCAGCCATGAATCTCACCGTACGTCACTGAAATATATACATATATATATATATATATATATATATATATATGTATGTATATATATATATATATATATACATATATATATATATATATATATATATATATATATATATATATATATATATACATATACATATATTTACTCCAAGGTAAGTTTACTTTGTTTATTAGATGATTGATTTAACCACTGTTTAGTAAAAGTAATATGATTTAGCAGCAGGGAGGGTGATGAGTGAAAATATCTCTCGTTAGCATTCCAGCTAACTCGCTAGCCACCTATAAGCCTGCCTCATTGTCTACAAATATATATGGCCCTGGATATTTTTTTTGTTAGGTATAAGGTGAGGCTAGGGATGTTAACGTCACTTTATTAATTATATTAATACAATGCTGCGACTGTCTGATGTTAACATAGCTCTGGTGTGGGACAGACCTATGGACCAGAGCTAATGCTAATGCTAACAGAGAACTCATCACCCTCCCTGCTGCTAAATCATATTACTTTTACTAAATGGTGGTTAAATTAATCATCTAATAAACAAAGTAAACTTATCTTGGAGTAAATGTTGGCGTGTTTTGTAACTTTTCCCACGTTCAGTTGATTGGTTGGACGGACACACAACTGAACCAAAGCCTGCAGATTTCCACCATTTGTTTTATCTTGTTAAAGAGAATAAAAATGTCTCCTCCAAATGTTCTGGACACCTCGAGTCACTGTTGCAGGTCCCCAGCAGCAGTATTTTACCACGGCGTTATTCTAGTGTAATGTAAATACGGTTGATAGGCATCGGAAAAATGGCAAAATAACATTGTCCTCAATGGAGAAGCAGCAAAAAATGTCCGACCTAGCAACAGTAACTAGGGAGGGAGCGGTGCTTACCGAAAGGTCAATTACATGTTACTATATCGATGAGAACTGGAAAGCTAATTCTGCCGTCCTGTTAACGCAGAGCATGCTGGGTAGACACACAGCTGATGACCCCACAGCTAAACTGGTTGATGCAGTGGAGACGTGGGGACTTGGTGGGAAAGTGTCCACATGCGTCCACGACAACGTGCGCAACATCGTGGCAGCCAACTCTCCCGAACGGGTCAGCTGGGACTCGATCCCCTGTTTTGCACAAACACTGCAGCTGGCGGTAAATGACGGATTTAATATGTTTGTGCGTCGTGTTATTGGCAGTATGGAAGGGCATTTAAATCTTATCGTTTAACGGTTACTAATCATTTAAGGGCGTCGGTTATCGGTCATAAAAGAAAATCCAAAATGTGCATCCCTATACAGTGCAGCTTTACTTTTGTTCAAACCTCAAACCTCAAACTAAGTCATGGGATGTACCTTGGGAAAAATTTGAGACTAAAATGTGGTCAAGTAGGATGTTGCTTGCAATTTTCAACATTGAAAACTTCCTGGTGTTCAGCAAAATAATCTATCATTTTGCATAATGGTAAAGTTGTTTTTGTTTTGGTTGAGAATGAAACTTGTTTCCATGATCATTTCCAAGTAAGTGAAAACATCCCTTGGAAGATATTTGTTATAGAAATGGATAAATTAAGACATTTCAAAACCTTTGATGCTCAAATGTCCTATGGGTGTCATTCACATTTCTATGTTGTCAGAAGGTTGTATTATTTAATGTCATTGCTGTTAGCTATATGGAATTCATCCACATTTTCATGTACATGTTTATGTACTTCAATGACAGGTTTAAAGTCACTTCGTGTTAATACATTCCTACATTACAGATGAGTTCTCCGTTGTCTTGTCAGACATCTGTGCAATGTTTTTATATGTGGTACTGACATGGTTTTTGAACTGTTTAACTGCTCATAGCAGTTTATTTTAGGGCTGCACAGTTGGTTTGCTGTAACATGTTTACACAGTGATTCAAAATATCACACATGGATTTAAAATAAAAACGTGTGGTAATCAGTGTTTTTTGTAGTCATTTTCAGCTAAAATATGTTTTGTGTTTTTAAATATTAACTCCATAATTGTTAAATAAAACATTACATGTTGACGGTTAACACTATGAAAGAGTTAACATTAAAATTAACTCAAAGCCGGAGTTGTATTTTAAACTAAATGGGAGTAGTGTTTTAACTCCCACAAGAGTTCAGTTTCAACTCCAGAGAAGAGTTAAAAAATCAACTCCCAAAAAAGAGTAACTTTAACTTTTTCCTAGAGTACATTCAATGGTCTCACATGTACACTCAAATGTAGTTGATTTTAACTCACAGAGAGTTTATTCCCTAGGCAAGAATTTGCTGTGTACCGTTTACGAGGTTATTTCTCAACAGGTCAGTGACAGGTTGAGATTTTTAAAAAAAAAAAAAAAGCATCTTAGAGATCTTGGAGCTGTTCCTCAGTCAAGTACGACCAGTCTGGACTCGGTAGCTCAGACTTATTAGGTACTCAGCAAAATCAGCATACTCAAATTAACACTCTTAGATTTGATTTCAACACTTTTGAAGTGTCTATATGGGTTTTGCACCACAAATTAACATTTAAAACACTTTATCGGACACAATTTGTCGTTAGCTAATTTAATGTTAACACTAACATAATGCTAACAGCCCACAACCGATACACTGCTTATTCAGCGTTAGCTTGCTTAGCCTAGTTAGCAACACAACAAAAATACGGTCTAAAACCTTTTTACCATAGCAGATACAGTCTTTACCATCAAATTACAAGTTTTAGCGAACCAAATGATGAACTAAAATCATCACTTTGCTGGTGATCGTGCACTGGTGCATGTTTGCAAAAAAATGAGTTTCAACTAAACATGATGGCAATATTTTTTAGCAAACCTTATTTACTGGGTATTTTTTTGTAATTCAGAAGGGCTAATTTTACACCTTACAGTGTTAAAATGACTGTAACACTTGTATAGTTAACCAACAATCCCGAAAGAGAGTTGATGTCTAACGCTACATAAAAGTGTTGAGATAAAGTAACACTAGTTAGTGTTAAGAAGTGTTAAATTTTAACTCCAAAAAAGAGTCAATAATTACACTAAGTTAGTGTTAAGGTACTAACTCTTCAAAAAGAGTTAAATTAACTCTTTGTGGTGTGGACCCATATAGACACTTCAAAAGTGTTGAAAGCAAATCTGAGGGTGTTAATTTGAGTTTGCTGATTTTGCTGTGTGGAACTGCAGAAAATAACTGAAGGTTTTGGACTTCTCTGTCTAGAAGAATGACTACATCTCATTCCTCAACAACAAAGTAATAACGTCCTCTTTGACCCTTTTGTCCTCCGCTGTTACTGCTGCTTGTTGACCGTAAATGTGTCATTGGACCCAAGTCTCTGCTGGATGCACCCTCGATAAGACGGGCGGTGCACTAACACAACCGCGGATTTTAGCCGTTCTTGTCGAGATGCGAATTTCACAACCAGAACAGAACATCAGCTGAGACCGAAGACGTTTCAAGAAACGACTGCAGAGTCTCTCAGGAGGGAAAATGGGAAAGAGGCAGAAAAGAGGAGCATCAGGAGGACTGAGTATCATCATCCACACTGTGAAAAAAGAAAAATATCATAAAAAAAACAGTAATTTTCCAGCAGCTGGGGCACCAGAAAAATACCGTGAAATAACAGAAAATTACTTTCTCATAAAAATACGTTTTTTTTCCATAATTAAAATACAGTTTGTAGTTGTAATTTTAACAAGATTTTAATTAGAAACATTTTCACATTTTAAAACAATCAAATTACCCAGAAATATGGTAAGTAAATGTTGTATTACGAATAATAGTGCTTAAATTTACAGAAATGTGCTGTTATTAATTGGTTTCAATGACATTATTTTATGTAAAGAAGTTGTATAATAATTTGTGTTTGATATAACAGTATATGACACAAAAAAATAATGTGATTCATCTTTCAAATCATGTCAAAAAACTGCTAAAAAACTAGATATTTGGTTTAAAATTGCTACAATTTGAAGGACTGTAGCCTTTGTATTGTAGTGGATCCTGGTCTGCAACACCTGACAGTCATGGTGCTAGCTAAAGGAGTATTTTATCAACTTCCTGTTTTTTCACAGTTTTGTTTTACACACTTTATTAAACAAACTCACGGGTACTGATTTGAACACAGACAGACTTAACTCAGGGTGACACAAATGAACATGTTAAATGTAAGGGGTCTGAATCAACAGGGGGTCAAACCAGCAACAGACTTTACATGTTAGCATTAAATCAAATAGCTAACAAATAAACACAGATAAGCACCTAAACAACCAGGGCTGCAAAGGATGCTGGGAACCCAAAAGGACCTGCCAGATCATTAGCAGCATATCTATCAGAGAAATGCTTTATTGAAAGCATTTAATTGCAGCTCCCTTGGTAGAGCTGATGCTCCATCAGCAGAGGCAGCAGCGCTAAGTTCAAGTCCAACTCTTTATTATTCACCTGTTTATTAATTTAATTAATAATAATTAATTATTCACCCTCTCAAGCTTTCCCCTTTCCCCATGTCTCTGTAGATGTCCTTTCAAAATAAATATCATTAATAAGCATTTATTAATATAATGTTGATTAATATTACCATCTAGAAATGAGAGTAATTGTAGTTATTTTCAATGAAAATATTAGTCAATTAACAAAGAAATTATAGTAAAATTACAAATTTGTACTATTAATTCCTCAGTAATTTTAAATGATTTTTTTCCTCTTTTTTTTTAGAGTTTTAAAGTAGAATTTTATAGTTTATTCCCTTAAATAACAGACAAATATTTGTGAAATTACGATATATTTGTGAACGTATTTTAACAATAAATACATGTATTTCTAATGGGTTTTTTTGTAAAAGGACAGAAATATTGTGTGTTTTCAGTTACAGTGATTTAATGTTATTTTACATTTGACATGTAAAATCACAGTCTATTTTTGTAAATTAAATGGTATTTTAAAAATACAGAAAAAAAAAAATCTGTAAAATAGACAGTAAAATTCTGTTATATTACAATTTTTTTTTTTACAGTGTACGTACTTTTGAATCTTTTTGAAACTAGTTTTCAGCAGCAGGGCGGTTCTCCTCTGATCTGGGTTTGTGATGTCACAGTTCCTTGTAGACATGAACAAAACACTGCACGACTCATTTTCAGACCCGGTTTGCTCAAAACTAGGTGAAATCCTAACCCTAACCCTTAGAAAACACAACAAAAATCAGATTTTTTCATGCTCTCGGGTCAGATTTGTCTAGACTGGACGTTCTCATAGAGATTCGGTGGATGTGTTTGCATCTCCATGACTCGGCCGGGGACGGATGGATCGTTAGGATCCGCTCGGCTGGTGAGCTGAAGGAGGTGAGCGTGGAGGAAGAGACAGGATGGCACCCATGCTTTAATAAATCCAGCGTGTTCTCATTGCTACAGCGGCCTGGCGGCGCCACCATAACTCAGCCAGCGGGGCTGATGGGATCCTGCTCTGAATGGCCCGGATAGCCTTCACGGGACCAGCGCGGCGAACAGCCGTGGACGAGTCGGCGGTAAATCACGAGGGACATCTGACTTCCATTGTGTCTGTAATGAAGTGCAATCTGGTCCATAGCCAGGTAAAAGGCCCGTAATTTAGGATTAACTCAGCTCTTCTCCTTTTCCAGCCTCCCCATCTTTTCTCCATCCGGTTTCATGTCATAAAGCAGGTGCTGTGTCTCTGGAGCAGCTGCACGAAGCGTCGGCACTGATTTCAGAAGATGTACACTAGGGATGGAATGGTTACCGGTATTACGGTAAAGCACGGTAAAATTTTACATGATAAAGATTACCATTGATGTTTGACTTCATCTCATTATCGCGGTTGATTACCAGAAAGCGGTGATAGCACACAGGACATTTACCAACCCACTAAAAGGACGAAATCCAAGGTCTGGGTATATATACACTGATCCCACGGTAAATGGGGACCAGCGCCCCCCTGCATACAACCAAATCCACAAACTGGAGCCGGAGCCCCCCGAGCCTAAATAATGTGTTTAAAATATGTTTAAAAACCCCAAAAAAGTATTGAGGCACTGCAGTGAAACAAGACAAAGGCTCAACTGTGGTCTTTCTGTTTCCTTCACAGTCTCTGGTCTCTGAACCGTAGTAAACAAACCACTGCTATTGTGCTATTTTTGGCTCGTAATTACCGGCTAACATGCTAACAACAACAAAAGAAAAAGTCTGGTTTTCTCTGCATGGAACGGGAACTTTATTCTGGCACTGCAGGAACTTGTAACATCACACAGGTTGTATTGTTGGGCTCCTGTCGGTTAACAGAGAATGTAAATCTATACACGCTGGGCTGCTGTTGATGCTCACTACACTTTTCATCTAACCCTGTTTTCATTCTGCCGTCCCACGACACACACACACCATTACCCATAAGGCCACCTTCTTAAAGGGGCCAGGCTGGCTCACAACATTTCTTCACTGTGAGAGAACGCGCACAACATCCTGTGATGTTTCTGCAATTTTTAAATTTTTTTAAAAATTATTTTATATATTTCTGAAAAAATCTGCAAATAACTAAAACCGTGGAGCTTAAACCGAGAAGTGGCAAGGGATCACTGTATATATATTTTTTTTAAGAATACAGAGGGACAACTGGTGAAGGACAGTTATCCTGTCTGCAGAGCACTTGTTTACATTTTATTGTAATTTGTAGAAGCAACTTGAAGGAGCTAAGGCTAATGCTTCAAGCTACTGAGATGTCTGACCAAGAGTAACCTGGTCGACACGCTTCACTAACTCACATTTTGTAAACGTTACCGTTGCGCGTTGATCGAAAAATGACCAGAACGATGTTCTTCTGATGCAGTTAAAATATTAATTTATTCCATTAACTGATCCGACAACCATAACGCCGGCAGTTAGCGCCACAGCGGTCAAAAACCTTTCGCCCTTCCGGGTCCAACAGCTAACCAGTAACAGGCAGCTACCTTTATACCTGACCCTCAGGTAACAACACAGCGCCACCCACAGACACACAGAGTGAACTACAATTCAGAACAACATATTTGGCTCCTAAACAACTGTTTCTTTATTTGAACATTTATACTTATTTAAGGTTCAGCTTAAAGTCCAAAGTTTATTTCAATTGAACTTCACTATAATTTTTGTTCCTGATAATTATTTGCATATTTTGACCTACTATGGTTGTTAAAGTGTTTATTTTAATTTGCACCAGACAAATTAGCTTTGTTCCTGTTATTTATTCAGTTCATTTAAAATAAAACCTCTTTCTGTGTCAGTTGTTTGACCTTTTAATGTGAAAGTTTCATTCTGATAAGATTTTGGCTTCTGATGTTTTAGTGACAAGAAATCACAAGATTTAGTGAAATTATTTAAATGTATGTGTTTTTTGGACATTTGTACAGCAATTAAGAATACCGAGATAATATTGTAAACCGTGATAATTTGTTCACTATAATCAAGATGTCAAATTTTCCATATTGTTACATCCTTATTGCACACGCTGCATAAGGAAGATGTTGGTGGGTAATGTTGTCTTAACAACCGAGATGTGGATCAAAAGCTCCTAATTCAACTTACTTTTACAGTTCTGCTCATAGCGGTCAGTTTTTGGGGGTGGAGCCGGCCGCTTGACTTGACTCCGCCTCCTAAAAAATCTGGCTGATGCAGAGACAAGTTGCTCTGTCTTCTGATCAAACACGTCTCAAACATGTCACCAGCTTTGGTCTGTGACGTTAAATTTGTTGCATAAACACAATCACCGGGACGTTCCAGGCCAAGTGGTTGACTCCGCCCCCCAGAACTACCTGCTGTAAACAGAAGAGCCAAAAACATGCTAAATTAGGAGCTATTGGTACTCTGACAAAAAACATGTGAGAGACATTTTTTCAAGATGTCAGGAAACTGTAAACTTTTAAAAGAGAACAGAATATCTCTAAATATGTTCAAAAAAATAAATGAACATAAAAAAAAAAAAAAAAAAGACTATTGATCAGCAAAGGGGAATTAACTTACTTAACACTGAGCACAATTTCACCTTCACTGGGAAAACCATACATTTTTCAAAAGGAGAGCGTTTCCTGAGGTCTCAGAACATCTGAGAACATCAGTTTAAGTTTTATTTTGAGGACTATCATCTGGCTTTTAGGACAGGTTTGTTGTGTGATGTCATTCCCAAGTCTGACCTTCATCTTCACACCGTGAGACCTCCCAGTAAAGGTGTCAGGATGACCAGTCTGCTAGCAGAAATGAAGACCAACTTCACTTCCTCCAGCCCAGCTCTGAATCCGGCCTCACCGTTGGTCTTCAACCATCATCAATTGTGTTCCAGTGGAAAACTGCACTTGATTTTTACATCCCTTCTGACGGATTAAAATAGTTTTTGATTCTACGCCGTTTCTGAGGACTTGGACCGAACGAGAGCAAAGCTGGGTGCATGATACCAGAAGTGAAGTTGGATTCGTGAACTGTTGTGAAGACTGCACAGGGCTGTCAATCATCCCAATCGGTTAAGCCGTTCCTGAGATACGGCCTCGTACTAACACCCATGCTAATGCTAATGCACAAGCTGAAACGGTGAGTCGATACAGTCGAACACAAAAGTGCTCAGCTTGAAAGGAATAACTGCATTCAGGGACATCTGTCTAACACACTGATTTAGTTGAGATACGTTTTAATTCAGCAGCAGGATTTCTTGTAGAAACTCAGAGTTAGAAGTGAGTTTTGCGGCTGTCAGAGAATCAGGGCGACGCTAAAGAGCGATGCCAAGAGAGCGGTGTCCTGCCAAACCGCTGCAGAAACGGAGGAGTGAAGCTCTTCTTGCTTTTTCAGTCAAACACCTGTTTCCTCTCCTATTTTGGGCTCAAAGCGGTACATCATTGATGGAGTGTAATCAGGAGGTCAAGTCGCTAATTTTCCAAATAGACGTCTTGGTAGCCTTTCACTGCTGGGGGAGAAATTACAGGGTCGCCTCTTCCTAATGGCTTATCATTTGACTGCAAAGGATCGGAGGGATAAAGACAAGGCAGAGTAAAGAGGATGATCGGCCAGCTGGCGGCATGAATGCGCCGCTCGAGCCCGGCTCCTTCGCCGATTGTCAGGGCAGATGTTGCCGCGGACCCTCGGGCGCCCGCGGCAACCGCTGCCCAACCAGCTGCCATCTGAAGTGTCACTCCACATCCGGAGAGAGGAACGGGAGTGGGGATGGGTTTGACCAGAAGGCCCGGGGAGGGGGGGCACTTCATGCCATGTGTGGTGACAAAAGGCCAGTCACGGCTGAGGGTGCCAAAGCTTTTCAAGCTGATGTGGAGGATGGGCTGGGGGGGGGGGGCGGGGGGGTGGGGGGGGTGTGACAGAGACAAATGGCTGAGCGGAGCGTCGGTCAGGATGCAGCTGCTGCACATCAATCGCTTCCTTATTACAGTCAGAGCGACTGCCGGCTTCAGCGTTATTGACGCGTATAAATACGAGTTTTCATCTGAAACTCTGCAACTTTCAGAGCTGAACTTCAGGAAGGCTTCGTTTTTTTCCCCTTAACTCCATCCTGACGAGGCCGGCCTGCTTTTATAGATGACAAATGTGGCGTAAAACGAGAGAAGACGAAGACGATGCTTTATTAGCCTCATGGGAAGGTGGGGGGGGGGGGGTGCGCTGATTGAACTGACTGCTTAATCATTTATTCCGGTTGTTCCGGTTCACTTGCCGTCAGAGTTTAAAACGTTTAAACGCAGCTCGACACAACACAAACGTACTCGTTGAACCGGTAACGTCTGAGAACGAAAAGAGATTCAGACGAGAATGAAAGAGAAGAAAAACAACAAAAAGACGGTAAATGAACTAAAACAGACGCGGCTCCCAACTCACGTGGTCCTCCTAAAGATGTTTCATTCCAACGTAAACGTAGAACATGTTAACATCAAGCTTTCTTTGGAGCCAGCTCCTGGTGGTCAGCTGAAGAACTGCAGTCTTCTATGGACAGAAATAAAAGGTGGACGTGGACGACTACCATCCAATAATCAATTATTTCAATGCACTTTTAAATATCTGATAATCTGAAATCAACAGTCGGGAAAAGCCAGAACTTGGGAAAGTCGTTGATCGTCACCTGAACGCTCTAAAGATGACTGTATGAGGAGGTCGGATTAGAGACACGTGATGTGAAAGTTTTGTTAAAATGATACGTGTTAATGACGCGGAAAACCTGCAGAGCAGCATGGAGCGTTTCTATCCAGAGGAGGAGGGACGAGGGTTAGGGCCGCCTCCTCCCCCTCCATGATCCTGCGCCTCCGTGATCCTGCGCCTCCGTGATCCTCCGCCTCCGTGATCCTCCTCCGCCTCCGTGATCCTGCGCCTCCGTGATCCTCCGCCTCCGTGATCCTCCGCCTCCGTGATCCTGCGCCTCCGTGATCCTCCTCCGCCTCCGTGATCCTGCGCCTCCGTGATCCTCCTGCCTCCGTGATCCTCCGCCTCCGTGATCCTGCGCCTCCGTGATCCTCCGCCTCCATGATCCTAGATTATTTTTTTATATTATATATTTCTTAAAAATCAACAAATAACTAAAACCGCTGAACCTAAACCACTGTACTTTATTTACTAAAAAAAACTTCTAGTTGTAAAACTGACAAAACAAAAGTTTTGGTTCTGAATCACAATCACAGCTTTATGACATAAAATCACAAATTTTACATAATTTTTAAAACTAAAATTTATTATTTTTGATTGGTTGTAAAATATCAACTTCTGTTCAGCTTTCTGACATAAAATCACAACTGTCATAAAATTGTGATTTTTTTTTTATTATTGACAAATTTTTGTCCAAAAATCATGGAAACAATTCTTTTACAAAATTGCAACTTTTTGAGAAAAATTTGCGACTTGCTGTTAAGTTTTTGTGGAATTACACATTTTTGGTGTAAAAATGGTGTAAAAAACACTGTTTTTTTTAAACGTCATCGGTGTCATCAACTTATTGAACCTCCGCAGTTATTCGAGTTCTCGATGTCGCGGTCGCGTTAGCGTTAGCTCTTCAGTAATGTTCTAGTTGTGCGTACGTCGTCGTCTTTTGTCACGCGTTCCTAACAGGCCTGTTTTTTCAAACTCTTCCACTTTTAGACGTAATGTCTCTTTGGATCCGACAAACCTGAACACTCTAGAACATCGTTTTAGAACATCTCAACATTTATTGTAGCCAGATTTATTTTTCATGTGCCATATTGGCACATCTCATCACCGCTGGGTCACTGGAGGTTTTTTGTGCGCTCTGAGGAGCAGATGCTTAGCTGTGGGTGCTGGACTGAGGCCATATCTCAGGAAGGGCTCGATGGACTCGGATGGTCCGCTCCTTCGTGGCAGCTTTATGGCCAATGGAGATGACGGCCGCGTCACACATCAGCATCACTTTGGGCAGCGTCCAGTCAAGTAAGGAAACGTTTACTGCTGGTGACAGAGACGGTCTGAGAGAAAAACTGATTTTGGTTTGGTAGAGGTTTGGGATTACGTGAGCACTTGGCGTTATTGTCTGTTTAAAGGTGGGGTGGGTGTTCTTTGAAAAAACGGTTCCATCAATCCAACTGAAGTGAGATTTTGAAAATATACACTCCCTCCCTCCTCCCAAAAGCTCCGCCTCCTCCTCTTCAGCCCACCCCTCTAAACCACGCCTTCACACGATTCACGACTACATGAACCGCAGGGAGGGAGGGAGGGGTGGGTGGGAGTGCATTGATATTTGATGGACGTATTAGGCAGCCAATAAATGTAAAGATGATCACTATTTTGATTGGAGTTTTTCTCTGATTATACCCTCTAGACCAGACCAGTGCTAGATTAAAAAACGAGAAAAAAAAGTCACTTTTTAATTTTTTTAAATTTTTGATTGACAATCAAAAATTGAAAAAACAAAACAAAACAAATAATACACAGATAATGAAGGATTGATAAAATTACAGAACTTTAACGTGGACATTTTCATTTTAAAGTTCTCCCAGACGGAGGATTCAACACAAACAAGGTTATTTGTAACAACTGACAAGTTGAACTCCCCGTTAAAAGTTTCTGCTGTTACCTCAGAAATTAATGTTTTAATGTTCTGATTGTGGCCTCTAGATTGTTAGGATTTTGTTGGCAGACTTTTTTTATTTTTCATAAAAACAGGATGACATTAATGCCCTGGCAGTGACAATAAGCTTTATTTTATTTTACATTTTTATTTCTTAAGATAAGATTTAAACTAAATATGTGTTACTGACAAGTGCTGATGTTAAAAGTATTTGAACAACAAATGTTATGACACTTTAGTTCATATGGCAGCAGAACATTTAAATAAAAGTGAATTCATTATTTGATTTATTTATTATTTGATTTTTCGTATACGATGCGATTAATCGTAATAAATCAGGGAAATCATGCGATTAATCGTGATTAAAAATTTTAATCGTTGCCCAGCCCTAGAATTATTATATATAAAATAAGAGCTATGACACAACAACTTCCTCATCAAGATGTTTGAAAGAGGGGTTTCAATACCTGAAACGTGTTAAGAACTTTATCAGACAGGCTGTAAACCTTAGTCTGGGATTATACGTCTCTATTTAGGTTTTTTTTTTTGTATTTATGGATGTAAAGCAAAGCAAACTAAACACTTCTGATCTTTGCGCAGTTTGCTGATGTCAAGTCAAAAAACATCACGCTCCACCACCGTCTAAAGCTAGACGTCTTCAGCTCTAGAGCTTTCCATGGCAGATGTTGACTCCAAATGATGGCCGGTTTTCTCCATCCCAGACAGCAGACGTGCTTCGGCTACCTTTGGCACTTATGGCCCAGTAACAGCACTGGTGCTCAACTGGTGTTTTGTCAGCCAGTTGTGACCCAAAGGTCCTGGATCGTGGCGTGTGTAGATGGGTCCTGACTAGGGGTGTGTAAAAAAATTGATTTGACAATATATCGCTATTTTCGGCCGCCCAATATAAAATTGGTTTTTTAGCTCCTAATATCGATTTTTTTCGATTTTTTTCAAAACCACTAATAATAAACAATAAATAGGTTGTTTTGAAGCAAATGGTTTTGACTCAGTTTGTCCTCTGAATGATCAATATCATCTGATGAACATATACAGCAACTTGATTTTCATCTCTACTTTTAATTTTGATATTAACTGGATAGAATATCACAATATATCACAATATATCACATTATCGTGATAATATCATATCGTACTCCCCCCTAGTGATGGCTTGGACCAAGATGGAAGAGTTTGACAAACCTGACGGATATCGTGATAATATCGTATCGTGGCCGAAGTATCATGATATATATCATATTGCGAGGTCCTTGCCAATACTCACCCCTAGACCTGAGCACATACGTGATACCAACACAAGGATCAAAAGGGCAAACTTGCGTTATGGCTCGTGTTGGATAAGCCAGATGTGATTAGACGTGAATTACGGCAGGTGCCGTGAGGCTCAGGTGTGGCCCAGGTAAATCTGGCCCATGTCTGGTAAAGTTCAGGCAGTCCTCTTTCAGGTTCTTGGCTTTCAGCTTTCGTCTGTGCTGCATTTGTCTTTCTAAAGTCAGAGCAGCACTTGGCTTGATTTAAGCAGCGCTGCATCCTCATCAGGAGGAGATTAACAACGAGAGGAAACATCTTTTGTCTTTGGGACTTCCAGGAAGAATGCTGCACAGATTACCTCGAGTGTTTCACCCAATCAAATCTTTTTGCCAAATTTTCTTAGAGGTCACCCAGAAAGTCACCCAACTGAAGTGGGTTTTACAACCTAACTGATTGGAGCGGCCTTTAGGACATCCTTTTCTTGGCTGAGAGGATTTAATTGGAAGACAAAGACGTAATTATGTCAAGTGCTGATTAAATGAGAGGACCAAAAACCCACAGAGCCCGTCTCCGCTTTAGTCCCCAACATCTGATCATAATCAAGGACGATAAAGGCAATTACATTACTTGGAGGACAATAGTTTTAACAGTGGCAGAATAAAATAATTAGACGTAATTGTCTGCATCGCGGAATTAAGGCCAATGAGAAACGTCTGGTGAAATGGCTGGTAGGATGTGAATGTCTGCGGTTTCTGTCGTCAGCGGCGCTTCTTCATGACTGAGGTTAATTTGCACTGACCCCCCCTCCCTCTCCCTCTCTCATCTTTAATCATCTAACTCCTTTTTTTTAAAAAAAATGTTTTACACGAGTTCAGGTCCGGTCAAACTGAGGCTGGACGACGTCGGAAACATTTAAAATTACAAGCCGTGTGAAGAGACGGGAGGACCAGTTCCTGGACCGGTCTGTGACTGACACCTGCTGGTGGAGCAACGCCATTGCAACACTTTTTTTTTTTAAGTACAGCTTCTTCCTCTCTCGGATCACAAATGCACAAAAAACAATAATCTTATTCTCATTTATGTTAATCAAAAGGGAAAAAGAAGCTGCAGGGAAGTTAAAATTCAAGTTTACATCCATGTTTCCTGCATTTTTGGAGTAAAAACTGTAGTGAGCTCATAAATGAAGACGGTTTCTCGTGCACAGGTCTCTTCAGGTCCGGTGGAAACGCAGAGGAGGACTTGGATTTATTTTCTTCGTGGTTCATCTCAGGTCGTGTTTGTCTCCTGAGACCCAATATGAGCTGATTAATTGCAAATAGTAAACAGTATTCAGTGAGAGTAAGCTCAAACTGACATGTCACCTTTCATTTTCTTTGCGTGTTTTATATGTTCCTGAATAGGGTTGTGAAAAAAATCGTTTTGGCAATATATCGCGATTTTCAGCCACCCAATATAATATAAATTTTTCAGCTCCTAATATCGATTTTTTGGGAAAAATTTTTTACAGCGGTTACACTGCTGTCAGTATGTTGTAATGGTTACTTAAATGTGCAAAAACACTAATAATAAACAATAAATAGGTTGTTTTGAAGCAAATAGTTATGACTCAATTTGTCCTCTGAATGATCAACATCATCTGATGAACATAAACAGCAACTTGATTTTTCATCTCTACTTTTAATTTTGATATTAACTGAGTAGAACATCGCAATATATTGTGATATTGCGATATCGAGATAATATCATGATACACATGGTATTGTGAGGTCCTTGCCAATACTCACCCCTAGTACTGAAGCTCCGTTGGTGATGGAGAAGTTTAGTTCTCTGAGCTTCTCTGAGGAAACATCAGTTCTACGTTACGTCATTATCACCAGCAGTTATGAGCTCTAACAGTCTTTAACCACCTAATTCCTAGTTTTGACCAGTGTTTGTCAGCTACCTAAACCCTCAGATCTGAAGTAAATGGCGTCTTCGGTGTCACACAGACGCTAAATTAACTGTTAAATGCAGCACATACAGTATAAACTTGGCTGTGGTGCCAGTTAGGGACATTTGGTATAATAATTGGCTTAATGGTGATCAGACGGTAGTCTCAGATTATTTTGGTGATGATATTTATCAGTTCAATGTCATGAAATGACCAACACAGCTTTAGGAGAAGGTTTCCACCTGCACCAGTCTATAGTCTCTATTTCTATATTTTTTTTATTGTCTATAATTCTGTTAAGTCCCTGTGAATCAGTTGCTATCGTGCCGTCACAAGTGCTCTTAGATTTCCTTTGTTTTTCAAAAACCTGATTGCCTCCTTCCTCTCTAAGGTTTTAGAGAAGATAGTTTACTACGAACTGCAGTCATGTCTTGACCTTCATGGTATTTCAGAGAAATCCCAGTCTGGTTTAAATTGTTCCACAGCACAGAAACCAAATCAAATCAAATATACTTTATTGATCCCCCGAGGGGGAAATTCAAGTTTCAAGTACACCAGATGCTGCAGTCTGGTGTACTAGAGGAGCTGCCGGCGTCCAGAGCTCCTTCTTCATGTCCCGGTCCTGTGGTCCTAGTCTTAACTCCAGTTAAGAACCGAAAACCTGTTAACAGCCGTTAAAACCAGTATATCTCCACAATGGTGAATTAAGTGAAATATTTCCAGGTCAGAGGAGGAAACACTGATGAACCAAACTCAGATGAACCAAACTGTCTCTTCTGGGAAGACTGAGCTCCCTCAGTCCGGCGAGCGATGGAGCCGACCGTCCCAGAACCCGGTTCATCATGCAGACCAGGTTGTTGGCGTCACCCATGGCGGTGCCGGGCCAACCAGGTCTTCAAATTACATGCATTGTCTTTAAAAACATCAGAACAAGTAAAAAACCTGGGCGTCATTTTCGACTCTGAGCTTAGTTTTATTCCACATGTAAAGCATGTAGTTAAAACAGGCTTCTATCATCTTAAAAATATAGCCAGAGTCCGCCCGTTTCTTTCTCGAACCAACACAGAGATGCTGATTCATGCTTTTGTCTCAGGTAGAATTGACTATTGTAATGCATTGCTCTCTGGTGTTCCCAAAAAGACCATGTCACATCTTCAGCTTCTTCAGAACTCAGCTGCTCGTGTGTTGACGAAGACCAGAAAGCGGGCTCACATAACACCTGTTTTGAAGGCATTGCATTGGCTCCCTGTGTCTTTTAGGATCGATTTTAAGGTTCTTTTGATGGTTTTTAAAAGTCTTAATGGTCTTGCGCCTTCTAATCTTTTAGATTTACTCTCATCTTATGAACCATCGCGGCCTCTCAGGTCCTCAGGCACTGGCCTTTTAAAAATACCTTTTGTTAATACTAGAACCTACGGTGAGGCTGCTTTCGAACATTATGCCCCACGTTTATGGAACAGTCTTCCGGAGAACCTGAGAGCTGCAGAGAATGTTCATATTTTTAACCCTGTAAGACCCACTGTTGCAGAATTACAACAATTTTTGTTATCCCCCAAAAAACCTTTTTTTCATTTTTATTTTTTGGTTCAACCACATTAACATACTCATTTGGTCCTATTGTTCAGTCTCAGAATGCTATTGGGTCATACATTTGTATATAAGGCTCGTCCTCAGGTCCAGAAGTCACACACCCTCCAGATTTTTGAGAGCATCATCCCCTCGATTTACTGGATTGGATTTATCTGACTGAAGTAAGTAAAGTGCTTTAAATATTTTTTTATGTGTTTATTACAGTGTCTAGAATATGTCAGTATGTAGTCATTGTGGAAAATGTGCCTTACATTTTATTTAGAGCTTGTTTTGTAATTGTTGCGATATTACAACGTTGGGTGAATGTGGTAGTCAAAACAACCCTGTTTTTAGAGGGATGTCTTGAGAGGAACAATTTAAATTTTCACAATATAACTTTAAACTACACATGATTTACAGCCTAGCCTTATATTTGATTACATATTATTATATTAGAAACTAGTGTGCAAAGATATATTGCCATATCTAATCATTTTCATTTACTTATAATGATTTCTAACCACCTTGAACACTCAGTATTTTCTCCTTATCACAGAAAGCAGGACTTTCTAACAAAGAATTTCTGTTTGTGCATGTCTGCCCTTTGTCTTGGCTTTTGATAAGAACATGTTCCAATCAAATCTTAGTTAAATCAGTTGTGGAGGATGCTTGGGGGAGGGCATTTTTTATATTGTTCTGGAGCAGGTGTTGATGTTCAGGAATGTCAGGTGTTGTCGTAAGTTGGAGGCTACCTGCATATCTATTAGTATGATAATCAGAGTTTACAATTGGTCAGCTATACACTATTGTGTGGCCAGTTAAATGTGTGAATAGATTACTTCAGTGCAATGTGTAATTACAGCGAAATACAAGTTTTCCCTGAAAACCCGGCGCTGGTACATGTACAGTCATGGAAAAAATTATTAGACCACCCTTGTTTCCTTCAGTTTCTTGTTCATTTTAATGACTGGTACAACTAAAGGTACATTTGTTTGGACAAACACAATGATAACCACAAAGATTGCTCATAAGAGTTTTATTTAGGAGCTGATATCTTACCATTTTCCATGGTTTTCTTGATTATAACCTAAATCACTTAAGTTTTTACATCAATAGCTATGGCGTTGTACTTCCAAAAACACTGCTTTTATGCATTCAGTGTTTTCTTTTCTGTCTGTTTTAGTCACATGATGACGTTTAGTGGTACCAGGTATTAAAATGAACAAGAAAGTGAAGAAAAAATGGTGGTCTAATAATTTTTTCCATGACTGTACATCTTCTGGCACACCATCACCCTTGCTGTGGTCAACGCCTGGCTCCTCTACAAGCGACATTGCCAAGCTCTCAAGATGCCAAAGAAGGAGATCCTGAACATGAGAAAGTTCCAGGCCCAACTACCATCCTCTCTCATTCTGGTAAGAATCTATTTCTGCTATTTGCCATGTTTTTGATATCTTTGACTTGTATCATCATGCATTTTTGGCATATATATGAATGTATTATTAATATTAATATTGATTCTTCTCTTTCCAGGTGGCCACAACACTTTGGACATTTCTCAATAAAAGTGAAGAAAGGACACTGCAGACATTGCAGTAAAGGGTATACCAATACCCAATGCAGCAAATGTGATGTCCGCCTCTGTTTTTCAGAGGACAAGAACTGTTTCTGGGACTATCATTGTAAATAAATGTCAAAGTTCTTGCTATTGCAATAAATGACCGTTCATAACAACATGACTGAGATTATTTTTCATGTTATACTGTTCTGTGACAAAAGTAAAACCCTGCAAATGAATCCTTAATTCTGTATTGTTGTTCAGACAATGAGTACAGATACAGGAGATTCTGCTCCCCATTGAGCCCAATGTTGCAATATTACAACATTTCCGTAAAAACGTACAAAAACATATTTTTTTGAAAAACACCTCATTTTCAGCCTCAAAGGCCTCCTACAACAACATCTTAGTGGCTGAAAATTTTTTTTTATTGTTTTTCTATATTTGGGTTTTACAGGGTTAAAACCAGGCTCAAGACCTTCCTTTTTAATAAGGCATTTAACTAATTATAATATTTTATATTATATTTTAAACATGTTCTTAGTTTTTATGCCAGTACTTCTTATGTTATATTATATGTCAGTTTTAGTTTCAGTTCCTTAATTCCAGTGTTTTCTCTGCATTGGGGGGCAGCTGGTCTCCTGGATCTACTTGTGATACTGCGATGGTGTTCTCTTTCCGGTTCTTCTGTGCCGAGCCATGTTATCCATGTGTTTATTTATCTTGTCTCATCATTTTTTATATGTATGTGTATGTCTATGTGTTTGTGTGTATGAGCATGTGCAGTGGTGGGAGGAGTGTGTGGGCCCACCGCTGGTTGCGGTGTGCCGGGGCTGGTGCTGCGGGAGGGATCCGTGTGTTTCATGATGCCGTTGATTATTTTGTTTTTACATTGTTAAGCACTTTGTGCTGCATTTATTTGTATGAAAAGTGCTATATAAATAAAGTTTGATTGATTGATTGATTGATTCAAACGGTCCCACCTGCCAGGTCAGCTGACTCACCCCAGCGTGCAGACTGCTGGATAGGGGCAGCATGCCGTCACTGCCACGTCGGGGGCTCCCGCCCCGGTTCAGTCAACGCTGCAGCCCAGATCCAGTGGCGGTGGTTGCCTCCTTTCCTTGTCCGCTGGTAGCAGTTCAGGATTAGCTTCCCTGAACCGGCCCCCAGACACCGTCCATGTCCACGGCGGCACGTATCCACCAGCCGCAAGAGGACCGGTCCGCACCCGCAGTCAGCATGTCGACACCCGACCGCAAAATCACCACACACCGGGCACAAACTGGAGCATCCAGCGTCGCAGGGATAAGTCCCCCAGAGCAGCAGCGAGTAGCCTCCATGCCAGGCGTCGTCCTCTTAACAGCTCCGTTAAGAGTTTTTAATTACCTGATCCTTATCTGCTGGTTCTGGTCTCTGCTGTTGTGGTGCCGCTGGATCTGACTGCAGCCTTTGATCCAGTAGATCGTGACATTTTATTGTCACGTCTAGACACGTGTGGGCATCAAAGGTTCAGGTCACATCTGACCGTTGGTGTGGATCACTACTCCTCTTAACTGTGGGGCACCACAAGGCTCCGTTCTGGGTTCTGGGTCTTTCAGAAGTGTAACATTACATTTCACTGTTTTGCTGGTGATTTGCAGATTTATCTGCCCATTACAGAGAAGGACTGACTGTATACAACCTCTGTTGAAGGGTCTGAAGGAAGTTCACTCCTGGTTGGAGATTAACTCCCTCGATCTCAATGAGAACAAAACTGAAATGATTGTTTTTGGTCCGTCGGCGATGTCAGATGGTTTTCAAGATAACTCAAAAAGTAATGGATGGATTTTGATGAAATTTTCAGGAGTTGTCAGAAATGTGAAAAGAAAGAACTGATTTCCTTTTGGGTGTGAAAAAATCATGGATTCTGGATCACTTTCAAATTTTCACTAACATTGCGGTCAATGGGGCCGAAAATTTTTTTCTCAATATCTTTGTTAATTATTGCCCAAAACTAATTAAATTTGACTCAGGGATGGACAATGGGAACCTCTATAAAATTTCAAAGGCTTATCCGGATCTGATCCAGAACACGGATTTTATCTCAATCTGTAAATCGGTATATGGGGGAACTGTTGCGCTTGGCGGAGGTCTGCGCTCTCTGAGTGCTTTTCTAGTTGTGATCTATGTTTTAAAAAAATAATTTCACTGTACAGAAACATGATTTTCTTGCTGATCACGTGACACTTTGAATCTAGAATCCTACAGTAATTATAGAAATTAAGTAGGAGCTAAATTGATCAAAACATTGAAATACACTCACGGGATTTCAAATATCTATGATACTGCACCTGAATACTGAAATCGGAAAATAACTTCCACAGTTTTAGTTTCGATGTATCAGCAGGAGAAGCAACTAATTTGATTTAACACAAGTTGCTTTAAATTCCATGAGATTAGCAGCCAGAAACAATGTTCCCCTTTTCTATGAGCCAGGTGTAGTTTCCACTCTGACCACTAGGTGGTGGCAAAGTGCTCGGTTGTGATCCTTGGTATGTGGAGAACATGGAGGGATGATGAAGGGATAGAAACGCCACCCTGGCTGCATTCAAACCAATAACTAGTAGTTTGCCAGCAGTCACTGGCTGCCGAAGCTGCTGGTTTTTACCCGACTGCTAGACTGAAGTCTTCCCAGTTGGGTTGTAGCGCTCGAAACCGACATCTCGAAGCTGTGAGACTCGAAGCTGAGAGTCTCAAAGCTGACTATGGTTTCCATAGTTGGCATCGCTTGCATGTGAACCTAAACGTCACCTGAACAAACATCTGGAAGCCCAGAAAGGTCGTGGTTTATGTGAGAGGGTGGTGGTTTTAATAGTGCTCTTCTGGAGACCTGCTGTAAATCAGAAATGACACTCCGACATGCGTTGTTCTGTTTTACTATCATTTATAGACTTTAATTCCTGGATTTGCAGTCGAGGCCTTGTGTTTTATCAAACAGTCATCATTTAATGAACTTTGTGTGTTTCCTTTAGCTTATTTTCAATCGCAACTTGTCAGTGCTATTAATCCCGATAATCGCGATATTGATTTTCTTGCCGATGATGAACCTGCCACGTTTTCAGGATCAGCCTTTCCTTTTTGATTCTGTCTTTCAGAAATAATGACAGAATCTGAGTTTCACTAAGAGCAGATCGATGCCAGAGGTACCAAAAATGAGATTTTTGAGACGAGCGGGATACGACCACTTTAACGATATCAGATGAGATGACGTTCAAAGACCACAGATGTGCTCCTGTAAGCCTCTGAAGAAACCACACCGGGAAGAATATTTTCATCGTTTATTACCAGTAATTAGTCAAATACATATAAACAGTAAGAAAAAGTCAAGAGTTTGTCAGCAACTTAGTTTTCAACAAGGTTATCACACTTCAACCCCACTCACATTCTCGCCTCAACTTTTTTTTCCTTCTTTTTGTGTAACATGTTATGCAGTAAAAAAAAAAGGAACCGCATTATGGTACATAAACATTAAATTAGAAAAAAAAAGAAATATTTAGCACTTTATTTACAACTCATATTCTGAGAAATATAACTTAAACATTCCATAAAAGTACTAGCAACTAACTCCACAGAACATTAAAAAGTCATTCCCTGGGGTTGATATGACGTCTCATATCCAGTAAATAATGATTCGCTTTGACGCTGGGGTTTTTGACCATCCTGATACACCGGACGCATACTTGGCTCGAGAGCTCATGGAAGACCAACCTCTGGGAACGTAAACCGGTGGACAACAGTGAGCAACATTTAGCTGGGAGCAAAGATCTCAAATACCTCAAGAACTATGAAAAAAGTCAAGATCAGCCAAGACTCAAGCCATGGACGTCAGATGGACAAGGTCTACCTCAGATGACGGGGACTAGGATCTGCTGATGAGAAGTGGTCTGTTGGAACAAGATGTTCCTGCTCTAGAGCAGAGAACATCAAGCTGTTGGAGGTTGGTACTACAAAATCAGCTCCAGTAAAGGAGGTTTGTATGACGATTCTTGCCCAAAAGATTTTCAAAAACCCAGACTAAGCTAATTTCACCAAAGAATAAGACGCAAATGAAACCCAGTATAGTACTGGAGCCATCAGAGAAGGGCCATCAGATGGAGAAGAAGGTTTTAAGTGACAGTCAAGGCAACCGAAAGAGAAGCCAGCCTTAAAAGCAACAGAAAGATGCAATGAAGACAAAACTTCCTAAAGAAAATACAACAAACTCCATTTCTGAGGCACTGCAGACTGCCAAACCAACAACCTGAGAAGGTACACCAAAGAGGCAAGAACAAGTAACAGGATGCTCTCTGAATAGTTCTACAGATGGTCGAGAATACTCCCTTTCTCTGTTGGTAAGAGGTGACACCAAACAAACCAAGGTGTCCTCTCATGATACTAAAAGGTTTATGGAAGAAAGACACCGATGGTTCATGACTGGTGGATCTGAGAGACCACAGAAATCTCCCAGAACAAGAACTTGGATCCAAGAAAGGCTTTCAAGTATGAGAAGTTGGACTCCACCAGGCACTGACATGATATGAACCTGCTGTCTAAACTGCTCCATAACCATCTAGCCACGCTAATGACCCAGCTACTAATGCAAGGATTCCAAGTGTGGTTAATTCATGGTCAGACTGCCCTGACCTTGAAGGATCCCCAGAGGGGGACAGTTCCACCCATTAACCCGCCAACAACCAGCCTCTGCACGACGTGGAGCTTCCTGTTGAGTAGTGGAAATGGCTCAGCAGCACTCGAAAGGAATCCATGTTGGCATTTAGAAGAGCCAGTCCTCGAAACTGCTCTGACTTCAAAGCCAACCTTATAGCCATTTGCTCATGAACTACCAAGAATGGTGTATCTCAAGGAGACTCTGTCCCGACGGCTGCTCTTTTGCACAGACCCCCCAGCTATGGATACACATTCCTTACTTGAGCAATCTTCAGCTATCTCCTCTGCAAGGATGAGATGAGCAAGATATCAACTCATCCACCTCACCAGGATCAGCAAACATTTCCGACTGTCATTCAGACTGGATTGTTTTAGAGAGAGGCTGAAGGGGTTGAACTATCTGAAGGCAACATGGCAGATGTTGAGAACAATCTGAGACAGTAAATGGCAACTATGAAGAAGTCAGTCAAAACCAAGTACCTAGAAATAGTAAGGCCAATCAGCGTGTGTGCTACCTCGGTGGTGTGATAACTGAGCCGTGGGAGGAGGATGGAGAAACCACTCAGAGACAAATCTCCCAGCAGTGCATGGAGGAACTTGTTGGCACCGAAGCCACAGTTCAAAATGAAAAAAGTTGCAAAAATCCCTAAACAAATGTCTCAGACAGCAGAAATCCAATGGAGAAGAGAGGAAAGAGGAGAAACCATCATGGCAGAACAAACCTCTGCACCACGTGTTTCAGCGGCTGACTGATGGGGTGGTGGACATCTAGAAGTCCTACCACATGCTATAAAAGGCTGGTCTGAAAGACCACACAGAGGCACTGAATGTGGCAGCACAGGAACAGGGCCTGAGCGCAAGAGCTGGAGATCGGTTAGGGTTGACCACAGCGGACAAAACCCCAGGTGTAGAAAGATACCTCAGAGAAACAATCTGCTGATATAGGAGTCTGGAGTACAGGGAGATTTGTGCTGAGTAGAGGTTGAACGCACCAAAGTACCACGGGAAATAAGTGTAAACAGGTGAGTTTCCATTAGCGGAGATCCAGGGTAAAACGGAAGAGGAGGAAACTGTAACAGTGCTAATCTTGTCCTTGGGTCATTTTAAATGCTGTGTTCCTATCAAAGGATCCACCGATAGTACACAGGACACTCCATGCCACATGGTGGCGGTAATGCACCACTTCTGCTGTTTACCCACCACCAGAAAAAGAAAAGCATGCACCGTGATGGTAGCAATGAATGAGAACACTCGAACTTGAGAGGGCTAAACATGATCTCCAACCAGTCAGTCACAGTTGTTGTCACTAATTCACTATTATGATGCCCCATCAGGAACCTTTTGGAAGGGGATCATTGTGAGACCTGTTAATGAAGCTGATGAAGCTGTTGGACTTCCAGGTTCAGACTGATGAATTACTGATGAATGACCAGCTGCACGTCGGAGTAGTCTGCTCATGGAGAAGGCAGTGGTGAGAGACGAACCAATCCCAGGTAACACCAATATCAAGGAGAACAAACATGAGACTGGGGGCATGAAAGGGTAAGAAGAAAAGATGTAGAAAGTGAAGGCAACAGTGGTGCCAGTGGTGATCAGAGAATCGGGGGCTGCGACCCCCAAACTAGAAGAGTGACTCCTACTGATTACAGGAACAACATCTGTATTTTTGCTAATTCCAGCCAATATACCACCAACATTTTTTTAGCTGGCTGTACTACAAACTATGAAGAGGCTCACTTTGAAGGAAGTCCAAGATCAAAACTTAACCGAAGCTCCGGCAGTGGCCGCACACATTAGCTGCTCTGAATTAACCGATGCCTGAAAAAAACCCGTGGCTCTTAACCAGCTAATAGATGGCAGTTGATAACGGCGTGTTCCATTTACCTTGGAAATCACAGCTGGGAATGATGTTGCATCGGAGCTGATCACGTTCTGGTTGCAAAGTTGGAAAAGATATGGACGGTTGTACGCCAGGATCCTTTGCTTCACTGCTCATCATGGTTAGAAACACTAGTTCATAAAAATGCAGTGTTTAACGCAGGGGAGTCCAAATCTGTCTGATTTCCCAGCATGCCTGGACGGGGTCAACAATGATGTTTCTTGAAAAACTGATCCTATTCCTAGCCAGAACAAACCTGCTAATATTTAAAATCATCAATTCAGAAAGACACCTGGAGTCTTGGAACTTGGAGTTCTTGTTCCTGTAGTTGTTTCTCTTGTTGGCGAAGGTCAACTCACTCAGCTCTTTGTTTGGCGTCAAAGCGCAACTGTTATGCTATTGTATGCTGTCAAAATTGCAACTTTGTGGCTGTAAAAAGCTCCCACCTAGCGGATAAAGAGAGTACCATTTCATGGTACCAGGGGAGCCTCTGTTGTGACCTCGAGGGGTTCCAGTCGAAAACCACGACTAGAAACGAGGACATTTTGGCTTTCGGAGACGATGAGAGGCGTCGACGTTGGACAACAAGCCCGTCAGCTGTGGAGCCGGCCACGACTGGGGGGTTTTGGGAGGTCATTGTCCACGAGGAACTCAGCTTTAGGAAGACTTGCACAGAACTTCTGAAAGACAGTAACTCCTCTTGATGTTTCTGCTGCGTCAAGACATTACACTGCTTTTTGAATTGACCGACAAACCACCTCACGCTAACTAGCTTAGTTTGCTATGGATGGGGATTTTCATCAGGTGTATTTTGTGTTCGATCCTTTTTTCCCCTTATCTATTGAGTCCATTGAGATTAATTCCTCATCTCTAAGGTCACAGGCCCTGTTCATCGTCGTAGACCTCACCATCTGGAGTCAAGCCATCGTAAACCTCATCTGACGTCACTGATGTGCCAAATTTAGGTTTAATTTTCTGTTTTTTTAAATGCCAAAGCTCGAGGCTTTCTATCGTCTAAGTAGTCGATGGCATTTTAAGTTCCTCAAAGTGTCTTGCAAAGGTTAAGAAAAAAAAAAGCCCATGTTGTGAAGACACAATCAAAAGATGGTCAGAGTTGAAATAAGCTCCTGCAGAGTTTGGTACACGTAGCTGTACATACTAGAAAGCTAAAATCGAAAAACTACAGAAAAACCTTTTTACACAGCGTCACCTCCTGTAGTATACAAGAGGCAATCGAGAAAAATATTATCAAACACCGTTGAGTTCTGCTTGCAAAAAAAGTATATATATATATTTTTACATTTCTAGCACAAGACTGTACACCATCTTGTATTGAGAGGCAGTTTCATATGGCAAAGCGAGACATTTGTGTATTTCATGGTGCACTAATATAGTGCAAAATTATGGCTAGAAAATAAATAAATAAGGAGATGGAAGAGGCAGGCGGAAATACTGTCAGCTCTGGGATTCATGTAGCTTTCTTCTTCTTTTCAGACCAGGCTGTAGCTACTGACAGACGTATGATCCAACACGTGCAGATCGTGAAATCTGGGGATTTTTCCCAATGCTGAAACGTTTCCATAGGAATTAATGGGACTGTAAAGGGAATATATGGGAGTTAATCGGATTAACTGGTAGTTAATGGGAATACATGGTAGTTAAAGGAAATATATGGGAGTTAATGGGATTGACTGGAAATTTGAAGTCCTGCAGACGAGCCTGCAAGAGGAAACTTAAATGTTACCCGTAGCCCCCCCCACTCCAGAGTTGAAATCACCTGTATGTACAGTTAAACAGCCAGTAAATGAGACATGATTGATGATCATTGATTGACAGGTCGAGGTTTAGTTACCATGGTGGTGAGCTATCTCGTTCCTGTGATGCTGTCTCTTCTGCCAGCCAGTTTTCTGTAATCATACAAGAACTTTCAGCAATCGTTAAGTACAGTGGTACCTCTACTTACGAAATTTTCAGGTTACGAAACGCCTCCCGAAAGTTTACGGTAATACATACTCGTTAGAGTTTAGGCCGGTTAAAAAAGCGGTTTTGCATCCGAGTTGTTCTGCCATTGGCTATTGCTTAGCATCATCCTGGCATCCCATTGGCTATCACTTAGCAACTTCCTGGCATCCCATTGGCTATGAGCGAACCCAACAGCCCAGGTAAACGAACAATTTTTACCTCCGCCAAGGAGGTAAAAATTAAAAAAATTACATTCGAATTGGAACTGATTAGGGCATTTACATGGAAAACACGTCTCTACTTACGAAATTTTGAGGTTACGAAACTACTTCCAAAACCAATTAATTTCGTAAGTAGAGGTACCACTGTACTTGATGCAGAATATTCCAGTTTTTTTTTGTTTTTTTTTTTTGTTAGGATAACTACATATATCCCTACATGGAACTACATTGGGGATTTTTGGAAGTTTTTTTCTTTTTTTTGTGGATATATTTCATCTCATCTGATGGGAAAAGGCTGTGGGAACATATGAATAAATGAGTTAATTAATTCCCTTCATGCCCTCTGATTCCTATGGAAAGTTTCTAAAATTCCCCAGCTGTCAAGCACGGCGGTGGAAGAATGATGATTTGGGGTCATTTGCAGCTGTTTTAACGTGTCCAAAACGTTGGTGGAAATATTCCGCCACTTTTCAACCCCTGACCAAGAGTCCACATGTGATGCAAAGATCACGTAATGTCGTAGGTAAGAAACAGAAAAAAAAGGTGAATAAATATTTGTGCTTATACAGCAACTTGTGTCTTGGGTCGACCCTCTCCAAGCGCTGCAGTTTCAACGCTACCGGTGGTAGAACACGACGAAGAAGCAAAGGCAGATTTACATAAAGAAGATAAAGAAGTCACGAAGGCTCTTGTGAAATATCAAAACGAGCATTTTTAAAAAAGAAGACAGGAACATCAAGGCTGCTCATGAACGTGGATCCAGCGTCTCGAGCTTTGAGGTTTCTCTTCCCGTCGGAGCGCGACGTCGAAAGAGTTTCAGAGGCAACCCTGTTTCCTGAACGAGGACGGATGTCTGTACAGTAGATCAGCATCGGGGTGGGGGGGGGACTTCTACATGTCGGCGTCTCCGTCGTAGGCCAGAGTCAGGGGCTTTAAGCGGCTGTTCATCTGCCGCCGCTGGGGCTTCTTTGGCTTTTTACTGCACGGACAAGACAAAAAGAAACAGATTAAAACAATCAGTTTAGACTATCTAATAACAGTAGCTTTGTTGTGAAGTTTAGCCAGTTATATGAGACATATGCTGTTTAGATATGTTTTTTCTCTGATTGTAGCGGGTTTTAGTGTTGGACAAGTACAACCTCAAATGAAAAACATGGAGCCTTTTTCACCACGACTAAGATTATTTACAGGTTGAAAGCACGCAAGTCTTGATGATTGACATGACAGTTGTGGATCATCCCAGGAGTGGACGTCCCAGCAGATTTACCGCATGTCAGGATGGTTATATTGGAGTTATTTAGCCTCAAAGTCCATTTGGACTCAACCAAACACAGGTTTTCAGCAGTAAGACCTCATAGCAACTGTCAAGCACGGTGGTGGAGGGATGATGAATGGGGCTTCTCTTGCAGCCACAGGCCCTGGAGGCTTTAGACCAGTCATTGAGTGGACCATGAAGTCCTCCGTACACCAGAGACAGCGGTGAGGTCTGAGACTGGGTCATGTGACAGAACGACGACCCCAAACACAGCAGCAGATCTGCACCGGAGTGAACGATCCAGTAAAGGTCCAGGCCTCAGTCCTGATTGAAATGTTCCACTGGGACCTCGAGAGAGCTCTGAGTCAGTGAATGTCCAAAAACATCACTGATCTGAAGTGACATTTTGAAGACAAATGGACCAAACTCCTCCACAATCATGTAATGAAGTCAGACAGGAAATGACTGACTTCAAGATGGATCAACAAGCTCATGGAGTCGTCCTTTCTTGATTTAATGGTGCCATGGTCAAAAAAGTTCTATGTTTCAGTTCATCTGAGGTTGCATTTGTCCTGTTACAGTTCGATGCTTTTTAGTAAAGTTTCCTTGTCCGTCACTAACTCCTGCATTACTGCGTCACATGTTTATTTTACAATAATTACAATATATAACTCATAATGAGCCATTTCTGATAAACAATGACATGGATGAGGGTGAACGTGTGTCTGGATGAGATGTCTATGAATGACCACTAGATGGCAGCAGAGCAGCAAATATTTAACTGTCCACAACAACCTCATTTCTGACGCTTCAAATGTACTAAAGACGCAACATAAAAACCATGTGGGAACCTAAAGGTTCAGCTTCAACCATTAATGAAAGTTAGTGACTTTCCCTTCATGTTTATCAATGTTTTTTTTTCTTTTTAATCACTGTTTCAGGAAAAACGGCTTCAAACGAAGGTAATGTGATATTTTTTGACTCCTGTTGAGGATTTTTCATCTAAACAAGGAATAAATGGTACAGTACCCATTCACGGTTCACCAATTTCATTAATATCTTAGCTCATTTGTACTGCCCCCTTGTGGAAACTCTGTAATTTGTGCCCCACTGTTGCAGTTAAGCAGTCTCCATGGTGTTTAAGCCTCTTGTTTTCTCTTTTTGGTCCATAAAAATACCTCTGTAAGTATTGAGTTATAGGCAATGTTAGAGTCCGATTCAATAGTTTCTGTAAAATAAGCGGGTGCTAATTAGGTTAGCATGTCTATGCCGTTTATATAAATTAGTATGTGCTAACCACTTGCTTCTCTAAGTTTTCTAGGCCTTTGTTGGTTTTTTATGTCTGTTGATGTATATGTCATATTGTAATGTGCATTCCTGTCTGTTATAGTTTTACAGCTAAACCAGTAAAGGAACCAACACAATAAGAGGCTACCTGGTGACTTATTGGTGACACTGTTAGCTATATGCAAAGCTAGTTCTTAAACACTGGTAGTATCATTACTACATAAATATTGACCGTTATCTGCATCTTTCAACAACAACTACAGCCCCAACATACAAAATGATGATACAGAAACTGAAGGACAAGAGTAACACAATGATTCGTATGTTTTGCTGTTTGTTTGCTGATGGTTTGAACTGAAGATATTTCATGTCAGCTTGATTTGATTTATATTTCAGGTAAAAACACCTTCCAAAAAAGTTGGGACAGTGAAGGTTGAGCCACGTTGTAATGTTGCCGTTTTTTCCTCCAAAACTCTGAAGATGTTCTGGCATTGAAAACATCAAGCGTTGAAGGCTTTCAGGTGTTGGTTTGATTTCCTCTGAACCCTGGGAGGTTGAGTCCACCTCTGGACAAGGTTACAGGGTTCTGTTTGATGTGTTTTTGGTTCTTCTGGGGGACACGTCAGAACTGCAGACAGGCCAGTCCGGTACCGGTACCCTCTTCTTCCTCAGTGTAATGTAATCTGTGCAGAAAGTGGTTTTACGTTGACTTGTTGAAACATTGATGGACTTCCCTGGAAAATACGCCGTCCTGAGGGGAATGTGTGTTGCTCTGTAACCTCAGCATATTTTTTCTGCATCAATGACACCATCACAGAAGCAGAAACGAGCTTTTACAAGGACGCAGATAGAACCTCGTAACATCACAGACCCTGGCTTCTGGACTCAGCGACAATGCCGGGACGCAATGGCGATTCCTTTCAAAAAACATCTGGAATTCTGACTGGGGAACATAAACCAAAGTGTCGTCTGCATACAAACTGACGCCAAGTGGGAGCACAAAGAATTAAAGAAGCAGAGGTCCTCATACACAGCTCTGCGGTACTCCTCGGTTCGGACAGAACAGGTCTGCACTGTGTGCTGGTTAATCCCCTTCAAGCACAGAGCTATTGATGCTGCCTCAGGACAAGGTTTAACATATTCCAATAACCTTTTAAGTGATCATAGCTCCATATTGTAGCGCTTGTCTGAGATTTTCACAGTAATCTCTTGACCATGTGGTTATATTAGGAGTTCAGTTTAGGTTTATGCACTCAAATTCAGTGCTCAATTCAAAAGCCCTCATCTCTGATGGTATGGCTGTGCATTAATCTCTATGGAATGGACAGCTTGCACATCTAGAAATGAAACTTCAATGCTAAAAGGAATATCAGGGTTTTACAGCTGCATCTGCTCCCATCCAGACAGCATCTTTTTCAGAGATACCCTTCCATCCTTTAGCAAGACAATGCTAAACCACATACTGCATCCATTAACGCAGAAGAGTCCGGGTGCTGAACCAGCCCGCCTGCAGTCCAGAACTTTCACCAACAGAAAGAATTTGAAGGATCGTAAAAGAAAAAAAAAAAAAAGACAAATATCTCCCAAAACTCCATCAACGGTTGTTCTCAGTTCCCAGGTGTGCCTGGACTATTGTTCAGGGATGCTGCAGTGGTAAACATCACCTTGTCCCAACTTTCTGAAAATGCTCTGCCATCAAATTCAAAATGACTATCACTTTTTTCTTAAAGCAACACTGAAGAATCTATTTATCTTAGAATTATAGTTAAAAGACCTTGCTGATGATTCATTTACTTTTATTAGGACATATAGTATGGAGCGATAGGAGTGCCACATTAATAAATAAATAAATAAATAAATAAATAAATGTGGAAATAAAAATAAATAAATAAATAAATAAATAAATGTGGAAAAATAATTAGAAATAAATAAATAAATAAATGTGGAAATATAAAGAGAAATAAATATATAAATAAATATATGTGGAAATATAAAGAGAAATAAATAAATAAATGTGGAAATATAAAGGGAAATAAATAAATGTGGAAATATAAAGAGAAATAAATAAATATATGTGGAAATATAAAAGGAAATAAATAAATAAATGTGGAAATATAAAGAGAAATAAATAAATGAAAAGGAAAATCATCTTTAATTTTCGTATTGCATTTGCTTTTCCTTTTTGGCACTCCTGTGACACAAGGATAAAGCAATGACAAAACGCTTGGTGGACTGAGCTGTCAATCAAATGGCTCTGGGCGGGGCTTCCTGTCCAGGATGGATAGTCGTTCCCTGATCACTGGATTTCTGCCTGGCGGTATGGGCGCTAACCATTGACATATATAGAGATAGACGCCGCATCGAACGCTACTCCCTACTGGCGCTGACGAGATTTGGGGCCGCCATCTTGGACCGGTCACCCGCTCCACTCAGTGTTATTTGTTTGGCAGGTGTGCCGTCAATGTATTTAATCATACCTCACGAAACGAACTGATTTTCACGCGTTTTTTTTTTCTTTTGCTGCAAAGGTCATAAATGTAGCTTTGATACATGACACATGGTTTGGCGTATTTTAATATTGATAGTGAGCTTAGTAATATAATGAATATCTCCGTTCCTGTTATAGGCTAGTAGCCTTTTAAGTAGGGTCTTTTAAGAGGGTCTAAAGACTTAGGCTACAACATGGACTTAGTTCATTTAGCACTTTTAATGCCTTATGGTTTGTATAGTTTTATTCCATTTTCATTAGGCTTTTTATTAATTTGACATTGCTGTTCATTAGCCTACTGCTATTCTCCTTAACAGTAATATTCAATGAACAAAATACAACCAATATTATAGTAACCCACTGAGCAATAGACGTCTCGTTTAAGTTCACACACGAAATTCGCCCATCTATAATCGGTCTATATTAACGCAAATCTATACGGTACAATTTAATCCATTAATAATTAAATACAAAATAAAACAATAGTAAATTGTATAAATGGTGGCCAAATGCTGGATTAAAACATTTTTTAACAGTCATTGATCAATGTACAATGTAGTTTAGATTTAGAAACGGCTAGTCTAAAACTTTCATTTAGACCAGTGGTAGACCGATTTTAGCCCAGACGTCTAGGGACCGTTAGACGTTTATTAGACATTTATTAGACGTCTTTTAGACAGAAAAATATGTTACATCTTACTTGTGAAAAGTAATCCCCTGAGCCCTGCTTCTGATGGTCCGCCGATTGGAGCAGGAATATCCCACACAATGTTCAGGCATGTTCTCTCACTTGTGCTGCGACTCGACGTACGGTAATACTACTACGGTTATAATCCCAGAGAATGACCGGTCCAAGATGGCGGCCGCATTTCTCCTTCCAAACAGCCAATGAGGCGTCTATCTCTATATATGTCTATGGTTAGCGCCCATACTGCCAGGCAGAAATCCAGTGATCAGGGAACGACTATCCATCCTGGACAGGAAGCCCCGCCCAGAGCCATTTGATTGACAGCTCAGTCCACCAAGCGTTTTGTCATTGCTTTATCCTTGTGTCACAGGAGTGCCAAAAAGGAAAAGCAAATGCAATACGAAAATTAAAGATGATTTTCCTTTTCATTTATTTATTTCTCTTTATATTTCCACATTTATTTATTTATTTATTTCTCTTTATATTTCCACATTTATTTCCCTTTATATTTCCACATTTATTTATTTATTTCCTTTTATATTTCCACATATATTTATTTATTTATTTCTCTTTATATTTCCACATTTATTTATTTATTTCTCTTTTTATTTCCACATTTATTTATCTATTTATTTATTAATGTGGCACTCCTATCGCTCCATAATATAGGCTCTGATGTGCCAAGTTATTATTACCATGTATAAGCTGAGTTTGGTGAAGTAAATTTGGCTGTTCTTTAAATGTTAGCATCATGGCTAACAGATGCTAACACCTAATGAATACTGAGGCGTGAGCGCCCGCACACTTTCACTTGTACATCTAGCCTTATACTTCTGTGGAGCACATACACATGCAGTCTGTGCACTAGGGGTGTGAAAAAAAAAATCGATTTGGCAATATATCGCCATTTTCGGCCACCCAATGTAGTATCGAATTTTTCAGCTCCTAATATCAAGTTTTTCTATTTTTTCAAAAACATTAATAATAAACAATAAAAAGGTTGTTTTGAAGCAAATAGTTTTGACTCAATTTGTCCTCTGAATGATCAATATCATCCGATGAACATATACAGCAACTTGATTTTTCATCTCTACTTTTGATTTTGATATTAACTGGGTAGAATATCGCAATATATCGTGATATTGTGTTAATATCGTATTATGACCCAAGTATCATGATAGATACCGTATTGCAAGGTCCTTGCCAATATTCACCCCTACTGTGCACAGTCTTGTTGTTTGTGTCACTGTGTTATTCCACCACCAGCCACTAGAGGGCAGTGCTGGTTCTTTCCTGGAGCGCTGACGCCAGCAGCCCCAAGATTTTTAGGATGTTAGCTTTCCTTAGTCATAGTTAGATTTGGAAATCAATCTGTTTTTGTTTGAACCGTTCTGGGATTGGGGTTGTACTGCTTGTTCATAGATATATATATATATAGATATATATATATATATATATATATATATATATATATATATATATATATATATACACACATACATACACACCTCTATACCTCTACCTCTATATACAGTCATGGAAAAAATTATTAGACCACCATTTTTTCTTCACTTTCTTGTTCATTTTAATACCTGGTACCACTAAACGTCATCATGTGACTAAAACAGACAGAAAAGAAAACACTGAATGCATAAAAGCAGTGTTTTTGGCAGTACAACGCCATAGCTATTGATGTAAAAACTTAAGTGATTTAGGTTATAATCAAGAAAACCATGGAAAATGGTAAGATATCAGCTCTTAAATAAAACTCTTATGAGCAATCTTTGTGGTTATCGTTATGTTTGTCCAAACAAATGTACCTTTTAGTTGTACCAGGCATTAAAATGAACAAGAAACTGAAGAAAACAAGGGTGGTCTAATAATTTTTTCCATGACTGTATATTATCTTCTTGGTATATTTACCATCTATTAAATATACAAAGTACGAAAAAAATTTAGGTGGACAGTCCAGGACGCCGCTCCGCTCACCTCCCAGATGTGATCCACTGAGACGAGTAAACAGGAACTCTGTATTTAGGCACATACTGTACGAATGTCGTTTGTGGCATGACTGACAGGGAGTTAAGGAAGACCCCGACTAAGTAATGAGGGTTTCAAAGCGAGGCGGCGGCAGCGAGTCCTCCAGCTGTAACTGCTGTGATGGTGGAGGCTGCTGACTCTGTGCCTCCTCATGCTGCTGCTGCTCCTGGACCTGGACCTGGACCTGGGTGTGCAGCTTTGACTCATCTTGCTCTAGTTTCTGGCAGGCAGGACAGGTGTAAGGCATGTCCGGTTCCATCCAGAGAACCCCGTCTGAGGGGGGATCGGAGCCCGGCTTGCAGCAAAGGCAACAACCACAATGACTGAACACAGAGTGTGAAAGTGGAGGCACATGAAGAAAACAAAATGAGAAATGAAAAGACAAATGTTAAGGAAACTCAAAAAAAAAGGAGGGAAATGAATGAACAAAGATGAGCAGTGACATGGTGGAGTTTAAAACCCTTCAATTCAATTCAATTCAGTTTTTTTGGTATAGCATCTGTTACAATGTCAATTGTCTCTAGGTGCTTTACAGATCATGACCCCTGAGCAAATATCATTAAATAAAATTATAATATTAAATCCAATCATGGAAAATGGCAAGTAAAAAACTCCCACAGAGGGAGAAAAAAAATCTTTAAGCCAAACAGTGGCAAGGAAAAACTCCACTTTAAGAGGAAGCAGGGGAACTGCTAACTGCAGCTACTCTAGGCTGCTCTGCCGCTACGTTAGCCTAGCTACCTATCGCATTTGACGGACTATGGTCTAGTTGACGGACCCGAGCCTCTAACTCGCTAAAGCTACGAATAAACTACACTTTATGCATTTACCACTCTCGCTAAAGGAGGCAGAGGAATAACCCAACATTTCACACACTGAGCAGCGGGAGGGGGAAACAGAGGGAGAAGAAGAAGCCATGCTAAGAAGCTAATAAGCTAAAGAAACTAAAGAACCGGTGATTAACGGCAGTGAGAATCCCAGGGAAAATGTGCGAAGCGGAAACTACGTACAACAGTTACAATTTACAACAGTGTTGAGTTCATACCAAATCGAGTTTAATTTTAAATTATAAAAGGTTAAAGGAATCAGAGTTCAAACCACCAACACGAAGTCCGTTGTCTGTTCACTAACGAGGCTTAATTTTGAGATTGCTGCTCGAAAATGACATTTTAAACTACAAGATGTCTGAATGAATCTGGCTTCAAATAAAAGGTAACACATGTGAGGTTACAGCTAAAGTGTTGCCTTCAAACAGAACAGTTCTGGCTTGTATTGGCCGACCTTTTCAGTACTTTCACTATGCCTTTCCCATGTGTACCGTGTCTTTGGTCAAGGCCATATCTCAGGAACGCCTCAACAGATTTGGGTGACTGACACCTATATATTTGAAACATAAACTGTCTGAGAGATCAAAGATGCATATGATCTGTCATGGACACTTGGGATTACATGAATCGAGTGAAGTTTTTCACCGTAGTATGATTTATCAGGGTCAAGCACCAAAGGTAAGACTGAATTTAGATTTGGACCACAGAAGGTCAAGTTGTTTTTTTTTTGTAACTCTGTGCTTCTGTTATTGGTTTAACAAGTGCTTAACAAGTGCTTTTTCATGCTTGTTCTCCCTCAGGCAGTTTGGATTTAAATCTCCCACTCCGTGCTACTGGGAGCACTGGGAGAAGCCAGACTGGTGACTGGCGCTTTGGTCTGTACGCCGTGTCCTTGTGGTTTTGAGTCTGAGCAATTTAGTTTCACCGCCTATCATGGTTAATGTTTGATCATTTTAAGGTTTTCAGAAATCTGAACTCTTCAGAACATTTTAATGGGATTATAGATGAGGTTTTTCTTTTTTTTAGTTTGGTATGAATTAGGGGTGTGAAAAAAAATCGATTTGGCAATATATCGCGATTTTCGGCTGCCCAATATAATATCGATTTTTCAGCTCCTAATATTGATTTTTTAGGAAAATACTTAAATGTGCAAAAACACCAATAATAAACAATAAATAGGTTGTTTTGAAGCAAATAGTTTTGACTCAATTTGTCCTCTGAATGATCAATATCATCTGATGAACATATACAGCAACTTGATTTTTCATATTTACTTTTAATTTTGATATTAACTGGGTAGAATATCGCAATATATCACAATATCGTGATAATATCGTATCGTGACCCAAGTATCATGATACTAGAGGTCTTCGGAACAACCCGAAACCTGAGGTTCCGACCCGACCCAAATCGGGTCTCGGGTTCATTCAAAAGACATGACTTCGGGTTCGGGTCTGAATCGGTACAGTTAGTCTCGGGTCCGGTCGGTGCTCTCTGACAGGTTGGGTCCGCGTTTACTCCAGAGAGGTAAAGATATTGGCGGTGGCAGCCAATGTCAGGACTCGGGGCAGTTTAATTAATTAATAATTAACGTGGTGTATTTGTCATGAAACAATCGTGTTGTCGTAGCGTGTTATTAGCGGTTTGCCCGGCAGCTGTAAAGCACAACGGATCACCAACATGACAACGTTGGATGAGAGAACATATTCAAGACATCGTCCTGACCGGTGTAGGCTATTAGCGTTAGCAGTTGCTACCAACAGCATCTGTATCCACAAAGAAAATAAGGACATGGATTTATTGTTGTTTACATCACGTAGCCTATGTAGCAACTGAACCGGTAGAAGAAGACAACTTTAGGTAAGAAAATCAAGTTTTATTCAACGCTAGACAACTTTAACATGAGCAACTATGGGCTGGATTGTCTCGGTTCTATTCGGGTAACTCGGTTCGGTTCGTGGTTGAAAACTAAAGACTTGGGTCGGGTCAGTTTCAGGTCAAAATATTGCGGGTCCATTTGGCTTCGGACTCCCAGACTCATGATAATAGCTCGTGTCGGGTCGGTTTCGGGTTGAATTTTCACGGGTCCATTGGGGATTGGGTCCATGAAAGTGGATTCGTAAAGACCTCTACATGATACATGTCGTATTGCGAGGTCCTTGCTCATACTCACCCCTAGTATGAATGTTGTATCATGCTTTGCATAGTTAAAAATTAAAGGTCTCCTGGTACGTGGAACATGTTGGTTCCGTTAATTTAATTTAACAAGTCCATTCTGTTTCCGATTAACTTTTCTTAGCGACTCGGTGGAAAACACCTCTTGAAACATGGGGGTTATTTTTAATTGGACGCACTAATGACTTCCAGCGTTTTTGATTTGAGAATACAGGTGCTCTATTTCTTTAGGTGACCTCCATCACATCACTGGGTGCTGATGAGTGACAACATGACTCGTTGAACATGAAGACGGGTGAAACGCATGTTTAGGTGCAGATGCCTTACCAGGCTAAATACGTCATAGAGATGATGAAGATGAGGAGAACAAAGACTCCTGCGGCGACTCCGTACACCCAGGTCTTCAGCTTCCCATCTGCACAAAGAACAAGCACAGGTGTACGATATGGTGCAGGTTCAGTCTTCCCATGAGCGTACTTCAGTGCCCTCTACGTAAAACTCCAAGATGACGACCCAGGAGAGGCACCTTCGCAGCCAGAAACACTCACCGTACACATTTGTTATGTCGCTTCATAATTTAGCAATAGACGGCGTTACCTGGACCGAAGGGTTGCAGAAACCACGTCCTCCCCGCCCTGCCTGGCGCGCTGGCGGCAGGCAGGGTGGGGTTGAAGGCTCGGATGGTCTTGACGTCGGCTTTGTTGTCACCTGCGGTGGGGAACTCCAGCATGGGGATGACAGTACACTGATCCAGCAGACCGTCAGAGGTCATCACTTCGGTGTAGCCGTCTTCACATCCGCACACACCCGCCTGAAACCAAGAGAGGTTTCCCTTTAAATACAGTACGGGCAGATAAACCATTCACTCCTCAAAACATCTGCACTCGTGTGATTGTTGTCTATAAACAGCTTTTGGAAGCTGTAAATGGATTCAGGAAAATGGACTTTAACAGCCTTTTTATGTATTTGGAGGTCATCAGTGTGTTTGGGTTTCAGTTCTCCAGAGCCAAATGTGAGTCCATCTGTCCGACAGTTAGAGCTTGGCTGAAACTGGGTCATGTGACATGATGGTGATCCCAAACACAACAGCAAATCTACATGGGGCGGGCTTGAAAATGAAAAAATTAAGACCTCAACCTGCTGTAAACCCTGCAGTGGAACGAAGGGAATGGCCCAGAGCTACATTTGGGTAAAAGATGGCTCTCCAAAACTTACATTAAAGGCAGTCAGAGCAGCATTTTCGACAGGAAAACACATCTGCTAACGTTATGTCTAGGGCTGGACAACGATTAAAATGTTTTATCGCATGATTTCCCTGATTAATCATGATTAATGGCATTGTATACAGAAAATCAAATAATGAATTCAAAAGTAGTGTAAAGGTCACTTTTATTTAAATGTTCTGCTGCCATATGAACTTAAGTGTCATAACATTTGTTGTTCAAACACTTTTAACATCAGCGCTCATCAGTAACACATATTTAGTGTAAATCTTATCTTAAAAAATGTCAAATAATATAAAGCTTATTGCCACTGCCAGGGCATTAATGTCATCCTGTTTTTTATGAAAAATAAAACAAGTCTACCAACAAAATCCTGAGCCACAAACAAAACATTAAAACAGGTAATTTCTGAGGTAACAGCAGAAACTTTTAACGGGGAGTTCAACTTGTCAGTTGTTACAAATAACCTTGCTTCTGTTGAATCCTCCGTCTGGGAGAACTTTAAAATGAAAATGTCCATGTTAAAGTTCAGTAACTTTACCAATCCATGTATGATTTGTTCTTTCCATTTTCAAAAATCATCAAAAATGTAAAAAATTAAAAAGTGACATTTTATTTTGTTTTTCATTTTTTAATTTAACACAAAAAAAATGAAAAAAAAAAAAAGCTTGTTTTTTTAATATTTCAATTTTAGACTTGGATCAAAAATGCAAAATGAAAAAACGTCACGGGACTGAATTTGTTTTTAATATTTTATTGTTTGGTTTACGTGACCCAGAAATGTCTTTGTGCAGCAGTTCAGGTATCATGGCAACGCTGGAATCACATACTATGATATTTGCAATATTGTGAAAATCTGAATGAAAACTCAGCTCATATATAGATGAACCAAAGCACCCTCCAGTCTGAATATAGGATGATATTTTAATTTAGAAGTCATATTCTCAGAAATGGGGGGTTTTTTATAATGGAGGACTGGACTTTCTGTTGTCGTTACACATCTGTGCCACTAGATGGAGCCACACTGCAGTAACCAGCTAGAGAACAGCATGACAGTGAACACATGGAGCAGATCAGATGGAACATGGAGGAATGACACCATCGTCTTGAACAAAGGGTTTTGAGAGGTTTTTTTTCAGACAGAATTGTTAATATTGTTACCCGAGTTGCTACCTGAACTGTTAACCGTTTTAGCTTTTCCGCATGTTTACCTGCCAATTATCTTCCGGTTCTGCAGCAGCCGGTAACAGACTTTTCAAAATAAAAGCATGTGAGCACACGCGTTAACACGTGATAAAATAAATGTTGGCATCAATAAATTAATGCGTTAACGTTATAATAGCGCGTTAACTTGCCCAGCCCTAGTTATGTCATATTTTTACGTTACATTGTCTGCTCACGAGCTGCTTCCTAGATGTGACTGAACTGATGAACACACTGAAATCCTGAAACACCAAAGGAGAAGTAGTGAAGTTCTGTTGTTGCTGTTTTTTGACTGGTAGCTTGGTCATTCTTGTTGCAGAGTTGTGGCTTTTACGTCGTGATTAACAGAATGATCTGTGCGCCACCTTCCCCTTGAGATCCGGGCAGCTCAGGATCAGCCATTTTTCATCCCACCATTTGAAACTCACCTCTGTGCACAGGGACCGTGGCTTGGTGCACGGCGGGTCGCAGGACCGGTCGGCCTTCGGCTTTGCCGTCGCCAAGCATCCACCTGCGAAGCAAAGTCAGAGGTTGGTTGCTGTTCTTTTAACGAATGACGGAACAAACTCCAAACACCATCGCTTCATTTACCCGATCAGTTCACATGGATGGAAACCATCTCACTTTATTCCAAATGAGGGCTAACATCTGGCCTGCTAAACTGTGCCAAAACGTGCAGTTCCTCGAATGACCACTAGATGCTGGCTCGAGATGTGAGTCAACCTCCCTCGTCTCCGGCGTTTGAATAACTGGCTTTACAGCAGAAATAAATAGATCTAGTCTGGTTCAAAAACAGTTTTGGTCTCCATATTTCCCCATAGAAAGATTTCATCAGAGATTCAGATTCATTTTTGGTTTTGCGTGTATTCCCCCTCGGGCTAAATAAGGCCGACTATTGTGGACAAACAGTGGAACTGGCATCGATCAAACCAGCGGACAGTCAGCGAAAACACATCTTCAAAAACATGGTAATCTCTCTGAGCTCTTGAATATTTATCAGGTGGAACGCTCAGGAGGAGAGCTCGTGATGAATATTCATAACGGGGACGCTGCTGCTTGCAAGGAAAGACTCTCAAAAGAAGAAAAAAAGATTAATGGTGCCAATTAGACCAGCCACAGCTGGCTCACCATCTGGAGTAAATGATTTATGGGAAATGGCGTGCACCTATAGTGGTTAGAAAAAGTTTCTGAACTCATTGGATTTAAATGTTTTTCTGATCTTCATCTGAGTCACAATGACAGACAAACACGAGTGACTTTGATTGATAAGACACTCAAACATTTGAAGTTTCTTGTTCAGAAGAAGCATCTGCTGAAGTGAACCATGGGATCTCTGAAGACATACGAGTTGATCTACATCAGGATGGAAAGAAATAGAAATGTTCAGGTATACATCAGTCCACACTTAGACAACCAGTCTAGAATCCCTGGAGGTAGACGTCCAGCAAAGATGAGTCCAAAGACACAACCCAGGATCCTCACTGAGGCTTGAAGACATCAGTGGAAGTGCTGGTGTAGATTCCTAGTCATCCAGCTCAAGGTAATCCTCAAAGGCTTGAATTACATCCAGCTGCCTTGATTCAAGCCTTTGAATGTCACTGGAACTGGCAAACGTCAATGTTCATGAGTCGACCACATGGTTGACCACACAGTCGACCACTGAACCAGCAGGATGTTCATGGTAGAACGTCATGGAGGAAATCAAAGTTGAGAGCGCCTCAATAATCCATAGTGCTACTGAGAGACTTTGATTGGTGTTCAGGAACTCAGCACCATGTATGAAGCACCTCCATGGCACCTCAAACACCAAATCCTCATCCCAACAGTGAAGCATGGTGAGGGGAGCACCATGACGTGGGCCATGGAAACAGCTCTGTTCAAAGAAATGGTCCAAAATTCATCCTGAACAGTGTGCAGCTCTGATCCAGAGATGTTGAAAGAGCTCGTTGAAGTCATCAGTCCCACATGAGCTTCAACCTGCTGCTCACTCCAAGGGTTCACTAACTTTCCTCCAGGACCATGAATGTTTAATGAGTGTGTTCAAGAAAAACACAAGAAATTATTAACTTCTGTGCTTCCGGATTCAGCACATTGCATTAGTCTGTTACGGTGACTAAGAAGAAGATCGGATCACATTTTATGGGAAAATTAATGCAGAAAACCAGCTAATTCCAAGGGGATACCGTAGTTTTTCTTGCTTGCCTACAAGCAACTCCGCCTGGTCAGTCAACCTGATGCATTCCTCTGGGATACAAAGAGTCTGTCTGGTTCCTCTGGATTCAACTTTGATTTCAAGGCACAGAACCTACAGAAGCAGAAGAAACTCCAGAAATACCAAACCAGTCAGTTAGAGCTGAAAAAAGGCTTTTCTGTTGAGAGCTGAAAGTCTTCAAGAACCAAGACAAGAAGTCCAGTTGCCTTCTGTTCAAGCCCAGTTGAACTACCCAGACCTGGCTGGATGAGACCGTCCTGTTTCAGATTCGAGAGCTTGTCAAAGATCGTCTACACCACATGATTTCTGCCGTCCTATTAGATTGTAACATCTCACACTGTACGATTTACATTTGATCAGTCTTTGATGTCTAAAAAAGGCATGTGCAGACTGTACCATGATGAGATATCTTGAATTGTCAGCTACGACTGATGAGATGTGGGTGGATGTAGAATTGTGTAATTAGTAAGTGCTGAAACAACAGCTTTCATCAAAGCATGTGGCCTAGTGGTTTTTTGTGAAACCACTAGGTCTTTGGAATAGAGTCAATAGCATTGATTGGTCCATCTCGTTGATTGGTTCATCTCGTTGATTGGTCCGTCTCATCGGTTCAGTGCTATGGATCGGTGAGTCTCATTGATTCAGTATCATGGATCGGTCAGTCTCATGGATCTGTCAGTCTCATTGACTGGTCAGTCTCATTGGTACAGTACTATGGATCAGTGAGTCTCATGGATCGGTGAGTCTCATGGATTCAGTATCATGGATCGGTCAGTCTCGTTGAATGGTCAGTCTCATTGGTACAGTACTATGGATCAGTGAGTCTCATGGATCAGTCAGTCTCATGGATCAGTCAGTCTCATAGATCCGTGAGTCTCATTGACTGGTCAGTCTCATTGGTACAGTACTATGGATCAGTGAGTCTTATGGATCCGTGAGTCTCATGGATCCGTGAATCTCATGGATCGGTCAGTCTCATGGATCGGTCAGTCTCATTGGTACAGTACTATGGATCAGTGAGTCTTATGGATCAGTCAGTCTCATGGATCCGTGAGTCTCATTGACTGGTCAGTCTCATTGGTACAGTACTATGGATCAGTGAGTCTCATGGATCCGTGAGTCTCATGGATCCGTGAGTCTCATGGATCGGTCAGTCTCATGGATCGGTCAGTCTCATTGGTACAGTACTATGGATCAGTGAGTCTTATGGATCCGTGAGTCTCATGGATCGGTCAGTATCATGGATCGGTCAGTCTCATGGATCTGTCAGTCTTCATTGACTGGTCAGTCTCATTGGTACAGTACTATGGATCGGTGAGTCTCATGGATCGGTGAGTCTCATGGATCGGTCAGTATCATGGATCGGTGAGTCTCATTGATTCAGTATCATGGATTGGTCAGTCTCATTGACTGGTCAGTCTCATTGGTACAGTACTATGGATCAGTGAGTCTTATGGATCAGTGAGTCTTATGGATCGGTGAGTCTCATTGATTCAGTCTTATGGATCGGTCAGTCTCAGTCTTCAACAGTGTTACTGTCTTGTCCAACATCTGGCTGTGTGGGACTGATGTTCGACCCTTTTTAAAGTAGAAACTGCTCAATGTAACATGTAACCAACGCATAATTACAGACGTGAATGGACACACGACTCACCCGTGACATTGAGCCCATCTGAGCGCTGACACCAAACTGGGCGAGATGAGCCCCTCCACGCTCCACTCATCCACTTGTATTCAAAACACCGCCCACCTTAAAGCACATGATCAGATGGTTTAAAGCCGATCCAGGTGTCTTTAAAGAGCAGAGCTACAGCTGAAAGCAAAGGTTAGTAGCTCTTTTTTTTTGTTGAGCTGTTAAACTCTGACAGTCGTCTCTGATAGAAAGAGAAGCATCACTAACTTTTACTTGTGACTGCCGCTGTAATCCATGGCAGGTTTAATGATCTAAACTGGGTTATAACTGATTTAAAAACACCTGCAGATGAACTGACCTGTACATGGCCGTGCCTCCAGCTCCTGTTCTGGACACTGGAGCAGGTTCTCCGGCTCCTGGGCCACCACGGCCCTGGACCGGACCTGGACTGAGCCGAAACCCAGGTCATCTCCGTTCACGCAGCTGAGCTGGCACAAACTCCAGACGGTCCAGTCCGTCAGGTAGCACTCTCCTGTGGGACAAACAGCAAGTTCAGCAGACCAAAACTCTTATCTGCGATAAAAAGAGCATCCCTCTGTTCCAGCAGTCGTTCCCAGATGTGCTCTACCTCTGGAAGAGTTCAGGCGAACTGGTCTAATCCAGTTTTCATTACCACACTGCCACCTTTTGGCCCCGTCATGGTATTGCTATATAATTCCAGGGGAATTCCACAGAAATTAGAAGGATTTCTCAACTTCATGGCTCTTGGACAGCTCTTCTGACAGCTCCCTTCACTCCTGTCAGAGGTCTTGTCAGGAACATCTGGTTGTGGCTGGTTTTATGATGATGTTCTTTCCACTTCTGGATCATGGCCCAACAGAGCTCACTGGACCATTCAGAAGATTAGAAATCCTTCTGTAACCAATGCCGTCAGGAGGCCGTGAAGGTCTTGAGAGAGCTACTTTACCATCATGAGATGTTTCTTGTGTGAATTAACTTGAATTGGAACTTTTTGTTTACAGATCTTGTCAGTTTTCTCCTGAAAGTGTCACAGGTTAATGCATCGCTGCAGGTCATCTTAGAAGGTCACTGTACTTCTGCCTGAGAAAGTCTGACCCAGGACTTCCCTGGAGCGACAAACGTCCCTGTGGATTCCAGTGACTGTACGGTTTTTGCTAACGTTCATGAGCACCTCATTGGTGGAAAACAAAAACTCAGGCCAAGTTTAATACCAGTTTCTGATGCTCATACCTATGTCACCATCAGGAAACAGATTTGACTGAGTCTTCCGGAAGCTTACGGTCCCTGCTAAGCCAATAAACTTGATTATGTGCTGATTACACAAGTCCAGGCTGTAGAGTCAGATTACGGTAAGTAGACTATTATTACTTAGTGGCAGCTGTGGCCACAGCAACTATTTCCTTTTTCCAGAAACCAGGTGGCAACTTAAAGACTCTGACTGAATTAAGCTGAATATTATAATGCCAAAGTAAAATGAAACTGGTTCATAAAAATAAAAACAAAACCTTGACATAGGTAGATCATGCAGTCATATGGAAATGTTGGATCCATCCATCCATCCAACTCAGTCATTTATTCATGTAGACATGGTGAAGATGACCTGCTGCAGCTCAAACCAGCATCAGACTGGAGAAGAAAGGTGATTTAAGAGACTCTGAACGTGTTCTGGTTGTTGGTCTGAGTGTTTCAGAAACTGCTGGTCTACTGGGATTTTCACCACAACCATCTCTAGGGTTTACAGAGGATGGTCCAGAGGAGAATGGACAGACTGGTTGGAGCTGATAGAAAGACAACTGGAACTCAAATAACCAGTCGTTACAACCGAGGTCTGCAGAAGAGCATCTCTGAACGAACAACACGTCCAACCTTGAGGAGGATGTTCTCCAGCAGCAGAAGACCACAGCAGATGTCACTGCTGTCAGCTAAGAACAGGAAACTGAGGCTACAATTCACACAGACTCACCAGAACTGGACCAGAGAAGATTGGAAAAATGTTGTCTGGTCTGATGAGTCTGGATTTCAGCTGCTACATCCAGATGGAACCAACATGAAAGCATGGATCCATCCTGCCTGGTATCAGCGGTTCAGGCTGCTGCTGGTGTGATGGTGTGGGGGATGTTTTCCTGCATCACTTTGGGTCCATTAGTACCAACTGAGCATTGTGTCAATGCCACAGTCTACCAGAGTATCGTTTCTGACCATCTCCATCCCTTCATGACCACAGTGGACCATCTTCTGATGGATACTTCCAGTAGGATAGTGGTCCATGTCATAAAGCTCCAATCATCTCAGACTGGTTTCTTGAGTTCACTGGACTCAAATGTCCTCCACAGTCTCCAGATCTCAGTCCAGTAGAGCAGCTTTGGGATGTGGTGGAATGGGAGATTCTCATCATGGATGAGCAGCCGACAAATCATGAAATCAAGTCAATATGGACCAAGCTCTCTGAGGAATGTTTCCAGAACCTTGCTGAATCTATGACACCAAGGATTAGGGAGAAAGGGGATCCAACCCGGTACCAGTGATGTGGACCTGATAAGGTGGCTGCTGTCAGTTCACTGTGCCATTGTTTGTTCAACAAAATGAAGACAAATAAAATCATCTAGACCTCTGTAAAAGCTGACATTCTGGCAGTTTGATGGTCTGAAGCATTCAGGTTTGTGTTAACACAATGCCAAGAGGGAAAGACATCAGCAGTGGTAAGAGAACCAGATAAGTCAACTAAATACCGTTCCTACAGGCCTCAGTGAGCACATTAAACTTTAAAGTCCATGACAGCACATTCAGAAGACTGAACCAGTACAGTTTGTCTGCAAGCGTTGCCAGGAGAAAGGCCCTTCTGTCTAAAGAGTCTCATACCAGCTGTCAAACAGTGACAAGACCTCTCATTAGACTAGAATTCATCTGGATTACGGAATATTCTAGAGGCGTACGTGTGGCCATTTCTCCAACAGAGGTTATATTTGCCCACGAGCGACAATGATCGCATTATTTTCATTATGTTTTATGCCAAAAACCACGGAGTTGAAAAAAGAGGGGCTAACCTTCGCACATGACTGGAGCTCAAACCTGTAAAATTCGCTTTGCTGATGCAGTCACAGACCCTTTGATACCAGTCATACTTGGGTCACGATACCATATTATCAGGATATCACAATATATTGCGATATTCTACCCAGTTAATATCAAAATTAAAAGAGATGAAAAATCAAGTTGCTGTATATGTTCATCAGATGATATTGATCATTCAGAGGACAAACTGAGTCAAAACTATTTACTTCAAACCAACCTATTTATTGTTTATTATTAGTGTATATTAGGAGCTGAAAAATCAATATTATATTGGGTGGCCGAAAATCACGATATATTGCCAAATTGATTTTTTCACACCCCTAGCGATGACCTACCTGGACAGGGTACGGTGCAAGACTCCTGCAGGATGATTTGTGCATCTCCGTCCACTGAAGGCTCCAGGTCTCCGCACATCTCATCGTCCACCAAACTGCTGTCCCTCTGGTCCGAGCCGTCAGAAACAAAACAGGACAAATTCCTGAAGCGCACGCCTTCCCCGCACCTCGCCCCCTGATGGAAGAGGAAACAGTCACTTAGTCACTTCCTTGACATTTGTGTGATGTTTGTATGGGTCAGTTCATCTGCAGCTGACAGGCATGTTGGCCTCGGTAGCGATTGAAACACATATGATGATTGGTTGAAATTTGCCCATTACTATAACTCTGGGAGAAAGATATGGAGCCCTGTTTGGGTCATAATTCAATGAATAAATGAGTCTATTATTATGAAAAACAGGCATTTATTATTATTAAATATTTCCCATTATTATGAAATGCATGTTTATTATTATGAAATATTTCCCATTATTATAATGGTTTCGTTTTTCACAAGAATGAGCTTTTACATAATAATGGCTTTGTTTTTCATAAGAATGATTTGTGTGTCAATCACAGCAGAGAGGGCGGAGCCATTTATGTGATTGGCTGGTCTTTCATTCAGGCATAAGCAACAGAACAGTGAATATTGATAGTGGGTGAGAGGTGCAGTTATACTCCAGGCCTGTAGGTGGCAGAATGCACCTCAGTTTACGGTTAAAAGTTGACATCGACTAAGAAACGTCAAGGTTTCCCGTAGCTCAGTCCGAGCTGCCATAGCTACAATCGGACTAGGAGCGCACCTTGATGACGCCACGGCCCGCTGCTAACGGGACCTCACGGCCAAAACTAGTCGATGTCAGAGCGTAGAATGGAGAAGGATCAGCCAATGAGCGTGCAGGTCAACCACTGGTCCCGCCCACTGGCAAAATGTCATTATTATGTAAAAGCTCATTCTTACGAAAATAGAAGCCATTATGTAAAAACGTATTCTTAGATAAAAAAGCCATTCTGAAATAAACTATTATGCATTAAAATAAGATTAAATAATAATAAAAATACATTTCATAATAATTACATGTATTTCATAATAATGGGAAATATTTAATAATAATAAACATGTATTTCATAATAATGGGAAACATTTCATAATAATGGATACGTATTCCATAATAATAAACGCCTGTATTTCATAATAATAGCTTCATTTATGCATTGAATTATGACCCAAACGGGGCTCCATAGAAAGAGACTAGAAAGGCGCTATAAAAGTACAGCATTGTTGTTGCCGTACCTAGACCCTCTCCTGGACGATTTCTCCTGGCAGCATGTGGACTGATAACTGGGGTTTTCTAAAGGTGGTGGTTTGTTTGATGACCCTTCAGATGTACCTGAGTCCAGAGGGGTGTACTACGAAGCAAGTTCAGCACAGCCAGGCTTTCTTTGGGTGAGCTGGCTTATCAAACCTGAAACTCTCCATCAGAGATAACTGGTACCACGACGGTGGTTATCAACTATCTTTGTAATCGCGACTTTCTGCTTTCTGCTCTGTGCGCGTTCACATAAAAGGGGGCGTTTGACGCGTCATTTGACGTCTATTCCGGATCAAATGGATAGATGGCGGTCCGTATATTTCAGTCAGGAGGAGCAGGTTTTAATAATGCAGGGCTATGAGGATTTCAAAGAAATCTTTACGGCCAAAAGCAACACTGTAGGTGCGAATAAAGCCAGAGAGGAGTGCTGGCAAAAAATTGCAGATCGTGTAAATTCGTAAATTATATTGATTTCACCACTTAATGCACCTTAATTAATCTCCCTCCCTCTTTTAGAGCGCTTAAACTTTAAACTTAATGCTGCAGATTTAAACATTATGTAGGTCTGACTGTCCCATTATGAATGATAAATGAAAATCACTTTAGCTTTTTGCTAAATCTATGTGGATTTAATATTATCTGTGATACCAATATACACTCACCGGCCACTTTAATAGGTACCCTATCACCCTGGGGAATCTATGAATGAATTATATTAAAACATTTCACATGAAATTCCACGTCACACTGATTATCAATATAATGGACTATTAATTTATGTTACCAGCGATTTAGTAAAATGCTTCTTTTATTTGAAGCATGGGCAGATGGCCAGGGAATACTACAAACATATTCAGCAGTTTAGTAAGAGCAAGTACAGTATTACAGTATTCTGGCTCAGATTTTCTGCATCACCAACTGAATGCATGTAGGTTCCCGTAGCAAAGAAACGCAAAGAAACGCGCACCGTTTGCGCTACTGTGAGCGCACGGCTGCGTTTGGTGGCGCTGCCAATATCTGGCTCTAGCAGATTACAAATGTAACGTATTCCCTCAGCTGGAAATCTATAGCGTTCATAGAGAATATGGTCATGGGAAGCCAGCGGATCAGTCCGGTCTCTGAATACTCTCCCTCCATTGCACAATCCTGGCGCTCAGGTCAACGGGATTGGGTGAAAGTGAAAGGGTGGCGCTTGTTTAGAGCCGATTTGAGCCTAAACTCTGCACATAACCTGCTCCGGACCAGGTTAAGCTTGCAGAGTAAATTACCATTTACTCTGCATTTACCATTTACCATTTAAAAGGTGATCTAGCCAGGTTAAAAGAGAGCCACCTTCATGGTTCTGGAAATCCTGGTTTTAGACTCAACATACCTCGCTAACCCTCTAATCTCACTTCGTAGTACACCCCTCAGATCTTAGAAGCTCCTTTTCTATGTTTCTACATGCAACTGTGGAGTTGTTGTGACATTTTCAAGTGTTTCTAAGCTCATAAGGGCATCCAAGAACCAGTGTTCTTCAACCCAGGTCCTCAGGACCCCCTGCCATATTGCGTTTAATACGTTTTCGTGATCAAACACATCTGGCTCAAATTAGAGGGTCATTGACAGACTTGTGTAGACGTTGAGAACAAGCTGATGGTGATCTGGTCACATGCTCGATCAGAGAAACACCTCAAACGTGCAGAGCAAGAACACTTCTGCAACACAAGGGTTCCAGTACGATGAGGCCTTTCAGGTTCACACCTAACTCGAGTTAGGAGGTCGACTGACCTCTGACTTGCACTCAGACCAGGGACTGTATCTCCAGCTGTAGCAGGGCTTCACAAGGCAAGGCTTCCACTGCTCCAGCTGGGATGGGCATGGCCGACCATCACCTTGAGGAGCCTGGATCACTGTCCGCCTCCTCCACAGTTTGCCTGGAAAAGAGCGTACGAGACAAAGAAATTATCATTTGAGTTTAATAATAAATCTAATCTCTCTGGAAGTCCTGTTAAGATCATGAAGACAGCTCAGATAATGATCTGGAAGAGGAAACGTGGAAAACTACACAGTCAGTCAAGTTGACTTAGGTGAGGGTTAGGGTTAGGGGTTAGGGTTAGGGGGTTAGGGTTTTGCTACTAGAGGTGCAATAGATTGCAATGGTTTTTGGTCCTTTTACCAGGAAAAATAAGGCCCAGTTTCCAACTGATCTAGGGTTAGACCCTAACCCTGATCTCAGTCTGCTTGGAGTTAACCATAGCTCAGGTGGCAGCATTCACACATGTTCACATGAAATGCACCAAAAAACTTCATCGAACCAAACATGTCAAATGTGAATGCATCCTATCAGGTGTCGTGACAGTACCCGTAGCCTCTTCTTTCTCTGCAGTGGCTTTCAGAAGGCTTTGGATTGTCTTGTTGAAATAAAAGCATATTATATCATTATAATATTATTATTATATTATTATAATATAATATAATGTATGTTATATATAATATATATTATATATAATATAATATATAATATATAAAGCACGTCTCCATGAAAGATGTGTTCTTGAATGCAGCATGTGATGCTCTAAAATCTCAGTATTTTTCTGCTTTCACAGCAGTAGAAATGAGCTTTGGACTGAAACAACACCAAACCATCAGAGAATCAGAGAATCTGGCTGTTGGACTTGCTGTTGATAAAACTCTGGACAGTTTACTTCTTTGGTCAGGAGCACACGGTGTCCATTTCTTCCAAATACAAGTCTCAAATACTTGAGAACATGAATCCCAGTGTCCTCTGTATTAGGGCTGGGCAACGATTCAAATTTTTAATCGCGATTAATCACATGATTTCCCTGATAAAAAACTTAATTAATTGCATTGTATACACAAAATCAAATAATGAATTCAAAAGTAGTGTAAAAGTCATTTTTTACCATCCGCCAAGGAGGTTATGTTTTTGCCGGTGTTTATCTGTCTGTGTACAAGATAACTCTAAAGGTTATGGATGGATTTTGATGAAATTTTCAGGAGTTGTCAGAAATGTGAAAAGGAAGAACTGATTTCATTTTGGGTGTGATCCAGAAGAAATCCTGGATTCTGGATCACTTTCAAATTTTCGATAACTTTGCGGTCAATGGGGCAGAAAATTTTGTTTCTCAATATCTTTGTTAATTATTGCCCAAAACTCATGAAATTTGACTCAGGGATTGACAATGGGAACCTCTATCAAGTTTCAAAGGCTGATCTGGATCTGATCCAGAATGCAGATTTTATCGTAATCTGTAAATCGCTATATGGAGGAATTGTTGCAGTGGGCGGAGGTCTGCGCTCTCCAAATGCTTTTCTAGTATTTAAATGTTCTGCTGCCATATGAACCAAAGTGCCATAACATACGGGTCCATTCCGCGGGTCTGCTCCGGATGTCTTTGCTGTGTGGGGGGGTTTCAGTACACAGGAGGAGGAAAAATAAAGCAACTTGGTTTTAGTGTTCAGGAGGAAAGCGAATAAAACCATCAATGACTTTTCAGTTTTGTTTGATCAGCACTTTTACTGCCGTGTTACAGTTATTAGTTCAGGTATATGAATAAACACTTATGGTAAAATCTTTCAATGTAAATATTTTATTTCTCAGCCTGGATGCCGACGGCTTATAGTCTGGTGCAGTTTATACGTAACAAAATATATATTTCGTTTTAATTTTAGTGGGTGCGGCTTATATTTAGGTCCGCTTTATAGTCTGGAAAATATGGTATCCATGTATCATTTGTTTTTTTCCATTTTCAATTGTCAATCAAAAATTTAAAAAATGAAAAATGTGACTTTTTATTTTGTATTTGTCTATTTTTTTTATATTTCAATTTTAGCAAACAGGCCACGGGACTGAATTTGTTTTTAATATTTAGTTGTCCCAGAATTATATTTACGTGACCCAGAAATGGCTTTGAGCGGCAGTTCAGGTAGCATGGCGGCGCTGGAATCACATAATATAATATTTGCAATATTGTGAAAATCTGAATGAAAACTGAATGAATGGTTTTCTGCAGTAACCAGCTAGAGAACAGCAGGACAGTGAACACATGGAGCAGATCTGATGGAACATTGAGGAATGACACGATCGTCTTGAACAAAGGGGTTTGAAAGTTTTTTTTTCAGACAGAATTGTTAATATTTCTACCTGAGTTGCTACCTGAACTGTAAAGTTCACTGATTTTTACCGTTCTCCATGTCTGTTTAAGCTTTTCTGCATGTTTACCTGCCAATCGTCTTCCGGTTCTGCAGCAGCCAGTAACAGACTTTTCAAAACAAAAGCATGTGAGCAACATGCGTTAACGTGCGATAAAATAAATGTCGCCGTCAATAAATTGATGAGTTAACGCAATAATAACGCGTTAAATTGCCCGGCCCTAATCTGCACATAAACTAACATTTGTATTAATCCACACAAGATGACGCTGAGCAGAAGCATCTAGAATGAAAGAAGCAGAGGTCCTCCTACAGAGGCTTGTTTTACTCCTCACTTAGTACAAAGCACATCTCCAGTTTATGATGATTCATCCCAGATGCCTCTGAGTCCAGGGATGTCGGCCGGCACCGCCTCTAAACACGGCCAACAGCTGATTGACAGCTCTTGATGCTGTGTCATCTTCGACTTGCCATCGTGCTCTTCACACACTCAGTGCATTTACATGGGAAGTTTAATTCCTCTTTAATTCAGAATTAAAATTAAATCTGATTTAAAATGATTAAAAATTACCATGTAAACACCTAATTCCGAATTAAATTGTCCATTCCGAATTAAACTTAATTCCGAAGTAAGTGGCTGGTTTATTCCGATTTTAAATCTGAATAAAAAAATTCCGTGGTCATGTTTACACTCATTCCACTCTAAATTAATTCTGGTCTTCCTGCGCATGCTAGTTCTCTTGCCCGTCTGTCGCGATGACACTTATATTCCGCGCTGGGCTTGTTTTCAAAACAAAGTTTCAAGATGGCAGCACGCAGTAAACGGTGTTCAAGAGCAGAGAAGATTTATTTAATAAATAGCTTGGAGGAACTGGAAATAATTAAAAGAACAGATGGAAGGAAACATAAAAATTGTGAGCTTTTCAAAGTTGTAGCGGCTAGGTTAAATGTTGTCGTGCTGCTGCTTCAAAAATAAAATCAAAACAAATCCAAAAAGGATGCTAATAATGTAGTCCTCCATGTTGTTGCTAATCGAGTTTGTTTTCTTCCGGTAGACGTAAATACGTAAAGACGTCCCCCCCCATCCAATCAGAACCCTTTCCAACCCCCAGACCTTAAGCAGAATTGGATAAAGCCGATCAAACGTGTTTTCCATGTAAACCTCAATTCAGAATTACTATTTCCATGTAAACTCGAAGGAAAACAGTTTAATTCTGAATTATTTAATTCAGAATAATTAATTCCGAAATAAAAAACATCATTTAACCGTGGCCATTGAAATTCTTTCAGACTCTCTGAATCCTTTAATGATACTCTGCACTGCAGAAGTGAAACATGCAAACCCCTTCCAGTATTTCTTTGAGGAGCATTGTTTTTAAAAATTGCAGTGACTTTTTTTTTTTTTCCAATGCACTCTGACAAAATGGAGATTTCAAACTCTCAGTCTAAAGGTTAAGCTCAGACAGATCCAGTTTGGACATACCTGCCAGACCACAGGTGTGAGTGCACTCCGACCAGTCCGACCAGTCCGACAGCTGGCAGTTGATGGGACACTCCACGACACAGGAGGCGTTCATCTGCCACCTCCTCTCCAGACCCAGCTGCAAGGGAGCATCATGGGCTTTTACTGACTCGATGCGACAAACTGAAGAGGCTTTGAAAGCAGCAGGTGACTCCCATCTCACCTCTTGGCAAAAGATGAGGTCAACAGATTTCCCATCGCTGCGCACGCAGTCCAGCAGGCGGGTTTTGATGCCGTTTCCGCACACGGCGTTCTCGCTGAGCTGACAGGTGCTCCAGTCTGAGGAAAGAGGAGAAACGATCATATAATCAGTGTGCTTTACCAACATCAGAGACGTTTGACCGGACCACGCCGTCTCACCGGTGATGTTGTAAGAGTAGTGGAAGCAGTTGGCGTTGAGTTTGCACGGCTCGGTCTCCGTGGGCGCCGGACACGTCTTTTCCTTTCCCGGTTTACGGAGCAGATAGGCGACCCGATCCCGTGTCTTGTTCTCGCTACAAGGCTGAAAGCAGACAGAAGAGCTCAGACCATCATAAACATGTCAAATTACATCCAAGCTGGAGAGATTTTTAGGGATCAAGGAGCAAATCTATCGGATCCCCGTTGGTTGTCTAAGAATTATTAAGGGTCCAAAGAGTTGAGCTGCAGGAAACCTATTGTCTTTGTGAGGATTATTTGGGAACCCAGCAGCACAGCTGTTGAAATCCCATTGGTTGTGTCAGGGTGCATTCACAGCGGCCCCGGTTGGTCCGCTCTAAACGGACCAGAATTCGTTTGCTTGGAAACCCCAGTTCGGTTCAGGAGGTCCGAATGAAGAAACGAACTCACAGTCTGAACTCATGTGGAGTGAGGACCAGGTGAAAGCTTTGATACAAGTTTGGTCTGTGTTGTGGAAAAAAAAAATAAGATCCGATCTCGATGAAAAAATCAAAATAGATTATTATATATCTTATTAAAGAGAAATACAAAAATCTAATGTGCACATAAGGAGAGCTGTCAGTCAGTACTCCACAGAATACTGAATGAGGACTCTGTCTTTACATAGAGGGCGTTTTCTTTCATACCAAGACAAAAGGATGTTGATTCCTCTACAGGTTTGCATACAGAGTAGATCACAGCAGGTGGTGGGGAAGGCAAAGGGACATTTGTCTTAAATGAGACTGATAATTGGTTTTAGCGACATTATACAGTTCCTTGATCAAGAGGTTTGTTAGGATTTAGGATTAACTCAGTAGATCTTTAACCTGTTAAAACTAAAACTTGACATGAAGGAATGCTGTCTCCTTTTATCTTCCTCAGCTTAGGTTTATGACTTAATTACTGTAACATCCTCCCCGACCCCCACCAACAGTTTTCTGACCAAAAGTCTGTGACAGCATAGATAAACATTTGAGGGACATCTCACAACCACATGTGTCTGGACCTACTGTTGGTCATCTGAACTCGAGGACAAAGGGCCATAAAACTCAGAAGAACCAAGGATCCGGCTTCCTCTGGATCCTTAAAAGATGGACAAAATTTGACTTCAAGCGTGCATTTATCGATGGCAGCATCTCGGTGGTGTTGTAGACAAGTGTACCAGCGGCCGATTAAAATATTCTGCATGGCATAATAATTCTTTGTATTCATGATTGTATTAAACTCTTTGATTGACCTTTGTTTCTAGTCTCGTCAATAGGCACCAGATAAAAGAACACGGAGAGATACTTTCAGGTTAGATAATTGAATTTAGGAATATTTATTCAAAGTCACAGCTGACCCCCTGCTGGTGTTTCCTTGATCAATGAATCACAGCTGTCTTCTCTTGCCTTTTGTCAGACATTTGGTCTGTTGATTATGATGTGTATTGGTCTTGTTAAGAAAGACAAATTACTTTTAAACATATTCTTAACGACAAATAAAATGAAGAAAACCAAATAAAAATTTCCTCCACAGTCTGTATTAGAGCTGAGCAATTTTATTGATTCTGCGATATATATACAGTCATGGAAAAAATTATTAGACCACCATTTTTTCTTCACTTTCTTGTTCATTTTAATACCTGGTACCACTAAACGTCATCATGTGACTAAAACAGACAGAAAAGAAAACACTGAATGCATAAAAGCAGTGTTTTTGGCAGTACAACGCCATAGCTATTGATGTAAAAACTTAAGTGATTTAGGTTATAATCAAGAAAACCATGGAAAATGGTAAGATATCAGCTCTTAAATAAAACTCTTATGAGCAATCTTTGTGGTTATCGTTATGTTTGTCCAAACAAATGTACCTTTAGTTGTACCAGGCATTAAAATGAACAATAAACTGAAGAAAACAAGGGTGGTCTAATAATTTTTTCCATGACTGTATATCGGTATTTTATTTCCCCAAAAAGTATCGATTTTTCAGCCCTGGGTTAGGGTTATATCCTATCGTGAGCCGAATATCATGTATCATATCATATCGTGAGATTAGTGTGTCTCTACAGCCCTAGTCTGTATGTCACAACTAGGCTGGTCAGCATGACAGAAACAATGAAGTTTTCAAACTAATTTGCGGGAAACGTAAAAAACAACAACCCAAAATAATCGAAAGTTGTTCTGCAGTAACCAGTGGATGAACGTGGTTTCTTGTTGAGTGTTTGTCTTGACTTCTTCTTCAGTAATTGTTGATGCAGCGCCACCACAGGCCAGGACGGGAATACATTACCCCAACTGTACCGAGTAGAGATCGACCAATTATCGCCCAAGCCGATTATCGGCGCAGATATTTGGTATTTTGATGTATATCGTCATCGGCCTTTTTTTTAATCCAGCGGGCCGATTTAAAACTAGTTATTTTTAGCTCAGATACAGTCGCACCTCTGTCTCCAGCATTGTCCCGCCCATGGCGCCATCTAATTGGTTACACAAAACACGCACAGGTAAAAGGCAGAGCCAATCAGAAGCTGAAACTGTTTGCAGAGGGAGTTCGGATGTGTCAAACTCCTGAATTTGTAAAAATAAATTACTACTGCAATAAGTGGCACTTTTTTCTTTTTTAGTAGTTTTTATGTCAAAAATATCCTCCATGTCATCTATGACAACAACAGGACATCGTCTACACTCACGACAACTGAGCACTGATACTGAAAAAAATGACAAGAGTAAACCATGAAGACAGAGAACACAGATATAAGACCACAAAGAAAAATCTCTACTCCAGAATTTAAAGTGAAGATGATAAAATCTGCAGCTGAAAACAGTAACGGAGCAGCAGAACGTTTGGAGTGATGAGAAACTAGTCAGAGACTGAAGAAAAGCAGAGGAAACAATCAAAGAAAGCAATTATTACCAGCCCTGATTGACACATGACACTTAATATTCTCCCTCTTCATAACGTAATTTTTTTGACAGATGCAACTGACTCCTAGTCCTGAAAATACGGTACCAGTAACGTTACTCTGAGCAGAATACCATAAAAACATCAGAAACATCAGCAGCAGCTCTGTCAGCTCGTAGCGTAGGTTCAGGGTAAACTCAACCTCTGAGATGGTTCAGGGTAAACTCTGAACCTCTGACACGGTTCAGGGTAAACTCTGAACCTCTGAGACGCTTCAGGGTAAACTCTGAACCTCTGAGACGGTTCAGGCTAAACTCTGAACCTCTGACACAGTTCAGGGTAAACTCTGAACCTCTGAGATGCTTCAGGGTAAACTCTGAACCTCTGAGATGCTTTAGGGTAAACTCTGAACCTCTGACACGGTTCAGGGTAAACTCTAAACCTCTGAGATGCTTCAGGTTAAACTCTGAACCTCTGACACGCTTCAGGGTAAACTCTGAACCTCTGAGATGCTTCAGGGTAAACTCTGAACCTCTGAGATGCTTCAGGGTAAACTCTGAACCTCTGAGACGCTTTAGGGTAAACTCTGAACCTCTGAGACGCTTTAGGGTAAACTCTGAACCTCTGAGACGCTTCAGGTTAAACTCTGAACCTCTGAGACGCTTCAGGTTAAACTCTGAACCTCTGACACGGTTCAGGGTAAACTCTGAACCTCTGAGACGCTTCAGGTTAAACTCTGAACCTCTGACACGGTTCAGGGTAAACTCTGAACCTCAGGGAAAACAGGACAATAACAGCTGCTGAACTCCCCACTTATTAAACTTAATGTCTTTCTGCGTAGAATAGATCATACTGATATGAGACTTTTTTAAGCTGTAGTAATGTAGCAGCCTAGTTCTGAATGACAGGCTGTTTGCCATCACATGTTCAAATATAACATTATGAACTCATCTAGATTCTTCCCAGATGCTGTAAAAATGAATCCTGATGAGTTATGAGATGTCAGCATGTGGTCCACTTTAACTCTTTTAAACCCTTATTTTACAGGGATGTGTGGTAACATTTTAATCTGCATGAACAACCATCATCTCCTGCTGCTGAATGACTGATTGTTTTACCAGTCACATTTCTGGAAAATTCTGTTTAACTTTGTTTTATTGACTTTATAAAATTTCATGGATCTATTTATTTATTTATTTCATTTTTCTTCTAAAGATTTTCCTTTATAAAGATAAATTTATCTTTATCAAAGATGCTACTGTACCAAGAAACTCCCTCCATTTTTTTTATTTTTGTTTGAACTTTTAACAAAGATAAGTCATTTCATTTATGTTGAAGATTGACTTTATTTCTTGTAAAAAATGTTAGGGAACTGTTTAACTATCTTAAAAAAAATAACTTATAAGTAGGGCTGGCCAACAATTAATTAATTAATTAATTAATAATGATTAATTGAATTATTTCCCTGATTAATCACAATTAATCGCATTGTATACACAGAATCAAATAATGAATTCAAAAGTAGTGTAAAGGTCACCTTTATTTAAATGTTCTGCTGCCATAAAGTGTCATAACATTTGTTGTTAAAACACTGAACATCAGCACTTGTCAGTAACACATATTTAGTGTAAATCTCATCTTAAAAAAATTATCTTAAACAGGTAACAGGTAATTTCTGAGGTAACAGCAGAAACTTTTAACGGGGAGTTCAACTTGTCAGTTGTTACAAATAACCTTGTTTCTGTTGAATCCTCCGTCTGGGAGAACTTTAAAATGAAAATGTCCAAGTTAAAGTTCTGTAACTTTACCAATCTGTGTATAAATCATTCTTTCCATTTTTAATTGTCAATCAAAAATAAAAAAAAACTAAAAAGTTTTCTTACTTTTCTTCACAGATTTTTACCGTCTATATGTCTGTTTTAGCTTTTCTGCATGTTTACCTGCCAATTGTCTTCCAGTTCCGCAGCAGCCAGTAACAGACTTTTCAAAACAACAGCATGTGAGCAACATTCGTAATAAATTAATCGACGTCAATAAATTAATGCGTTAACGTGATAACGCGTTTACTTGCCCAGCCCTACTTATAAGAGATACTGCTGAACCTGTAACTCCCTGTTCCTACAGGAGCTACTTATCTGCTATTGTTTATTTACTTGTTTTTATTTAAATAGACGTATATTTCAGGCATTTAAACAAAGTTAAGTGTTGGAGTTTGTATTATTCTAAATTTTGATGCTGATATGTTCACTTTTAGTGAACATATCGTCGGTCATCTGCCTCTTTGACAACTAATAATCGGTATCGGCTCTAAAAAAAAAAATCAGTTGATCCCGAGTACCGAGTCTACTGGATCGTTAGGGGTCAACGCAGCTGAAGAATTATGAAGTTGAGGAAATCCTTCTGATCTGTGGGACTGATGGGATCCAGGCAGCAACAATCCTGGAAGAAGCAACGAAGCTGTGGGAACTTCAAGGATTTTTAGGGGTCCAAGCAGCAAAACCTTATGTTATCTTGAGCATTGCTAGCTTCTTCTGAAGGACTTAGCATGAACCAGAGGAGCAGCAGATGACGTTCTTACCAGTGGACATGGGCTCCAGGCCCCCCAGTCTGACAGCACACAGTCCTCCGGGCAGGGCAGGCGGCTGTTACGGGCCCCCAGGGGCATCTCCTCCGGGTCACACAGGTAATCCTCCACCTGCTCAGAGGGCCCGTCGATGGTGTTGAGCATACATCTGTTCACAGAGAGATTCAGGCTGAAGTTAGCGGCAAACACAGCGTGAACAACAGCGAATCTCTAGCATCCTTAGTTTTTCATATTTTTTTAAGTTTTCATGAATGAACAACATCATATAAAAGTCCAAAGTTGGGTGTCGAACCTAATCTTTCTGGTCTGCACGCCTTCCCCACAGTTGACCTTCAGGTCCACGTTGCTGACCTTCCATACGCTCCAGGGCTCTGCCACCCAGATGTACTGTCCACAGTAGCTGAGGCAGGGCACCACCTCGTACACCTGACGCACAAACGCCACGCTCACTTATCCAAGCTTAGACGATTGTTATTGAAGGAGGATGAAAGACAAGAGTCGACTCTTTACTTACCTGAGCCTGTTGATGGAGTTCACCAGAGGAAAGAAATGAAACAGAAACAGTAGTTGAGATGATTGTACTGATTTATGCAAGCATTTACTATGATGTTCTGCTCAAACATGCGCCGCTATGGAGACATTTACTGGTCTTCTGCAAGAATTTGACATGAAATGTGATCTGATCTTAATCTAAGTCGTGATATAGAACACATCTATTTTAGGATTCACAGTTACAGACGAAAAACGAACGGCTAACGGCTGGTTGAACCTTCAGTAGCTCCAGGAGGAATTCCTCTTTCAGTAACTGATTACCAAGCCCAAACCATGCTGCTCTCTCCGCCGTGCTTCACCATTACGATGCTGTTTTGATGTTGGTGTCATGGGATTGTGATCTGCTCCAGCTCAGACACGTCTGCAGGCTGACTGGTGATTCGTTTTTCAATAAAGCCTTTTTTCAATGATACAGCAGATTAGCAAGGTGATCTTTGGAGAAGTCTGACTTCCTCTGTGGTGTTGGTCATGGACATCCATCACTGAGGATTCTGCATCGTGTCTTTGGAATCATCCTGGATGGGTGTCCACTTTTAGGAAGAAGTGGAAGTTTCTAGACACATTGTCTATCTGTGGACTGATGGATGACTGGACACTTGGAGAATTTGTATCCTGTTATACCCTTATGATGATCAACCAATGTTGACTGCATGTCTTCAGAGATCTTTCTTTAACAAAGTTCACGTCAGAAGATGGTGGGTGAATTACTGTCTCCACTAAGCTCTGTGGATTTGCTTACTTGTTCCTCCAGTCCCGTAAATGTGTTAGTAGGCGTGTTCAGTGAAGACACAGGAAAATATCATAACAGTTTGTTTGGGTCAAAACTTCAGAACATTATGGCCCCGATCCTACACCTCCCGCTAGTCGCTAGCCGCAAATTGCGGGTTTAGGAACCTCTGCTAACCGCTAATGCAATCTTCTACTTCCCTAAAGCTGCTGTCCGCTATGCCGACTCCCTTACTCATATTGTAGGTGTGGCAATGGGCGTGTCTTTTGTGCTTTCCGCAAACTCAGTATCTTGCGATCGTGGGTTTAGGGTAGTGGGTAGCGGGTTGCGGGTAGCTACTGACGCACTGATTGGTTTAACAGGTGGAACGCCCTAACCTGCATAATATAGCGGTTAGCGCAGGTAAGATCGTGGGTTTAGGGTAGCGGGTTGCGACTAGTGCAACCTACTCTTAAAGGCAATTACTACTGACGCACTGATTGGTCTAACAGGTGGAACGCCCTAACCACTCCCATGCATAATATAGCAGTATTATATTATATAGCGGTTAGCACAGGTAAGATCACAGCAAGATCAGATTGCACTTTATGGCAAATTAATGTCAAAAACCGGTTAATTCACAAGGGTTCACATACTTTTTTGCAACTATAAATGCTGGTTGTTCACCTGGTTGACATGGTCCAGTTTGGGACATGGTCTTCCACCATTGTAGGGCTTTTCTCTGAGCCACTTGGAGCGAACTTTGACCCCACTGCCGCATGATTTGCTGCAGCGCGACCAGTTGGACCACTCGCTGAGTTTGCAGTCAGATGGGCAGGGGATGATGCAAGCCTCCTCGATATACCCTGGGATAAAGTCAAAAGATCATGTTCCTCCGATCCCAGCTTCTCTTCACGGGTAAAAATCTTCCCCTTACATCTAAAGCTCCCTCTTCTCTTAAAGACATCGTAGTCCCATACTTTTGGCTCATACTTATGCCACTGATGTTTTTCAGGTACCAAATTATAAAGCTGATTTTATTTGACACATGTGCCATTAATTGCATTAATTCCCTTCAGATATAACTGTTTTGGGTTTGTCTGTATCAGTATGTACTCCCCATGTGGAACAGTTGCTGAGTTGTGAGTGTGTGCAAGGCCATATCTCAGTAATGGCATGGCTGATTTGGATGATTGACACCTCTATGAAATCTCCAGAACCAATAGAATGGACGGGCATATCAGAAATCCATATACCTTTAGGAATTATTCAATCAGAAAGAAGCAAAGATTTAATGTTTTCCAAGATGTTCATTAGGTGAACTGTCTGCTGTGAATTACATGAATGGAGTCAGATTTTTCTCTGGAATATGATTTATGAAGGTGAAACATGAAAGGTAAGACCAAAAACAGTTGTAATGTGAAAAGTGAAATGGGTTTTTGTTCTGTTGCTAGTCTTTGGTCAGAACTGGCTCAGTTGACCCTTAGCCGACCTGTTTAGTCACGCTGGTTTAGGCCTAGACAGCTGCTCTGCTATGATTTATATGAATGTGTAGGGATGCACGATAACCGTCTTTTAAAACCGATAACCGATAACCTTCAGCTCCTAAAGGCCGATACCGATAACACACTCATATACCTAAGATCATTACATCAATACTATGAACAAAACCAAAAATAGTTTGGACTCTTTAAATGAACAGATATTTATTTTTTCTATTAAAAAACTATTGGCAAACCTCAAACATTTTTGTAAATCTATCAAACAAACCTATTTGATATCTCACATTAACTTAAATAAGGTTCATTACTGACTGATATAAAAAATAAAGGCTCCTTGAACTGATGGAAATACATGCATCAGAATTACAAACTGAAAAATATTAACATTTAAAGGATTTTGGCTTGTGGTTCCATTTAAATTAATACCTTTAATTAAAGTAAATGAGGTTCAGTAGTTTTTTTTTTTTATCTCATGGAAACTTTAGATGAGAGGAATGAGGGAGAGGCGAGTAGAAACTGCTGCTGGCTTGCGCATGTTAGCATTAGCTCACATTAGCACGATTGCAAAACTCCATGGAAGTGATTGTTATGTTGTAGGTGGCTGATCAGGTTTTACGTATTAAAGCTTGTGCTTCCCTCCTCGTAGAATTCACTCGGAGGATTCGTCACAAATAACCACCAAACTATCTTCTTCTGAAACTTTAATGAAGTTCCATGCCGCCATGTTTGTTGTGATCAGCGCTTGTTCAGTTTCTCTGTCAAGTGACTTGAGATGATGTTTGTGGGAAACTGGGGCTGGATAAATGAAATGAATTTAATTCAAATGTGTCACAATTAAAATGACTAAAGTGTCATGAAGGTTAGTTATTATGTTATCGAAGGTTCGAAGGTTGTTTGGAGTTAAACTCACCATGACTGTTGCAGCGAGAAGTTTCCACGATGCGGTTGTCCTGGTTGTAGCACGCCATGGCCTGGTAGCGGTATCCCTGGCCACACTCCTTGACGTCACCTTGAATCTTCATGGCCACCTGGCTGTCCACGCGGCTGCCTTCAGGCAGGATGCAGTCGGACCAGTTTCCAACGGGCTGGGCGTTGTATTTATTACACGGGCAGTACTGGGTCTCACTCAGGGGATACATCTGGTTGTTTTTACACTCGTCACGCTTTTTACTCTTCCCTGATTGGAAAAAGAAATACAGGTGTGGTTGTTTTTGGGAAGCTCAGAAGGGTTTGTGTCCTTTCTAATGACTTCACGAACAGAAACGCTCCAATTAAGTCATTTTACGGTGGTATGAAAAAGTATGTGAACCTCTTGAGTCAACAGCAGTGAAATGAGATCCGATCTTCATCAAACTCACAATAACAAACAAGCTGTATGATTCTGAAAGAGGAAACAAACTGATCTGAAAGTGTCTCCATCACTCCACAGCCAGTCAGATAAAGTTCACTTCTGTGGCTGCTAATAATCTCACAATACGATATATGGGTCATTCTTCAACTATGCTGAAATCTGGTCTCAAAAATGTTCGAAAATCAAACACATATTTTGAGTATTATTTTGATATGTTTTGCTCCTCTATTATGTGTAGAAATACATTCTGGTAGCTGTTGTGATGTAATTATATAGATAATATATATTTTATATATTTTTTTTCTTATTTTGGTCGAACATTCAGAGGAAAGCATCATTTCCATCACACCACAATGTGTTTTGCACATTTTTTTGCACAATGTGTGCTTGCAAGCTTTTAAAGGTGGGACACAGGGTTTACCTGCGGCTGAAAAATCGATACTCTCTGGGGAAATAAAATATCGATATATATCGCAAAATCGATGAAATCGCTCAGCTCTAGTGGCTGCTCTCCAAGAAGCGGAAGTCCAGCGAAGGTGAGGTAAAGAAGGCTCGAACACGTCGCTGGAACTGGCGAATATCTTTGTTCATCAGTCTACCAAGGAGCACCTTGGTAATCAGAAACTCTGCAGGGACAGTGTCTAGTGGACTGATGTTGCAAAGGTCGTGCTGTTCAGGAGGAATTCTCAGCACCAGTGAGGAATAGGGGTGTGAAAAAAAAAAAAAAAAATCAATTTGGCAATATATCGCGATTTTCGGCCGCCCAATATAATATTGATTTTTCAGCTCCTAATATAGATTTTTTTAGGAAAATTTTATTCTATTTATTTCATTTTATTTACTCATTAAATGTGCAAAAACACTAATAATAAACAATAAATAGGTTGTTTTGAAGCAAATAGTTTTGACTCAATTTGTCCTCAGAATAATCAATATCATCTGATGAACATGTACAGCAACTTGATTTTTCATCTCTACTTTTAATTTTGATATTAACTGGCTAGAATATTGCAATATATCGTGATAACATCGCACCATGATCCCAGTATCATGATACATATCGTATTGCGAGGTCCTTGCCAGTACTCAGCCCTAGTGGGGAACCATGGTGGTCTGTGACTGCTTTAGGACCTCAGGGCCTTTAGGATCCGCTTGCCACCATGGAGGGGAAATTAAACTCCTGAATTTACCAAAATCCCCTCCAGGACAATTTCAGGATGGGTGTCCACCAGATAAAGCTCAGCTAAGTTGGGTGATCCTGAACGCGGAAGTAAACTCACCACAGAACAGCTTTGAAAACAAGACCTGTGTATTAGACACTGTGAATTAGAGCTGAGCAGTTTTATAGAATCTGCGATATATATATCGATATTTTATTTCCCCAGAGAGTATTTCAGCTGTGGGTATCGATATTCTAAGATTCTTTCAAAATCTCCGTGTCCCACCTTTAAAAGCTTGCAAGCAACAATTTGCACTGATGCACTGTGAGATGAATATCGATATATATTGTATTGTAGGAGAATATCGTGTATTGTATTGTATCGTATTGCAAGATGATTGTATCACTACAATACAACTTTATTTGTATAGCACATTTAAATAACCACAGGGGCAGCCAAAGTGCTGTACATTAAAAACATAAAAATTGTTAAAACATAAAAGTTAAAAAGGAATAAATAAAAAAGTCAAGCAAATATAAAACACTTAAAAACAGTTAAAAACAGACACAGATGGGCTCATGACAGGTGCTGTTTTGGAGGATGCTAGTCAAAATAAGTTAAGTGTTAAAAGCCAAGGAAAATAATATTGTTTTTAGAAGAGATTTAAAAACCGGAAGCGAGGAAGCCTGTCTGACATTCAGAGGCAACTCGTTCCAAAGCTTTGGAGCCGCGGCAGCAAACGATCTGTCTCCTCTGAGCTTCAGCCTTGTTTTAGGGACTGTTAGAAACAGCTGATCAGCTGATCTTAGGGATCGAGGTGGGCAGTAAGGCTGAAGCAGACTGGAGAGATATGGAGAGCAAGGTTGTTCATTTAAAAACAAATAGCAGAAGCTTAAAATGGATTCTGTAGAGCACAGGGAGCCAGTGTAGGGAAGCCAGGATGGGAGTGATGTGCTCACGCCTACGGGTCTGGGTTAGCATGCAGCAGAGTTCTGGCTAACTCTGGCTAATTCCTATGTACAAGGAGTTACAGTAATCAAGACGAGTCGTGATAAAAGCATAGATTAATTTCTCCAGGTCAGGTCTTGATAAAATAGGTTTCACCTTTGCTATCTGACATAGCTGATAAAAACTTTTCTGTACAACACTGCTGATCTGTTTTTCAAATTTAAAATCAGAATCAAACTTAACCCCCAGATTTGTGACACAGTCCTTGAGATAAAGAGAAAAAGGGCCAAGGTCAGCACTGGGGGGGGGGGGGGGGTGGGGGGGGGCAGCTTGGTCCGAACAATATTACTTCAGCCTTGTTCTCATTTAGACTTAATTAAATGAAAGCCATGCTTTGGTGTCGTTACTACACCCCTACTGTGAATGTTTAATGGCTGTGGCCAACAAAGACAACCATCGTAGATCGTCTGTTACTGTGACTTACATGACGATCGGATCACATTAAGTCCAGATGTTCTTTTCCTTCCACTGGATTTACATCCAGCGATTTTTCTCAAGAGTTTAGATTTATAATTAGACATCATTTCACTCGTTTCATTTATTTAGCGCTACACAGGTGGGCAGAGTTGCAACGAACTGAAGTGAAGCCGACATGATCCGGAGGTCACTGACCCAACAGAACCCTTTTGCGGGCCCTGACGCCCACGCAGTCGGCCGTGCAGGGCGAGAACTTGGACCAGCTGCCGAGCTGGCAGTCTTCCTGGCAGGGCAGCTGGCACAGCTGGGTGAGCGGCGGCATGGGGCTGCTGAACTTCAAACAAGCTTCGATGTCCACCTGCCCACCGTCTTGCTTCCGGCATGAAACAGCTAGAAAAAAAAAAAACAGATCAAGGGAGGTTTGTGAGGATGACTGTGGATATTTGTCGATCGACTGTAAGCTATCATCACGCCAAGGCCTTAGAGCTGATTCAGCAGTTTTTCAAATAAATCAATTACAACCGTGTTTAGCAAATAGAGATGACTTTTTAATTCGACTCCAACTGACCTGCAATGTACAAAATGCGTGAAAGCGTGAAAATATGAGAAACTGCAACATTTGTGACCCACCCAGAAGCAAAAATCCAAGGCCGATATTAAGAAAAAGGGTGTAAAGACGACTTTGGTGCTCCGTATGCGATGACTCTCGAACTCTCTGGTTCTGCGTCTACAGTTTCAGGTAATGCTACTGATAATGATAAGTGCTTCCAAAGATGAAGTAGCAGGATGCTCCTCGTTGGCGTTATGTAATAGTATCTGTTTCTGAGGCTGATGGAAGGAGTCTTGAGTGTTTGCACCGGTAACACAATGCTCACTGCTACGCTCACTAAGATGCATTAAGATGGACTGTTTTTGGTTTTCTTCTTACTGTCAAACAGGAAGGTTAGGGAGACCTTTCCTGTTTTAGATCAGCTTAGATTCCGAATTCCCCAAACATGGAGGTCACCTTGAGGTCAAGACCCATCCCGTTGCTCTAAAAACAAATTAAAACTAACTGAATTTGGAAAAACTAAACTAAAAACTAAATAAAAACTAAAACTAGTGGAAAATCTAATACTATTATAACCCTGCACCAGACCCCCGCGGGACATGACGCCACTATTCCTGGTGTTCTGGGGCTTGCAAGTGTCCCTGTTTTACCACAAAATATAATGACAATTATGACCAAACAGCTCCAATACGCTCTCAGGACAGAAACAGAAACAGAAGCAGCTGTAAACTGTGATCTGACTTTTATATGGTGGTCTTGGAGCAGCAGCGTTTATCTCGCCGTTTGGCCTTTCAGCTCTTGTTCCTTTAATGACACTCGCTCCCTGGTTTCAGTCAACATCTTTGTCAGGTTCTGACGTTCAGTTCTTCACTTCCACACCAACGTCTGCTCATCTCTGAGACACAGAAACTACAATGCGTTCGTCTTGGTTGGTGTGATTGTCGTGTGCTACGATCAGATAGACCTCAGATGAGACAGATCTTTATGAGTCCCGTGGGGAGGTGCCCTCTGGGAAATTAAGGCTCCCGGAGCAGCGCGGCACTGATTTAACACGACAGATAATAACAGTCGTAAAAGTAGCAATAAAAGTGACAGTGACAGTAATAAATATAAATATATGTCCACACACAATGCACTTCAGTTGAACGCTTCAATGGCAGCTCTTCATTCCGGTTACATCATCATCACCCCGCCCCCCTTTCTGTCAGTGGGTGTCCTCACCTCGAAACTGGAGACCCGGCCCACAGTTCTCCTGGGCTCCAGGACTGTCCTGCCGAACGGACCACGGGACCAGCTGACACCTCCGCCACTTGTGGGTTTTCCATCTGCCAGGAAGTAAAGACAAAGATCAGATGGAATGGTATAAAAAGGTATAAAAAGTGTCGTATGACGTTGCTTATGATATTTCAGGGAGCCTGGCTCGTTAGTTTTTTCAAAAGTATTTCTAGAACCAGAAGGTCTTCGCCCATAAAACCATCAACCAGTATGGGTTTGAGGGGCAAAAGAAATTCAAGATATTTATCTATTCGTTTGTTTTTATGACCCTGATCAGAGGGAATATGAAGACTAAGAGCTTTGGTGTTGCAGCTTGGATCATTTCCAACTATAATGAGGATAACAGGTGGAAGAACAGTGAAACCAGGTACCTGTATCCACTACAGACAGAGGGAGCCTCACAGTCCTTTTCCTGGGTCAGAACCTCAGGACAGTCCTGTCCTCCATTGGCTGGTAATCTGATGATAATCCGTTTCCTGTGCTGCTTCCTCTTCATGTTGCCACCTAATGAGAGCAAGTTTATGAATTATACATGGAGCGTAGTGGTTCAAGGCTTTCACTGGGGGAAATAATGTAAAGGGTCAGTCAGCTTCATTAACTTCCTGTTATTTATGTTTTTTCCCATCACCCTCAAGACCTTCCCACATTAAAAAAGGATTTAAAACCACGAGAGACTGCAATGGAGACGATTCTGTTCATAAAAGGAGCCGCAGTCTTGAAGGTGGACGCAGTCAAGCGGTGCTTCGGTCTGAACAATCACAGCAGCATTTGGTGTCGTGGTTTTAGGGTGCAGAAGCTGCTTTATTCACAGAAACCACACTTAACTGAGGTAGCGGGTAGAGCTGGGCGATACTGGGAATTTTGGTATCAATCCGATACCAAGTAAATACAGGGCCAGTATTGCCGATACCAATACCAATACCGATACTTTTTCATATTAAGCTTAATCGACCATGAAACTGCTGACCTTTTTTGTCTTTGGATCATTTTGTTAAAACCTAGTGTAACAACTTTCTCAGCCCTCCTGCTGATAGAACGTACACTTAAGCAAGAATTTCATTGCTTGGTTATATGTTCTGGTGTGTATTATAAAACAGCCCACAGCCCCAAGTTGATTAATCGATGGCAGCTGTTATTTACACATATTCACACAAAATATATATTCACAAATGTCCAACCAACCTCCCAAAATGTCACACACGCTATATACAAACAATATAGGACAGGACCCAGAATTTTCACCACCTTAGCTGGACCTGACCATTTCAGTGCTAACTTGGTTGAAAATGTCTCCGAGGACTTAGACTGTGGGTGTGCCTTGACCCAGACCAGATCCCCTACATTAAACTGTACAGCTCTACGACGAGTATTGTAATATCTGGTTTGTCTGTGTCTGGCAACTCCCACTCTCTGCCTTACCTCCTGTGCTAACTGGCGTTGTCGTTCCATCATTGAATAGTGGGGCTGTTGGGGATCCACCACTGGCTTTTGGAAGAGAAGTCTTTCCAGGGGACCTTTGAGAGTCCGTCCCAAAGCCAGTTCAGCAGGCGTCCGCCCTGTGGTTTCATGTCGGGTTGAATTAATGGCAAACCGGAATTCTGATAGCCATTTATCCCATTCATTGTGGTGTTCGCCCATGAAGGAGGCCATCATGGTTTTGATGTTGCGGTTCACCCGTTCAGTGAGATTTGTTTGTGGATGATAACTTGTGGTCAGTTTTTGGATGACCCCCCCCCCATCTTTTGCAAAGGTCGGTTAAGAGTTGGCTTGTGAACTGGGACCCCCGATCGGAGACAAGGTATTTAGGCACTCCCCAATGGGTGAAGATCTCATCCCGGAGGACGTGACACAGCCGTGGCGTCTTGCTATCTTTCATGGGAAACAGCTCCACCCATCTGGAGTAGTAATCCACCACAACTAGCAGGTAACTGTTGCCCTTTTTGCTTCGTGGAAGAGGACCCATAAAGTCCAACCCCAACATGTAACCAGCCTCCTCCACCTCCGTAGCCTGCAGGAAGCCAGCTGGTTTCTGATTATCCGGCTTGTACTGCTGGCATATGGTGCAGTGCTTTACGTGGTTCCATACTTCCTTCCGTATGGTCGGCCACCAAGCCACTTCCAAAATCCTCAGCAGGGATTTGAGGCGACCTAGGTGGGCTCCCAGCGAGTTGTCATGGAAGTAATGAAGGAAATTGTTGGTATGGCTCTTAGGTACCACCAGCTGGTATTTTATACCTATACCTTTGATTGGTATAGTTCTATATAGGACATCGTGAAGGATCTCCCATCCAATCCGATCTGCCGGTTGTCCGATGATGCCAGCTTTTTTCCGCATCTCTTTGACCTCGGGATCTTGATGTTGCGCACTGGCTATCTCAGCCAAAGAGACAGGCAAACCGGAGGTGCAGGTATTGGAGCTGTTTGGTACATAAGAGGCCACCACAGCTGGATGGTTTGCCTTGACGTACCACGTTCATATGGCCCCGTCTGTATCGGACATCAAAGGTGAATTGTTGTAACCGGAGGGTCCATCTGGTTAGTCTTGATGTTGTTTTGGGACAGTTGAATGCCCAGGATAAAGCACTGTGGTCGGTGAAGACAACTAATTTAGTGCCTTCCAAAAAATGCTTCCACTTTTCCACAGCCCAGACGACAGCCAAACATTCCTTCTCCGAGGTGGAGTAATTCCGCTCTGCACCCTGCAGCAGATGAGTAGCATAGGCTATGACTTTTTCTCCATCTTGAGAAGGTTGCGTTAGCACAGCTCCTAGACCCACATCACTGGCATCCGTCTGGACATGGAAAATCTGGGACGGGTCAGGCTGTGCTAACACCAGGGATGTTTGTAAAGCCCGTTTAAGCTGTTCGAAGCTCTCTTGGCATTCACGAGTCCATCCCCATTTACCCCTTTTCGCTTCAGTTGATGGAGTGGAGCGGCGAGGTCAGCAAAGTGGGGTATGAATTTATGGTACCGCCCTACTAGTCCAAGGAATCTTTGTAGGTTTTTGATGTTCTGAGGAGTGGGGTAGTTGGTCACTGCCATGGTTTTGTTGGCATCTGGTTCCACTCCTTTCCCCGTAACAAGATGGCCCAAGAATTTCAGGTGGTCCTTGAAGAAATGACACTTCTTGAGATTCAGTGACAAAATTTTATGGGGCAAGTTTGGCAAACACCACATGCAGATCTTCCAGGTGTTGTTCTGGTGTAGGGGAGTATACAATAATGTCATCTATGTATACAAAGCAGATATGTCCTTTCAATCCCCTTAACACCGTCTCCATAAGCCGTTGAAAGGTGGCACCTGCATTTTTTAATCCAAATGGCATAACCTTAAATTGATACAGTCCCATGGGGGTGCTAACGGCAGTTTTTTCCTTGCTCCTCAGATCCATTGCAACCTGCCAGTACCCAGATCGCAGGTCTAAGGAGCTGAAACATTTTGCTCCATGTAACGATTCCAGGATGTCATGGATGAAAGGCATTGGATAGGCTGCCTGTAGTCAATGCAGAAGCGATAGGACCCATCGGGTTTCTTCACCAACACCACCGGGGATGCCCAGGGAGACCTTGAGGGTTCGATGATACCATCTTGCAGCATCTGCTTCACATGTTCCTCGATGATGTCCCTCTTTAACGCTGAGACCCGGTAAGCCTTAGCTCGGATGGGGATTTCGTCACTGGTCAGTATGTGGTGTAGAATTATGTTGGTTTGTCCTAAACCTTCCCCACATACCGAAGGCCAGGCTCGGAACAGTTCCTGCAGTTGTGGTGGATGATCCTGGAACCATGCTTCAGGGACATCTCTGGATGTGTGCTGTTGTGACATGAGTGATAAGGAAGGATCCATCACTGTATAGAGACTAATGGCGGAGGTGGTAGGGGCCCATGATAAGTGTCCCGATGTCTTATCCATGAATGGGAAGGTACATAGCTTGTTCTTGACCTGGATCCCATACGTATTACTTCCAAGGTTGACCTAGACCTTGGTCTTCCGTAGGAAATCTAACCCCAGAAGCAACGGAAACGTGAGATGCTTATCTGCCATGATGTGGGTGTTAAAAGTCCATACAGTACCATGCCATGTATACGCCACTACGACCTTTCCCTCCGATGTGTGAGTCTGCCCATCAGCCAGAACAAACATCAAGGGATCCTTGGTTTGGAGCTTGTCTCCTGGCCTCCTTACTCTTAGCCATAAACTTTTTTGCATAAGTGTAAAGGTGCAACCAGTGTCCAATACAGCTTCTCCCTGGAGTCCTCACATTTCAAGAGGGACTACTAACAAGGGTAATGGCGTAGCATTAGCTAGGGCTAGATGGGATACTCTTCGGAGGTACCTGGGCTTTTGCATGGGTGTTTTTTCTTGCTTTTATTGCTGGAGACCTGACTGTTGACTCGATCCCAGTAAGGTTTTTTAGAGGCCCAATCACGCTCTACCATGGAACCAACTTTTACTAGTTGCTCCACTGTCTTCACAGTTCCCCTTAAGCAACTAACCAGGGCGGGATTGCAATTATTCATGATGAGCCTTACTAGTTCTCCTTCCTCCATGTCTGGTTTCCATTTTAAGCATAGAGCTCGATAATCATAAACAAAGTCTCTGAGACACTGACCTGGTGTTTGGATCTGTCTCTCAGTTGTTCTTCAACCTCAGTCATATAATCAGTGGGAAGAAAGGCTGCCAGGAATGCTTCTTTAAACTCTTCCCAGCTATGAATTTTTACTTTTTCAGCCATCTACCAGTTCTTGGCAGAGTTCTTCAGGACGGTGGATAAGGTGGCCAGAAGTTCTTGGTCGGTGAGAGGTCTTAGTGAAAAAAAGTTCTCTACTTGTTCAATGAAGTTCAACACGTCGGTAGTATCCCTCGATTCTCCAAAGGTTGGAAACTCAATACGTACAGGAGGCTTAGCCCCAAGAGTAGGAGTTCCAGACACATTACCAGAGGGGTGTTGAAGCTCACTCATATTGGCCGAAGGTGGATAGTAGAGTGAAGTCTGCCTTTTTGGTGTACTGACTTTAATTAAAGGGTTAACCTCCTGTTTCCACTTTTCCCTTCTCCTGAAACAATCTACCACTCCTTGTTCTAAGCATTTCAATGAGTCATTTACTATCAGTTCAAGGTTTACAAATTTTTGATCAACATACTCTCTGAAACTTTGCTCTCTATTAATTGAACTTTCTATCGACTCTCTGAAATCTTCTTCCAGTGAATGTAGCTGTTCTTTAATGCCTGTGACCGACTCCTGGACCTCTCTAAGCATAGACTGAGATGGTCCTGCAGGAGTCTGTTTTTCTGTACCACCACCATTATCATCATCATCATCTGACCATCCTCACTATCTTGTTTGCCTATATACAATTCACCGTGCAAAGATGAGATATCTGATGACTGTTCCCTAAAAGTAACAAAGGGACCTGCATTACTTCCAGATGCAACTGGTGAGATTCCCACTCCCTCAGACTCACTTCTGTCTGCCATTTTCACAAACTTATATGATTGAACCAAAATGGAGGCTGTTCTACACACACCGCAATACTATTCCTGCCCCATACTGGCCACCATCTGTAACAACTTTCTCAGCCCTCCTGCTGATAGAGCGTACACTTAAGCAAGAATTTCATTGCTTGGTTATATGTTCTGGTGTGTATTATAAAACATCCCACAGCCCCCAGTTGATTAATCGATGGCAGTTGTTATTTACACATATTCACACAAAATATATATTCACAAATGTCCAACCAACCTCCCAAAATGTCACACACGCTATATACAAACAATAAGTCCAATCACAAACCCAAGTAGTCCAGATGCTCTGAAGCAGTGCACTGTTCAAAAAAGAAAAGAAGAAAAACAAAGGCTCGATCTCACCGGCATGATTCTGACTCAGCAGGAGATATCCAACGGGGAAAAACAGCCCAAGAAATAATCCACCATGAGGTACAAATAATCCAGTTTTCGGCTCTTCGGGAAGCAGCTCCAGGATCTTTCTGTCCTTAGACACAGCTTCCTCGCATCTTCAGTTCCATCAGACCTATATAGAGTTTGTCTGCTTCACCTGCTGCCCATTCCTGCTGATAGTAGCTCCGCCCTCATACCAGGTGTGGTTGGCTGCAATCAATCCATGATCCTGCACCTTCGTATTCAGGCTGAAAACGGCTGACAACTGAATAGTGTGGATCTAAACCTAAAGTACTGCACCCTGCAGGGATTTCCCTTCACTTAAATGATCCAACACACAAACATACATACATACATTTACTTCCTTATAGCTGTGGCAGTGTCACAACTACATAACATTTCAGCAATCTGACAGCAAAATACGCTATTATCACAATTAACATTTCTGTGTAAATATTGATCGGAGTTGAATTGTTCTGTTCATAATGTTTTCTAAGTGGGCGGGCCTGGAGGGAGGGGCCAGACTGAGTCTACCTGCATGCTTGTTTGCCCGCGCCACTGACGTGATGATGCAACGTTAAAAGACGCGGACTTCAATTAATTCTTCGTGTTGTGGGAGAGAAAAAAAAGCTTGAGTATCGATCTTTTGACACGAGTATCAAGCGATATCGATACCAGCATTGGTATCGATATTATTGATATTTGGATCAACTTGCTCACCTCTAGTAGCAGCTCAGCAGGGAACAGAACAGAGCCAGGATCACGGGTAGGTAGAGGTGTGAAAAAATCGATTTGGCAATATATCGCGATTTTCGGCCGCCCAATATAATATTAATTTTTCAGCTCCTAATATCGATTTTTTTTCAATTTTTTTCAAAAACACTAATAATAAACAATAAATAGGTTGTTTTGAAGCAAATAGTTTTGACTCAATTTGTCCTCTGAATGATCAATATCATCTGATGAACATATACAGCAACTTGATTTTTCATCTCTACTTTTAATTTTGATATTAACTGGGTCGTATCTTGACCAAAGTATCCTGATACATATCATATTGCGAGGTCCTTGCCAATACTCACCCCTACGGGTAGGTGGACGGACAAACCCACAGACGAAACAAGAGGACAAATTAACATATGGACCGTAGACCGAGAGGGAAAAGACAAGACTTATATACAAAAAGGAGCAAACGAGAGGCAGGTGGAGACAATCTGGAGGATTTACAGAAGGAAGTGACAGTGAACACCACGAAGATGAGACAGACCTTCAAAATAAAACAGGAAACAACGTTAACTAAAGACAAGGAGGTGAAGATCAAGAAACCAAACTTAGATAACAAAGAAGGCATATGATACCTGACCCAAACCAAGACATTTGGACCCTTTTATCTCAGAAAAAAAGTAGATATATTATATTAGGTAAACATCTACTTTTAGTTTTCTAGTCTAGTATTCTTTTATTTATTTTATTTATTCTTTCTTTATTCTTGCTTCCTTTTTTTAGCAGATAGCTGGACTCCATAATACATTTGTCCTTCGGTAACAGTGCCAGATTTTACCCAGCAGCACTGCTGTACCTGAATATTCAGCTTGGTTTTCTAATTTGAGACTTGGATATTATCTTCATGATTGTTTTTATTTTACCTTCATAAGAGTCTTTGGGAGTTTTTTCCAGAGCGTACTGAAGTTAGACCACCACCACCAACATTGGTGCTGCGAACATCTGGATCTCACCTTCAGGTTTGACATCTGCATATTTATTTTTTGTCTCTACAGCAGCCATTCCCAAACTTCAGAATACCAAGGCCCAATTTGAAATGTGAAAAATCTCTGCAGCCCACGAAACCTTTATTCACAACTGTGATCAAGATTCAGGACTAGAAGCTATGTTCTTATGTTAATGTGAGGGGTCAACAAATAAGGTGACACTTGTCATATTAAGTTAAAATGACAGTAGAATAACACTTAACTGGTTTGTTTTATTACTTCTTAATGTTTTTAAATCATGTTGTTAATATTTTACAATAATTAAAAACATATTTTAAATAGATTGCGGATATAAAACACATTTGTTTAATTTTAATGACCTCTCACGGCCCACCTGCAGTCCCGCGACGGCCCACCAGGGGGCCGCGGCCCACACTTTGGGAATCACTGTTCTACAGGTTTACAGCAGCTATTCAGTTTTCTTTATAAATCTTCAATGAGCACATGAAAGTTGTATTTGCGTCCCTATCGACAAACCTTCAGTGTCTAAAGTGAGAAGATCCTGGACTGGAAACAACCGCAGACCTTCAGTAGAGGGTAAAGAACATGGAAGCAGAAACTGTGGCGAAGCATCCACAGAACTAGATCAGGTCTTAGATATTAATGATGAAACAGATGCTCCCTCTGTGTCTGATGGCAGTAGTTTGAACATCTGGAGCTAACCTGGACAGAAGAAGGTCCCTGTCAATTCTGTCTAAAATAAAAAATTCTGGACTGCAACCAAACGTTTGTGTTCATTCCTCCATGTTCCATCAGATCTGCTCCATGTGTTCACTGTCCTGCTGTTCTCTAGCTGGTTACTGCAGTGCTGCTCCATCTAGTGGCTCAGATGTGTAATGACAACAGAAAGTCTGTTCCTTGATTATAAACCAAAGCCATTTCTGGGTCACGTAAACCAGACAATAAAATATTAAAAACAAACTCAGTTCCGTGGCCTCTTTGCTAAAATTGAAATATAAAAAAACAGGCTTTTTTTGGGGGGGGGGGGGTTGTGTTAGATTAAAAAACGAGAAAAAAAAAGCACTTTTTAATTTTTTTAAATTTTTGATTGACAATCAAAAATTGAAGAAAAAAACAAATAATACACAGATAATTAAGGATTGATAAAATTACAGAACTTTTAAAAAAATATATGAAATATGAAAAAAAAAAGATTAAAAAACAGAAAAAAGTCACTTTTTAGCATTTTGATTTTTTGATTGACAATTGAAAAAGAAAAAAAACAAGTGATACACAGATAATTACAGATTGGTAAAGTTACTGAACTTTAACGTGGACATTTTCATTTTAAAGTTCTCCCAGACGGAGGATTCAACAGAAACAAGGTTATTTGTAACAACTGACAAGTTGAACTCCCCGTTAAAAGTTTCTGCTGTTACCTCAGAAATTACCTGTTTTAATGTTCTGATTGTGGCTCAGGATTTTGTAGGAAGACTATTTTATTTTTTATAAAAACAGGATGACATTAATGCTCTGGCAGTGGCAATAAGCTTTATTCTATTTTACATTTTTTAAGATGAGATTTACACTAAATATGTGTTACTGACAAGTGCTGATGTTAAAAGTGTTTGAACAACAAATGTTATGACACTTTAGTTCATATGGCAGCAGAACATTTAAATAAAAGTGACCTTTACACTACTTTTGAATTCATTATTTGATTTTCCGTATACAATGCGATTAATCGGGATTAATCAGGGAAATCATGCGATTAATCGCGATTAAAAAAAGCCCTAATCTTTACGCATTTAAAAGTTGGCCTGGAGCAGCTTCCTTTTATATCCTGACACAAACTTCTGGCAGCAGAAAGAAACTACAGTTTAAAGGGAGGCCACAATGATCAGAGCAGATGTTCAGGACCATCTTGTTGCTTCACTGGTGTTAGAAGTGTTGCAGGAAGTCCACATTCATGCTGTATCAGGACTGCAGTTTTCAGGTTTTGTCAGGTTTGGAGGACTTACAGTGAAAACAGCTGACAGATGGGGGGGGGGGGGGGGGGGGGGGGGGGGGGGGGGGGGGGGGGGGGGGGGTTGAGTCCTGATAATCAGAGCAAACTGATGTCCATGTGTCAGAGAGAGCAGGTACTTTACTGACATTAATAAAACATCTGGATATAAACCCACCAGCGATCACAGCTTCTGACAGAAAAGAGACACTTGGAAAGTGAAAACAGATCCGGCGTAGCGGCGCGATTAAGGGATTTGTTCTGCTTGTTAAGTCGCTATGCTTCTGGCTTATTTGTTTGGCAAACAATGTTCCAAACCGACCGACAGACGGCCGACAACAGCTGTTCACCGCTGACGCTGCAGCGACTGCAACCCCCACTTCAAAATGCCTTCAAGACTGGGGGGGGTGATCAAGGAACCAGCGTTGGCACATTGAGCTCATGACTGGGGAAACCCTGATTTTATATGGCAGCTTTTTATTGCATCTGTTGTAGAAATAACAGCAGCATTAACAACAGCATCCATAAACGGTGATTACTGGTGTCCAAGCAGCTTCGCAGCATCTGTGGCTCACAGCTGAAAGGCTTCAGCAGCGCCCCCTATCAGTGAACGTTTACCACTGCCACGTCAGGAGGATCCACTTAGTTTTTTTAACTTGTACATCAGAAAATATTGGCCATGGCGCTTTTAAGAGCCTTTAGTTGTCATTGACCCATAACTTTAGAACAGCTCCACAAGTCACAGTTTGTTTTTTAGACACGTTGCCCATCAGATTTTCATATTTCATTATGAACACGCCCATAAAGTTTCATGAACATCATTCATTCTCACTTGTATGAAATATTACCATTGTAGACGCAATTTCATGTAGCCTAGTGTGCTTGCTAATGTTGTAGATTACGAGTATCTTTGGGCCACACCCACATCCACTTTGATTGGCATGTATCTTTTAAATTCTTTTTAATGCTTAGTAAAAATAAGCAACAATTTTTTTTAAAGGAAATTGAAGCTGATATTTTAATGGGAACAAATGTCCTCTGCTCTTCTTTAAAGAGTCAGCCATTTGACACTTTAGGTACTCGGGGTGAGTATTGGCAAGGTCCTTGCAATAAGATATGTATCATGATACTTGGGTCACGATACGGTATTATCACGGTATCGAGATATATTGCAATATTCTACCCCGTTTATATCAGAATTAAAAGTAGAGATGAAAAATCAAGTTGCTGTTTATGTTCATCAGATGATATTGATCATTCAGAGGACAAATTGAGTCAAAACTATTTGCTTCAAAACAACCTATTTATTGTTTAATATTAGTGTTTTTGCACATTTAAATAACTGTTACAACATTTCCTAAAAATATATATCGATATTAGAAGCTGAAAAATCGATATTATATTGGGCGGCCGAAAATCGTGATATATTGCCAAATCGATTTTTTTTTTCACACCCGTAGTTGTGAACCACCAACATTAACCACAGTCCAGGACTGTGCTGGTTTGGATATAGATGCACCAGGTAACGTTTTGTACTGCGAGCTGTAGGGGTGAGTATTGGCAAGGACCTCACAGTATTATCACAATATTGCGATATCACAATATATTGCGATATTCTACCCAGTTAATATCAAAATGAAAAGTAGAGATGAAAAATCAAGTTGCTGTATATGTTCATCAGATGATATTGATCATTCAGAGGACAAATTGAGTCAAAACTATTTGCTTCAAAACAACCTATTTATAGTTTATTATTAGTTTTTTTTGCACATTTGAGTAACCATTACAACATTTCCTAAAAAAAATCGATATAAGGAGCTGAAAAATCGATTTTATATTGGGCGGCCGAAAATCGCGATATATTGCCAAATTGATTTTTTTCACACCCCTATTAGGTACTGCATAAAACTAACAACCTTGCATAAATGTGCCAGTAACCTCCTTCTTAAGACAATCATGAATTAGACAAGGGGTGTCAACCCTGGTCCTCAAGAGCCACAAACCTGCATGTCTTAGATGTTTCTCTGCTTCAGATCACCTGATTCACATGAACGGATCATCATCAGCTGGTCATCCAGGTATGCACAAGTCTGTCAACGACCCATTCAGTGAAGCAGGGAACCATCTAAGACTTTCAGGGTTGACCACCCTTAAATCAGACGGTGGGACACCTGGAGGAGCACCACCACTCACGCCAAAGCTACCTGCTTGACACGCTGATGGACAGGGGCTCCAGTCGCTGTACGGGCTGACAACGCAGTCTCGCCTGCACGGGAGCAAACAGGGTCGGACGGTGTCTGGGCGAAGACTCTCCGGACACCTGGAAGCACATCATCGACACACTGAGTGACACGCAAACAGGGTACTCTCGAAAATCTGATGAATTCCCAGAAGTCCTGGGTCAGAACCAAAGTCACCAGGCAACGAAGTGAGAAGTTTTACATGTTCTTTTATCTGGTGTCAAGAAGAGACTGTTAGCAAAAATTGATAGAAAGTTTAATACAAGGTTTAATATGCCATGCAGAATATTTAATCGGCCGAGTGGTACACTCTCTTAACATCAGACATGCTGTTGATTGTCTCAGTCAAGGAGCAGAGATGTTAATCAAATATGTTTGTCTGAGATGCCTCCCACATCTCAGGAGCCAGGAGGGTCAGAGCTGTGACAACAAACTGCCAAATACAAAATCTGAGGATGCAGAAATCTGAGAGACAGGACTTGCATCCTGTTTTGAAACAAGCCAGGTAAGGGTTCACAAAATTTTAAAGCTATTTCTTGAATCCTAACAGAAGGCTGCTTGGAGACTCTGGATGTGCCTGACTTCAGTACCAGATCTTTTTGAGAGACACACAGATGAGCTTTTTCCACCAAAGTTGTTCCAGTGCTGGTTCATAGATCAACTTCTTTCCATGTTTTTGTTGTTAGGATGAATGATCATCTTAGACACAACTGGGAGGTCATGGGTATACAGATGTTGTAGTTCTGCTGCACTGACGTAGGAATGGTAGCTGCTCTAAAACAGAGGTCTTCAACCCTGGTCCTCGTGACTCCTTATCCAGCAGGTTTTAGATGTGTCCCCTACTTCTTCACACTCTGATACAAGTGGCTGTGTCATCAACAGACTTGTGCAGACTTTGAGGACAACCTAATAAAGACCATTAATTAGGATCAGGTGTGTTCAAGCAGAGAAACATGCAAAACCTGCTGGATAGGGGGTCACGAGGACCAGGGTTGAAGACCTCTGCTCTAAAACATAATAAGTCTTAAGCGTGGTAGGTCGTACAATAAGACAAATACAATCTCAGTCGAACTTTCTCCCTGTGTCATCACTGATTTAACAGTAATAACCAAAAAAAGGAAAAGAGGAAAGAGAAAAAGCACTCTAATGATTTAATGATTTCAAATTGTTGGGCTGCTATATGACTTTATCATTCTCCTACATGACTGTGGAGGAAGTACATCACCACAGCGTTTCAATCAGGTCTGGACCTTAACGGCACCAGTCCTTAAACATCCAGATAATTCGGCTGAGCTGAAAGTGCTCCGTGCATCCTAAAGAGCTCTTGTCCAAGGCTTTGACGTGGAAGAAACAGAAGAAGCTGAAATCTAAAGTGAACAGGATGTAGGAAATGTTCCAGCTCTGTTATTCTGGCGTGTGGTGTAATGGGTCATCAGAAAAGCCCGATGCCAACAAGCTGAAAGCAGAGTTTGAGACACTTTGGTCTTGTATTTGCTTCCATGAATACTGGGACAAACATGCACTAAATGTATTCAAGACGTACTAAATATCTTGGTGCATCACTCATTGTTGACCCAGACAGCTGGGCTCTGGTTTGTCTAGAGCAGGGGGGTCCAACCCTGGTCCTCGAGAGCAGCAAACCTCCAAGTCTTAGATGTTTCCCTGCTTCAAGGCACCTGATTTACATGAATGGGTCGTCAACAGACTTGTCCAGACCTAGATGATGAGCTGATGGTGATCTATTCATTTGAATCAGGTGAACTGAAGCAGGGAAACATCTAAGACATGCAGGGTTGCAGCTCTCGAGGACCAGAGTTGACCATCCCTGATCTAGATGTTCATCGTCCTCTCAGTGACTGTAGGGTTTGCTGCTAATGTGGCGGCAAAACAACCTCAAATCATCCACTGCCGTGCTTGACTGTGAGTATGAGGTGTTTCTGTCGTGTCTGGTTTTCTCCAAACATGCTGCTATAGAGGCCAAACATCTCCCCTCTGGAGTCATTTGTCCAGAGGACATTGATCCAGACATCTGCAGGTTTGTTCAGGTGCAGTTTAGTGAACTTCAGTCGTGCTTCCATAGTCTTTCTAGACAGAAGAGTCTTTCTCCTGGAAACCCTTCTAAACCAGCTGTACTTGTTCATGTTTTTTCTAATCGTGCCATCATGGACTTTAACATTTAACATGCTCAGAGAGGTCTGGAGGCTCTGAGATTAAGCTCCTGTCCATTACATGGACGACCCTGGACATCCACTACCAGAAAGACTGACCACTGTCTCGAATGTGAAAAATATTTCTCACTGCAGAGCGTTAAACTCCAAATTGCGTTAATCTCCCCACCTGAGGACCTGAGTTTTCAAACCCATTCAAACTTCTCACGTGGCGTAAAATGACAGGAAGTCTCACTTTTTGGGAGGAACCTGGCCCACGCTGACACGAACGCAGATAACCTTGCGGCTCTGCATCCCCACAGAGCAGGAGGCGTCGTCGCCACGCGTCAGGGCCCCGGACGCGTTGGTGGACGGGATGGAAGAGTCCTCGATGCACTGCCCCCACGGGCCGGTCTGCCAGTGGTACACGGTGCAGGGATGGTCGTTGCAGGTCCTGGCCTCCTGCAGGGCACTGACGTTGGGACACTGGATTCCTCCTGAGGAACAAAAGGACAACGGTAACAGTTCTCCCTGGTCTTACCTCTGCAGAAATGAGTCACTTCACTGGCTACTAATACAGTACTGAGACGCCCTTCAGATCAGCTGCTTGGTCCAGAAGTTAGTGAGTGCAGTGAGCAGCTCTGCTGCACCACGATGCAGACTATAAGGGCCCGATCTTCTGCCAAACCTCCTAAAGCCGCTATTTGGGGATAGCGGGTAGTGGGAGGGGCGTTCCCCCGCAAACAACGCAATCTTCCACCTCCCTAAACCCGCTATCCCACCTGCGCTAACCACTATATTATACATAGGAGTGGTAAACCAATCAGTGCCTCAGTAGCCATTGCCTTTAAGAGCAATGGCTAGCCGCTACCCGCGATCGCAAGATACCGAGTTTGTGGAAAGCGCAAATGACACACCATTGCCACCCCTACAATGTGAATAAGGGAGTCGGCAAAGCGGATAGCGGCTTTAGGGAAGCATAAGATTGCATAGCGGTTAGCAGAGATTCCTAAACCCACAATTTGCGGGTAGTGGCTAGCAGCTAGCAGCTAGCGGGAGGTGTACAATCGGGGCCTAAGACTGTAACGAACGCCTGTGCTGCAAGTAACACCATGCAAATTCAAAACTTCTGAACGTTAAGTACTTAAAACTACTTTTCAATTTGGGAAGCCTACTTCCAAATTGTGAGTTAAGTCGAACAAGTCATCAGTCGGTGTTTGAAACTGTGAAAGGGTTTCAGTCACAGGTTCAACCATTCACTCCCCAACCCAGTCAGTCGGGTATTTATGCTCTCACCAGTGACCAGGTCAGTTGCAGGTACCACCCACTACTAATTTATGAATGACTTGGTTTGTAAAACCTTTTTGCAGTCAAAAGTCCTCAGGTCCATCTCACTGTGAGACCCAATGAAGCGTCTAAGTGTTTCAAGTGATTGGCTGGAAAACCCAACCTGGAAGGCGGTGAGCCTGAGTGACTGAAACAGCAAATCTCTACAGTGAACTAACAGTCCATATTCCTTGAAAAGACTGGGTTGTCCACTGTCTTTCTCCCTGTGTCTGATGTCTCGCTCTGCTATCTCTGTGATGGACATGGTATTCCCCACCTTCTGCTGCGTGATAGGCGAGGATGGACCGAACTCGGGTCTGCTTTCCCTCCGTGTTTTTCCCTGAGCAGGTGTGGGAGCAGAGCGACCAGGGGGTCCAGGGGGTCAGGGCGCAGTCCTTCGGGCAAGGCACCTGGCAGATGGTGGGCATCGGGAGGATGGCGTCACGGCAAAACTGTTTTTCCACAAACTCGCCTGGGTGGAAACAAGCAGATTTAGGATGTTAATCGCTGTAATTCCCACCAATCTTCCCCACACGAGGCCATGACCTGCAGGCTGTTGAGATTTAAAGTAAATTAATGGAGGACTGAATACTGCAGAAACATTTTAGAGACGGTATGGAGAAGCTGTAAGCAGGAGTTTCAGATTTTATGTGACATTGCTTAACTTAGTGAGTAATTGAAGCAACACAGCGACAGTCTTTAACATCGTGCACGCACCATACGAGACAGACTACTGTCTGAACCTCGGGTCATGGAAATGTACCAGACGGAGGCTGACGGGCCCGTTATTAAATTCTGCCACATCACGGGGGAAGATTAGCCCTCACACATTCAGCGCTAATCGAAAAAGGAGGGCAGGCTAAATGCGAGATGGCTAGTGGGAGCGGGCCGAGCTAATCTAATTTACCAGTACGCTACAGAAGAGAGCCAACACCACTTAAGCTCTTTCCTTCCATCGTGTGAGAGGCACTCAGAAGATGGAAGGAACGTGAGAAGTCAAATTGATGAGGATAATGCCGCCTCGAGCAGTTCTGTGTTTTATCCAGTGGAGTGAAAGTGAAGGATTACAGGAACTGAAGAGGCAAAAGATGATGTGATAACTGACGCTAGACTGAGGAATCATCTCTGGGAAGTAGATGTCCACCGATGAGAGCGAGTGCTCTTTGAGGACCCTCCAACCCCCTGACCTGGGGAGCGCCGTTACGTCAAATCTGCCGTCTCTACTCACCGTCGCTGGTTACACACTGGACTTGGGGAATTTGAGTTCCTGGTCCACATTCCCTGTAATTATCAGGGACGCACTCCTCCAGTTTAACCACCAGCCACTCGAAGCAGCTGGGGTCTTCACATGGGATTGCCTCCACCAGGTGGGGGCAGTTCCCCGTCCCACCTGTGGGCTCGTTGACGATCCTCCTCTTCCTCATTTTGAAACCTGTCAAAGAAGAACAGGAGAAACTAAGAGAGACTTCCACAACTCAACCGTGGCATGAAATGTATTATTCTTTAACATTTTCATGAATGAACCAAACTTCCCAAGCAATTCACAGAACGTTCTTTGGATGACCAAAGTCACAAACCAATACATTTGTAGGCGTGGCCCAAAGGTTCTCTTTAGCCTGGTGTAATGATCCAAACTAGGCAAGAGCTGCTGTGGGAGGACACCAAAGTGGAAAGTTTCACGAATGGGAGGAGTTGTTAGAGCCACTTAACTGTGGTCTGCTACAGCAGCAACTCTGCTCGGACTATTGGGGGGTCTATTCTACTTTTGTTTGGGGTTTTTTTGTATGAAAAAGATCAGAACTTGGCAATTTTGCAACTTCCACAAAATTGCAACTGTTGCAACCATGAATAACATCTTTATGTGATATTATTGCAACTTTCTGTCTGAAAATCAAAAAGATTTGCTGTGAAGTCACAAGTTTCGTGACATTTTGCTTAATACAACAATGTTTTGTTTCACAAAATCATGAGTTTTTCACATCAAATCACAAAATTGTGACGTTCCAAGAGATAGTCTTGATTTTTTTGTTGTAAAATCTTTTTTATATAAAACTCATGTTTGCTGAAAAATCAACAAAGTTGCAACTTTTTTACATAAAATATAAAATCTTCCAAAATCCACGACATTTTGACATCTTTGAAATCTTTGAAATCTTTGATATCTTAATTTTGTGCCATAAAAATCAGATTTTTTTTTTGTTGTCAAAAATCCCAATCAGAAATTTTAAGAAAAAAAATCATTTTTTTAAATTTATGAAATATAAAAGTCACAGATTTTTTTTTTTTTTTTTTTAATTTCTGATCGGGATTTTTGCCAAAAAAAAAAAAAAAATCTAACTTTTTCCTTAAAATTGCGACTTTTGCAGATTTGCATGTTTTTGTTGTAGAAATCCAGTTTTTTTAATAAAACTGCAAAGTTTGCAACATTGCAAGAGATAGTCTTGATTTTTTTGTTGTAAAATAATTTTTATATAAAAATAACATTTTTGCTGAAAAATCAACATAGTTGCAATCTTTTGCCATAAAATTTAAAATCTTGCAAAAATACATGACTTTTTGACAGCAAATCTTAATTTGTGCCATAAAAATCACAGATTTTTATTTGGTCAAAAATCACAATCAGAAATTTTATAAAAATCACAGATTTTTATAAAATTTATAAAATATAAAAATCACAGATATTTTTTTTAAATTTCTGATCGACATTTTTGACAAAAAAAAATCCAAACTTTTACTTAAGATTTCGCCTTTTTCAGAATTGCACGTTTTTGTTGTAAAAATCACAATTTCTTTAAATAAAACTGCAAAGTTTGCAACATTGCACCTTTGTTGTAAAAAATAAAAATAATTCATAAAATCAAATATTTCACAAAATCATGACTTTTTGGCATCAAATGTAAATTTTGTGCCATAAAAATTGCACATTTTATAAAACGGTGACTCTGACGAAGAATCCCAACTTTTTGTCTTGTAATTTGGAATGGGATTTTACATTTTTGCTGTAAAAATTGTGAATTTTTGAAAAACGGTCATTCTGTTGAAAGGAAACCCTCTTGATAGCTGCATGGTTGTATTAAACTCATGACGGCACAAAAGCAGAAATTTTCATACTTCATGTCAGGACAGATAAACCTGTTTTATGCCCACATGGTTCTCTTACTATTAAAACAGAAGACGCTGGTAATGTACCTGCCACAGTGAGCTCCTACCTTTCCTCACAGCCTGGTCTTTCTTGGTTGTCTGACAGTTTTCATAGGTGCAGGGTCCCCAAGCGCTCCAAGGAGACACCTCACACTGGACCGGACAGCTTATATGGCACAGCTGGGTGGTGTTTGGAGGAAAACCCTGACACAGGTCACTGTTCACCGGCCGCAGAGCTGTGGAGTAACAGAGAAGATCCTCAGTACACTGATAAACGGACTCCTACATCCTGAAAGGTCCTTCAGTGTTGCAGCCAGATGTTCTTGTCTTCTATCAGTCTGTTGTGGAGGGTTCAGTCCTCTCTGCAGTCATCTATTGAGGAAGAGCTAGAGACTTGAAGAAACTGAACTGGTGAAGAAGACTGGTTCTGATCTGGAGATGATGGAGCTGACTGATCCATCAAATGAGGAACCTCATGGACAACCCTGAACATCCTCTACACAACACAGAGGTTAAGCAGGAGTTTCTTCAGTCAGGGACTAATCTGCCCAACCTTTGACATCTGGCCTGTGTGGCATTTTCACTGTCAAGTGTCATGTGAGCCAGATGTGTCACAAAGTTCATGAACCGGGCCAAATCTGGCTCTTGGCGTGTGTTGTTTGGGCCAGATGTGGCCCAGATTTCATAAGCTAGTTTTAACATGAGACACGGCAAGGGCTGTGAGGGCACTCCCATGATGCACTGGTGTCTTCCCTCACTGCTGCCACGTGTTTGGTCAGGAGGTGGGGCTGCACCTCGTATAGGTTTAATGTGATTAATGGGGGGTGGGCGGAGTCAGTGCTCCTCAGAACCACTGCTGATCTCAGCTATGAGTTGGTGTTACAAAACTAAGCTGAACTGAGACTCCCGGAGGAAATAATATCGTTCCACGAGGAGCTTTGTGATGCCTGTGGAACGGGAGCGCTAATGAAATTCATCTGTGGACACGGGGTTGCAGGCTGTCACATGTGCTAGCGTTCAGTGAATCAGCCCAGACAGCAGCTTTAAGGATCCACAGGGACCAGATAAATTATGTGATACTCCTGTGGAACCAAATTCATTTGGCAAAAAATGTGATTTGATCTCCATGTAAGTCACATATCTCTTCACCTCCATCTCCAATCCCCTGTTCAATTCTTAAAGGGTTTTATGTTGTTGATGTGTAAATGACTTATGAATAAATAAATATACAGTGGTACCTCTACTTACGAACGTTTCTACATACAAAATTTTCAGGTTACGAAACGCATCAACGGGAAAATATTGCCTCTAGTTACGAAAGAAATTTCAGGATATGAAAGGCAAAATCCAGTAGAGCTGCTACTCGCAGCTCCCAGAGTTTACCGAACGTAAACATAGCTGTCGGCTCTGTATCTCGGTTTGAAAGGGGTGCGTCCAAACTGCTCTGCCATTGGCTATCGCTTAGCATCTTCCTGGCATCCCATTGGCTATCGCTTAGCATCTTCCTGGCATCCAATTGGCTAAGAGGACCCCTTGTCTGTATGAGCGTAACCTGGCAACCCAGGTAAACAAACAATTTTTACCTCCACCAAGGAGGTAATGTATTTGCCAGCGTTTATCTGTCTGTCTGTCTGTGTACAAGATAACTGAAAAAGTTATGGATGGATTGAGATTTTCAGGAGTTGTCAGAAATGTAAAAAGGAAGAACTGTGATCTGGAAGAAATCCTGGATTCTGGATCACTTTCAAGTTTTCGATAATTGTTGCGCTTGGAGTGCTTTTTTAGTTCTAACATGTATTTCTTACAGGTTGTCATGTCATTTCATGTATTATTTATAATTTATTACAAAAAATATGTTTGAATTTTAGGGGGGCTTGGAACGGATTATGACATTTACATGGAAACACATCTCTACTTACAAAAGTTTGAGGTTACGAAACTACCAGAACCAATTAATTTCGTAAGTAGAGGTACCACTGTATGTGGAAGCATTTTAAGTAGAAAAACAAGAACAAACCTCAGGTGGGAAACTTCTGGATGGTTGCCATTGTTGGGACTAGTATTGTTCTGATACCAATACTGATACCGATGCCACTATTGGTATCGGTATCGGTGAGTACGGGAGTCCAGGCATAATGTTTCTTCAGAGTACAAAATGCTTTAAAAATAACTTAAACTCAGTAGGAATCTAATGAAAACAATAAACAGTTCTTGAAAAATAGCCACATGATAAAATGTACCGCTGCTTATTCAAAAGCCAGAAAAAAGTAAGAATAAAAGAGTTTCTTTACGAATGTGTCATTACTTCTGTTTTGTATCAAGGCATCTGCGACTATGAAGAAAGCGTGACGAGGACACATCAGGGGTTTCTGGGACTTGTCCAAAGACCACTGGGTATTCCTCCCAAAAAAACTCAGCTTTTGTTTAATTAGTCCACAAAACCTTTTTCCTGAAGGGATCTTGGGTTACCAAGGTGCTCTTTCAGAGTCAAAGACCTCAATGACGACCAGAGATCCAGGTCCAGGACCAAATAATGATGCTCCCTCCACCATGTTTCACAACCAGGATGAAGCTCTTTCATTCACTGAAGCTTTGCAGATTGTCAAGGTGCAATGGCTGCTTCGGGAAGCAGTCGATGGGGTGGACTTCCAGCCTCTTCGGTCACTTCTGTTTGATAGACTCACAATCAGAGATGTTTGGGCTCTTCTATGCTTCATTGAGGATTCTGCATCATGTCTTTTCAGTCACTTTGTCTGGAAGTCCACTTTTAGGAGAAGCAGCAACGGTATCAAACCGTTTCTAGACAGCTTGTCCAACCGGGGGACACTTGGACTTTCTTTCACAGGGGAGAAGGTTCAGAGGAGGGGGACAGTTTGGTCTCTGTGCTACTGGAAGGGAAGTTTACTCACCAGGTCCAAAGATCTCCAAAACTGTCGGGAGAACTTTTCAATTATTCTCTATTTTGATAAATATTTGACAGATTTTCCACATTCTCCCATGAAAACGACCCTTTTCTCCACACCACCAGTAGCAGTCTGAAGTTCCTGAGTGTTCTGCACCATCACTGCTGCTTGTTGATGCCAGATAAGTTCTGAGATGAAAGTTGTGACTGGACTCGACCAGATGCAGACTTTGAATCTGAACCAGTACTTCAGTTGCAACCAAAGAAGTTTGAAGAACTTGTGAATCCACGATGAGATGCGTCCTTTGTGTCTTGTTAAAGCCTGAAATTCTTCAGGGTATGTCTTCAGAGATCTATGGCTCAGATTGGCAGACCCAGGTAGCAGACACCTTTGGGTCAAACCCGGGCTACTTTTGGTATCAGGACTCAGTTGCAGCACTGACTGGAGCTACGTGGGCCAGACATGACTCAGGGTTCAGACATGAGTTCTAGGGTGAATTCCAATTCCTCTCTTAACCCTCAATCTCAACCGTCGCCCTTAACCCTCAATTTTTGGCCCTCAATCTAAACCCTTGAAAGTAAGTGTAAGGGTTATCTTGTGACTTAGAAATGGGACACCCCTTGAGTGCAGTTACGTCTTCAGACTGAAATGTATCAGAGCCCGTGTTGTCTCTGTATTTCATGAAGTGAAACAGGGATAACATTGAAAAGAGCGCTGTATATTCTCTAAATAATATTAGCAAATAACACAATATAGGATACATTATTCAGTCCATCGTTGCTACCCAACAAGGTATACAAGTAACGTGAAGCCAACCGGGACCGCTGACCAGGACCAGGACCGCCGGTCCGGCAGCAAACATCGTAAAGTAAAAAAATAAATGTTACGCAACAACGATGTTAATCCATGAAAAAAATCTCAAACAAAGACAATAAGATGGTTTCGTAACATTTATATATTTAAGATATACGAAGATTTTTTTTTGTCACCATCCTTTTCAAAGATGTCTTAGCTAAATTACCCAGTGCCTTCTGGATAGCCCTTACTTCCAACGGTGGTGTTGGAAAATCTCAATTTTGAGGGCGATACAGCCCTTAAACTCGTCCCTCAATTTGACGTTCTAAGAATCGGGACACCACTTGCACTTAGTGGGAGCGTGCATTTTTGAGATTGAGGGTTGAGATTGAGGGTTAAGGGAGAAATTGGAATTCACCCCTAGTCTGGGATACGGCAAGTTGGACTCTGGGTCATGTGTGATGGATGCGTGAGCAGGTTTAGGCAACACCCACCTTGACTCAGTGCAATGAGCCAAAGTCAAATGTGGGCCAAAGAAAACTGCAGTTTTAACCAGGTTTGGGCCAGTCTGTGCCATCTGGGGGTGCTTCTTATTAAAAGCAAACATCAAGTATCTGAGTGTCTTTTATCAAGTGAAGTAGCTGTAAACCACACCTCCAAAACCTTTCCATTAAATGGACTCCAGGTGTTCAAACTATTGACTATAAATAGCTTTTGTGGAAGTTATTAATCCTCATCTGTTCACCTTATCAGCATCAGAACATCATCCCAATGGGGAAGCACGGCGGAGGGAGGGTCATGATTTGGGCTTGCTTTGCTGATTCTGAGTGACTGAAAGCACTTGATTGAAGGTTCGACAGCCAATCAAATTCAAGGGCTCTCTCACTTTCCTCCAGCGCCGTGAATGACTGACGGCTGTGTTCAATAACGTGGCTCCGCCCTCATCTTAAACGCACTGTTCGTGCCCAGAACTGTGACCTAGATGGAGATCCGATCATCTTATGGAGAATAAAAGCAGAAACTGACACAACTGTCATTACAAATGCAGAATAAGACCCAGAATGATTCAGAATCAGAGGAAGTGGGAGGATCTCACCTTCTTTATTCCTCAGTGAGATGGCGTTGGTGGGTGTATCAGCGCCGGACAGCACGCAGTAGACCTCCCGGGTCTGGATCCCTCCTCCGCACAACCCCGTCTGGTTTCCACGTCGACGGTCCTGCTGGCTAAGCAGGGCGTCCACCCTGCACTCTGTCCACTCTGTGGTCTTCCAGTTGTAGCTGATGGCAGACGTGGACATAAACAGAGTCAGCATAAGGAGGAGAATATGACTTTAGGCCACGCCCTCTCTCATGACACAACTGAAAAATAATCCAATCAGTGTTCTTGTTCAACTAATTTCAAGATTACAGTACGCAAACCCTTTATTGGTTGGCCTCATATTTGCATTTCTAGAGTACTTACAACCCCAAACCACCATTTTCCCACCACCATGAGGTGTTTCTGCTGAAAGACTGTTCGTTTATCTCCAAACATGATGCTGAGAATTAAGCCAGACATCTAAACTTTGGTCTCATCTGTCTACAGGACGTTGTTCCTGAAGTCTTGTGGTTTGTTCAGGTGCAGATGCAACGCTTCCTAACAAAATGCGTCAACCTTGGGACCTGAACTTCATTACTTTTTCGTACTTACACAGTGCATGGTGGGACTGCATCCGCCTGGGGGGTGCACGCCTCTTTCTCCTCCAGGGTTGGACACTCTGCTCCCCCGCCTATCGAGAACTGGCTCACTTTCCTGGTGCGGGTGCGCTCCCCGTCGGGTCTGCTGGGGTCGAAGCAGTCTTTGGAGCAAGCGGACCACTCGGACCACTCGGTCACGTCGCAGTCTTTGGGAACGACGCAGGCTTGGAAGGTCACGGGCAGCGTCTCCTGGGAGCAAAGGCTGCAGAAGACGAAACATGCAAACACCAGATATGTCATCATTTATCGGGCGAAAGCTGGTTCTGAAACCAGATGTTTTATTTTCTGTTAACGCGCTACAATGCTACAGAGGCTTGGCTCTCTGCTGATGAGCTACAATGCTACAGAGCCTTGGGTTTCTGTTAACGTGCTACAATGCTACAGAGGCCTTGGTTTTCTGTTAACATGCTACAATGCTACAGAGCCTTGGTTTTCTGTTAATGCGCTACAATGCTACAGAGCCTTGGTTTTCTGTTAAAGCACTACAAATCTACAGAGGCCTTGGTTTTCTGTTAATGCGCTACAATGCTACAGAGGCCTTGGTTTTCTGTTAATGCACTACAATGCTACAGAGGCCTTGGTTTTCTGTAAATGCGCTACAATGCTACAGAGGCCTTGGTTTTCTGTTAAAGCGCTACAATGCTACAGAGGCCTTGGTTTTCTGTTAATGCGCTACAATGCTACAGAGCCCTGGTTTTCTGTTAAACCGCTACAATGCTACAGAGGCCTTGGTTTTCTGTTAATGCACTACAATGCTACAGAGGCCTTGGTTTTCTGTTAAAGCGCTACAATGCCACAGAGGCCTTGGTTTTCTGTTAACGCACTACAATGCTACAGAGGTCTTGGTTTTCTGTTAGTGAGCTACAATGCTATAGAGCCTTGGCTTTTTGTTAACACGCTACAATGCTACAGAGCCTTGGTTTTCTGTTAACGCCCTTCAATGCTACAGAGCCTTGGTTTTTTTCTGATGCTAAATGCGCTACAATGCTACAGAGGCCTTGGTTTTCTGTTAACGCGCTACAATGCTACAGAGGCCTTGGTTTTCTGTTAACGCGCTACAATGCTACAGAGCCTTGGTTTTCTGTTAACGCGCTACAATGCTACAGAGCCTTGGTTTTCTGTTAACGTGCTACAATGCTACAGAGGCCTTGGTTTTCTGTTAACGCGCTACAATGCTACAGATGCCTTGGTTTTTCTGTTAACGCGCTACAATGCTACAGAGCCTTGGTTTTCTGTTAACGTGCTACAATGCTACAGAGGCCTTGGTTTTCTGTTAACGTGCTACAATGCTACAGAGCCTTGGTTTTCTGTTAACGCGCTACAGTGCTACAGAGCCTTGGTTTTTCTGTTAACGCGCTACAATGCTACAGAGGCCTTGGTTTTCTGTTAACGCGCTACAATGCTACAGAGCCTTGGTTTTCTGTTAACGCGCTACAATGCTACAGATGCCTTGGTTTTCTGTTAACGCGCTACAATGCTACAGAAGCCTTGGTTTTCTGTTAAACCGCTGCAATGCTACAGAGCCTTGGTTTTCTGTTAACGCTCTACAATGCTACAGAGGCCTTGGTTTTCTGTTAAACGCGCTACAATGCTACAGAGGCCTTGGTTTTCTGTTAATGCGCTACAATGCTACAGAGGCCTTGGTTTTCTGTTAAAGCGCTACAATGCTACAGAGGCCTTGGTTTTCTGTTAAAGCGCTACAATGCTACAGAGGCCTTGGTTTTCTGTTAATGCGCTACAATGCTACAGAGGCCTTGGTTTTCTGTTAATGCGCTACAATGCTATAGAGCCCTGGTTTTCTGTTAAAGCGCTACAATGCTACAGAGGCCTTGGTTTTCTGTTAAAGCGCTACAATGCTACAGAGGCCTTGGTTTTCTGTTAATGCGCTACAATGCTACAGAGGCCTTGGCTTTTTGTTAACGCGCTACAATGCTACAGAGGCCTTGGTTTTTTGTTAACGCGCTACAATGCTACAGAGCCTTGGTTTTCTGTTAATGCGCTACAATGCTACAGAGGCCTTGGCTTTTTGTTAACGCGCTACAATGCTATAGAGCCTTGGCTTTTTGTTAACACGCTACAATGCTACAGAGCCTTGGTTTTCTGTTAACGCGCTACAATGCTACAGAGCCTTGGTTTTCTGTTAACGTGCTACAATACTACAGAGCCTTGGTTTTCTGTTAAAGCGCTACAATGCTACAGAGGCCTTGGTTTTCTGTTAACGTGCTACAATGCTACAGAGGCCTTGGTTTTCTGTTAACGCCCTTCAATGCTACAGAGCCTTGGTTTTCTGATAATGTGCTACAATGCTACAGAGGCCTTGGTTTTCTGTTAACGCGCTACAATGCTACAGAGGCCTTGGTTTTCTGTTAACGCGCTACAATGCTACAGAGCCTTGGTTTTCTGTTAACGCGCTACAGTGCTACAGAGCCTTGGTTTTCTGATAACGTGCTACAATGCTACAGAGGCCTTGGTTTTCTGTTAACGCGCTACAATGCTACAGATGCCTTGGTTTTATGTTAACGCGCTACAGTGCTACAGAGCCTTGGTTTTCTGTTAACGTGCTACAATGCTACAGAGGCCTTGGTTTTCTGTTAACGTGCTACAATGCTACAGAGCCTTGGTTTTCTGTTAACGCGCTACAGTACTACAGAGCCTTGTTTTCTGTTAATGCGCTACAATGCTACAGAGCCTTGGTTTTCTGTTAACGCACTACAATGCTACAGAGCCTTGGTTTTCTGTTAATGCGCTACAATGCTAAAGATGCCTTGGCTTTCTGTTAACGCGCTACAATGCTACAGAAGCCTTGGTTTTCTGTTAAACCGCTGCAATGCTACAGAGCCTTGGTTTTCTGTTAACGCTCTACAATGCTACAGAGGCCTTGGCTTTCTGTTAACCCGTTAACGTTCCGACGGCCCGCCCGCGGGCCGTCAGTCCGAATTTCTGTAGTTTCCGAAACTAAACTGCAATTTACACAGCTCAAATGTTACGTGAGGCACTCATGCGACATATCTTTGGAAAGCTAAGATTCTTGTGATTCAATCAATGTAAAGCATTTCAGGATATAATCATAACAGCAGGTACAATCAATGCCTTTGTCACACCACAAACAAACAAACAAGCAGTTACGAAATCAACGCAACTCACCTTATGAGCGTTATAAAAGTCGTCCGATCAAAAATATTCCCACAAAAATGGTCTGGTTAAACTCACAAAGGTCCAGTCGATCTAATCCAGTAAAGTATTTAGTCCAAAATGCATTATTATACCAGAAAGTATCCACAAAAACGCCACTGGTAGCTGGTCAGTGTTCAGTAACTTCCGTGTTTTTTTCCTGATAAAACGCTTCTTCCTGTGCTGACGTACGTGTGGCTGGTCTCAAAATGGAGGGGGGCTTCTGAGCTTTCGATTGACACCTCATACGGCCATACAGCAGCTTCCCTGTTCTGTTCACACCCTAGAATAGCCAATAAGGGCCAACGTTGAAACGAAGCCATGTCCTAGTTTGCTTCAGGAAAAAACCAGCCAGTTAGAATCAATCGTGCTGATGACTGACGCATTGAATAGCCAATGAAATTCTGAAAACAACGATGTGACGCATGAGGGGGTGGCGATAATGGGGAAACAAAGAAATCCGTGTGTAAATGCTAATTAGATAGTCTCTGTTACGCGCGTCATTGTTGCGCCTCAGCATGGCGCACCAGTGTGGCTTATTTCTCAGCGTGTTTTCAGTTTGGGAGCGTATTTATTGTAGAAAATGGTGAAAAGGACCGTCCAAGAAGGAAGAGGAGGAATTTGCTCGTCGTGAAAGTGACGTGTCAGGAGAGGGGATCAGATAAGATCAGATAACAGAGCGCACGCCTGCGCAGAAGACATTTTCTCCGTTCGGAGAAGATTTTTGCTCTGCATACGTAAGTATTTGACTAAATTGTGACTTATATTACAGCTTATATTATATTATTACGTATATATTGTATCATAATTGGTAGTATTATTCATATTATTATTACGTTTTACTGTATATTTTGACATAAACAAGTTTTACTTTGAATAAATACAAAAGCCTTTGTTTGTGTGTGTGTGTGGGGGGAGGAGTATGTGTGAGTTGTTTGTTGGGGGTGTGTGTGTGTGTGGGGGGGGGGGGGGGTCATTGTGTAAAGTAGTACAATACAGAAAAGATGGAACATTTTGTAAATGACTTATTTCTTTATTTTCACATAATGGGCAGTCATCTGAGGATTCAGATGTGGATTGGGAGCCAGTCAGCAAGTGGTCACATAGAGGGACAAAGGTGCAGATGGACATTGGCAACTGTGTATTCATTTTAAAATGAAAGAATTTTTGTGTTGCACATATTTATGTTTTTGTATATATTTTTTTCATTGTTGTTCCAGGTGTATGGGTGGAGAGGAGCGATCCCTCTGCACCAGAAGGCATTCTGGGAGACCCTCACCGAGCAGCTGGCAGAAGCAGGGTCTTCCTCCACAGCCAGACCTGTCCCACCTCCTGCTCCATGTGGAGCACATCACATACTGGTTTTTATCAGTGGGCAGAGGACTACTGGTAGGCTGAAGTGCAGGCACTGTCATGCTAAAACACAGTTGAAATGCTCCTCATGTGATGTGCCTTTGTGCTTGATACCGACTAGAGATTGCTACAGTGACTGGCATGCTGCCAACCTGTAAATGGTTATAATTGTAAATATGTTCAAATATGTGAATAGTTTGCTGTGTTGTAAAAGATAGTCATTTTTTTATATAAATTACATTTTCCACAACAACACTTGTTTTGACTCTTTTTATATGCAAAATTTAGCTTTATGTTTCAGTAACTTTTTTTCAGCAATATTGATAGTGAATCTGAATGTGGGATAGGATACCTCTAAGTGTCACCTTTCATTAGAGGCCAAGATTATGACTGTACGATGAAGCGTTCAAGAGTTATGTCCTTTTATCCGAGGTATGTGACCATGTTTTATCCAAGTGCCATTTTGGAGTCTCCAAATGTGCCATTTTTGGAAACGCCTAGACATACTCTTACAAAAACGTGTGTAAAATACTCATTTTTAGTGGTATTGTTATCAAATTTGAACTTGCACTAGGTAAGGCTTCATGCTGTGGTCCCATTGTGTTTTCCAGCTAATAAGTCACAGCTGCACTCATCTGCAGACATCTGTTTACAAAACAAATTCAGGCGGAAATAAAAAACTTAAATTTCTGTGTGTTCAAACTTAGATTACTCAATGCTAGTAGCACTTACAGTGATTCTGACAGTTGTGGGAAAAACTTCAGAGTGTTACCTTTCAAAAGAGACCAAAACCATCCATGTGCTACAAACGGTTCAAGAATAGCTTTCAATTTACTTTGGGTATGCCTTGGACAGGCGTTTTATGCAAATTATACAGGAATGTTAAGGGGTTAACGCGCTACAATGCTACAGAGGCCTTGGTTTTCTGTTAATGCGCTACAATGCTACAGAGGCCTTGGTTTTCTGTAAATGCGCTACAATGCTACAGAGGCCTTGGTTTTCTGTTAAAGCGCTACAATGCTACAGAGGCCTTGGTTTTCTGTTAATGCGCTACAATGCTAAAGAGGCCTTGGTTTTCTGTTAACGCCCTACAATGCTACAGAGGCCTTGGTTTTCTGTTAATGCGCTACAATGCTACAGAGGCCTTGGTTTTCTGTTAAAGCGCTACAATGCTACAGAGGCCTTGGTTTTCTGTTAACGTGCTACAATGCTACAGAGGCCTTGGTTTTCTGTTAAAGCGCTACAATGCTACAGAGGTCTTGGTTTTCTGTTAACGCGCTACAATGCTAAAGAGGCCTTGGCTTTCTGTTAAAGCGCTGCGATGCTACAGAGCCTTGGCTTTTTGTTAATGCGCTACAATGCTACAGAGCCTTGATTTTCTGTTAACGAGCTACAGTGATACAGAGGCCTTGGTTTTCTGTTAACGCGCTACAATGCTACAGAGGCCTTAGTTTTCTGTTTATTCGCTACATTGCTACAGAGCCTTGGTTTTCTGTTAACGAGCTACAGTGCTATAGAGCCTTGGTTTTCTGTTAACGCGCTACAATGCTACAGAGCCTTGGCTTTCTGTTAACGAGCTACAGTGATACAGAGGCCTTGGCTTTCTGTTAACGCGCTACAATGCTACAGAGGCCTTAGTTTTCTGTTTATTCGCTACAATGCTACAGAGCCTTGGTTTTCTGTTAACGAGCTACAGTGCTACAGAGCCTTGGCTTTTTGTTAAAGCGCTACAATGCTACAGAGCCTTGGTTTTCTGTTAACGCGCTACAATGCTACAGAGGCCTTGGTTTTCTGTTAACGAGCTACAGTGCTACAGAGCCTTGGCTTTTTGTTAAAGCGCTACAATGCTACAGAGCCTTGGTTTTCTGTTAACGCGCTACAATGCTACAGAGGCCTTGGTTTTCTGTTAATGCGCTACAATGCTACAGAGGCCTTGGTTTTCTGTTAACGCGCTACAATGCTACAGAGTCTTGGCTTTCTGTTAATGCGCTACAATTCTACAGAGGTCTTGGTTTTCTGTTAACAAAGCTACAAGCAGCCATGACTGGACCTGCAGATGTCAGTAGAGGATGCTGGGTGTTTTCTCAAGGGTCAACATCAGGTCTGAAGCCTAATCCTGGTAGCTGATGGAAGTAGGGAACGTTGCGGTTTATTAAATGACCACTAGGGACTGGCTCCAAAGGGGGGAACTTCTTCATTGACCTCCACGTTAAAATGTCCAACTTTACAGCAGAAACAAAAAGCAATTCCGATCTTCATGGCTATATCAGGTCTCCACAACAGCTGAAGGGTGAATTTTTATATACATCACCGAAAAAAATATATATACGGCCACAGATTCCTGAACAGTTAGCGGTAAGAGTTTTTGAGCGACAGCCACATTGTGATGGTCTGTGGTATCAAACGGCTTACTGTCATCACTTTAGCTCCTTAGCGCTTAGCGGTACCTCCTGGACGCCTCCCAGGAAAGGTGTTTTGGGAACGTCCAACCATGCAGAGGTCAAGGGGCAGACGTGCAGGAGAGATTACATCTCTTGGCAGGCCTGGGATCACCTTAGTGTTCTCCTAGGTGCTGTGGTCAGGGGGAGGGAGGTCAGGGCTGTATGGGCTGCTGCCCCAGCGACCAGGACCTGGGTACGCTCAGGTTAATGGGTACTTGGATGGCTGAAAAAAGATTGGCATTGTCACTCCACCTGAATAAGTGCATTTAGATATTTTGAGGCTGAGATGTTCATCAATGTTTTTGAGGTCTTTACAGATCAGAACAGATCAGATGGATCGTCTTGGAAGAGTTTGACAGATTCAGGTGCACAAAATACCAAGTCTTGCCATGGTTTTGGCAGTTTTTGAAACTAATCCAACGTACTGCTGGTAATGACGGAGCAGACTCTTGCTCTGTCTGCATCTGGACTGACTGGTTATTGGTAACTCCCAGAGTGCGCCCCACAGAATACCCCGATGGACGGTCGAATGCTTTCTCCAAGTCCACAAAGCCCATGCAGGTTGGTTGTACAGACTCCCTGGTCCAGTGTTCCACGGCCAGGACGGAAACCGCATTGTTCCTCTAGAATCCAAGGTTGAAGGATCACCCAGACTCGCTTCTCGAGTGCAGGTCCAGACTGTACGTCGGTGATGAAACCGTGATTGGGATGCGCCACGTGTCCTCATGTGATAATTGTTTACTTCCAATATGGCCTCATTTGGATTAAGGTCACTGTTGACATGCTAGTTTCTTATCAGAATATTGTCTTAATCAGATTAATATTGGAGTATCGCTGTCCCTGTAAACACGTCGTATTTCAACAAATGCTCTTCAAAGCTCTCAGCCATCTGTGCATTCAGTAACCTATCACGTGCGTAGGTTGCGCTCTTTTATTCCTGGCATTACAAGCAAATCCGTTAGAGCAGCCTTGATTTCCCTGGGACGTCATTGATGGTGCTCAGTGGCCTCTTTCAGAGTGAGGCAGTCACACAGAGACAGAATAAGGTTATTCATTAACCGAAGAGCAGGGCTCTCTGACTCATGACTCTGACTCTGAGTTCATGAGTGGGTACATGGCATGAATGTCACAACAGAGTATAGTTGCATTAGGCTATAAAATACATATATACATGCATATATGTGTATATATTTGGTGAAATTGACATCTGAGTAGGCGTGAGTAGTGGCAAGGACCTCGCAATACGATATGTATCGTGATACTTGGGTCTGTGGTCAAGTGTCTTGTGTAATTGTTGCATAACTGCCTCACTAGAGACTCACACAATTACTGCCAAAATAGGATACCCAATTATTATTTTTCCCATTACAGATGGACAAACTTGAATGAACATGAGGCAACACCCGTTAGCACCATGGCGTAGCCTGAAGTCAGCCCCCGGTGACCGAGGTCAGGTGGGCGTGCTCCAACCAGGTGCGTGGCTTGTTCATTCCAGCCGTTTTTGGATCATCTGGGTTGGACAGGGTCATCTCCTGCTAATAAATATGGTGGCCATCCAGATGAAAAAAATGGCTTGAAACTGACTATTAAGAAAAGTGCTGTTTTTGTTTTTTTCTTTGTTTGTCTATTTAGCCATGCACTGCTAAGTGCTGAGTCAGGATTGTTTTGGACCAGGCCCGCTAATGCCGGGTTTTTTTTGCGTATAGGTACATAGTCTCTAGGGGTGAGTATTAGCAAGGATCTTGCAATACCATATGTATCATGATACTTGGGTCACGATACGATATTATTGCAATATTGCAATATATTGCGATATTCTAGCCAGTTAATATCAAAATTAAAAGTAGAGATGAAAAATCAAGTTGCTGTATACAGTGATCTCTCGCCAATTCGTGCTTTAAGTTCCGAGGTTTTTGTTATTCGCAGATTTTTCAGAAATATATAATATAATAAAATATCAAGAAAAAATGGCGCAAATTCCGCAAAAATCCACCCCACAGCAGTCAAGAGGCCGCAGCTGCCAGCAAAACATCAAACGATGACTCACAGCCCCCTGTAAGCAACAGGAGAATCGCAGACGGCCCAGAACTCTGGAATCTGAGCTCTGATTGGCCGAGAAGCATCACTCAAACATCACAGGATGTTGTGTGCATTCTCTCACAGCGAAAAAATGTAACAGAAAGACCACAATTGAGCCTTCATCTTGTTTTGCTGCAGTGCCTCGCTACTTTTTCGCGGTTTTTAAAGATATTTTAAACACATTATTTTGTCTCGGGGAGCTCCAACTCCAGTTCGCGGATTTTGATGTTTGCGGGGGGATGGGGGGGTTGTGCGCCAGTCCCCATTAACTGCGAAAAATAAAATAGTTTCGTAACCTGAAACTTTCGTAAGTAGAGACGCGTTTTCCATGTAAATGCCCTAATCTGTTCCAAGCCCCCCAAAAGACTTAAAAAAAATAAATAAATTATAAATAATACATGAAATGACATGAAAACATGTAAGAAATACACGTTAGAACTAGAAAAGCACTCAGAGAGCGCAGACCTCCACTAAACGCAACAATTATCGAAAATTTGAAAGTGATCCAGAATCTAGGATTTCACACCCAAAATGAAATCAGTTCTTCCTTTTCCATCAAAATCCATCCATAACTTTTTGAGTTATCTTGAACACCGAGAGACAGACTGACAGATAAACCCAGAGAAAAACATGACCTCCTTGGCCTCCTAACCTCCATTGTTCATTTACCCTGGTTGCTGGGTTACGCTCATAGAGACAAGGGGCCCTCCTAGCCAATGGGATGCCAGGAAGATGCTAAGCGATAGCCAAAGGCAGAGCAGCTCAGACACACCACTTTAAACTGAGATACAGAGCCGACAGCTATGATTACGTTTGGTAAACTCTGGGAGCTGCGAGTAGCAGCGCTACTGTATTTTTGCCTTTTGTATCCTGAAATTTCTTTCGTAATGAGAGGCAATATTTTCCCGTTGATGCATTTTGTAACCTGAAAATTTTGTATGTAGAGGTGTTCGTAAGTAGAGGTACCACTGTATTAATGTTTTTGGACAATTAATTATTCACAATACGTCTAATATGTGAATAATTTTCATAAAAATCGATATTAGGAGCTGAAAAATCGATATTATATTGGGGGGCCGAAAATCGTGATATATTGCCAAATCAATTTTTTTTCACACCCCTAAGAGGCTCCCCCTTATTTAATGTTCATGTGGTTTTTCTGTGGTGAACCTCATCGTGGGGCCATGAACAACCCACACAGACCTCCTGTGGGTTAGCCCATGAAGGGCCCACAACAGTTCTGCTCTTCTACGGTGTTTTAGATGTCAAAGGTTGCAAGGATCATTCTTACCTCAGAGCTTCAACAGCTCCACTCTTGTGCACACAGGTCACTTCTCTTGTCTGGTACCCAACTTGCAGATCCCAAAACTTTCCTCCAGGGCGCTTCTGCCGGTTCTTGTTCCTCTTCTTCTTGTTCAGCTCTCTGGTTTCTGAATCCTTTCCTTTGCCCCTTTCTCTCAACCTCCCCTTGGCGTCCTGTTTGGCTTTCTCCCTCTTCTCCTTGTTTTTAGCCTTTTTCTCTTGTTTGGGCCGGTCCGCCTGTTGGGACCGCCTGCCTTGTTTCCTGTTGGCTCTGGCCAGTTTCCTTTTGGGGGGTTTGTTACCTTCCCTGGGTAGTTGATCTTCTTCTTTGGTGTTTTTGTCTTCTTCTTTGTGTTGTTTTTCATTGTCTGTGACCTCTTTTTTTGCTCCTAATGACTGTTTATTACTCTCTTTAGGAGGTTTATCACTGTCTCTGGTTTTTTTGTTGCTCTCTCTTGGTGCTTTTTCAGCATGCCTGGCTTGCCTCGGCAGCGGGACCGAGCAGGGGCCCCAGGGGCCCACCCTAAGACCGTAAAGGCTTTCCTCACCATTACAAAGACCCGCGTGACACGTCTGAAACTCAGTCAGATTTGGGCAGGCTGCCCCACCGAACAGCGGTGGTGCAAGGGCAACACGGATCCGGTTCCGTAGGCCCATCCCACAGGTTTTAGAGCATGGAGTCCACGGGGTGAATTCAGACACCACACAGTCCAGAGGACACGGTATGAGACAGGCCTGCTCCAGGCGAGGCTTGGGCTCAAAGTATTCACAGATTGCGTCTTCCGCGGGCTCTCCATCGGCCTTCTGGACGCAGCCCACCTCGCGGGTCTGGATGCCCTCCTCGCCCCGCGAGCACACGGTGGGGCGCTGGATCCCAGCGCTGCGCATCGACACCGGCACGCACTGGTTCCAGGCGCCCAGCTGCCAGCCGTACAGGTCTTTGTGCCAGTCGCACACTCTGAAGCAGCTCTGCTGGTTGTCCGGCCGCTCCGACTGGTCACAGTTGGTGTGGAGGGTGGTCCAGCCCTCAGAGTGGGCGCACCACACCGCTCTGCTCTGGCTGCCTCCAGGACCACACTCGCTCCCCATACAACGACCCCACGGACCTGGAGAAGGTAGGATAACAGCAATTAGGAATAGTGAAACACATGGCCATGTGTTCTCTAATGGAAACTAATAGAGCACAGTCATCGGCAAAAGTGAGGACCTCCTCTTTTCTGTTTTTGAAAACATAATAAAAATAATTTGATTGTTGTGGATTTTAGTGTTAGGCAATTAAAATGTCAGATGAACAAAAAATTAATGGGTCATACACAACCTGCCACAGTGGATCATAGGTGGCCATACATTTTACATCAAATGGCCTTCCTGACGCAACCCTCCTCATTTATCCAGGTTGATGACCGACTCTATGAGAATACTGGTTTAGCACATTGTGATGGGTGGGGCAATGGGGGCAATGTGGGGTTCAGATCCACCAACCTTCCAGTTGGAAGGCAGCTGACTATTACCCACTATGTCATGGCCAGGGATGGAACAGTTATCAGTATTACGGTAAAGCGCAGTAAAATTTTACTCGATAACGATTACCGTTTATGTTTGACTTCATCTCATTATCGCGGTCGATTACCAGGATGTGTAATATCAGCCTCATTCAAGTCTGTGAGCGACTCTTGACTGTGTCTCACGTGAATTTGTAGCTTGTAACATCGGCATCGTAACTTGAGCATGGAGGAAAGTGGTGATAGCACGCAGAACATTTACCAACCCACTAAAATGACGAAATCCAAGGTCTGGATATATATATATACATATATATATATATATATATATATATATATATATATATATATATATATATATATATATATATATATATATATATAAGAATGCAGAGAGACAACTGGTGGAACACAGTTATCTTGTCTGCAGAGCACTTGTTTACATGTTATTGTGATTTGTAGAAGCAACTTGAAGGAGCTTAGGCTAATCAAGCTACTGAGATGTTTGACCAGGAGTAACCTGGTCGACGGGCTTCGCTAACTCTTATTTTGTAAACGTTGCCGCTGCGTGTTAATCGAAAAAGGACCAGAACGATGTTCTTCTGATTTATTCCATTAACTGATCCGGAAACCATAACGCCGGCAGTTAGCGCCACAGCGGTCAAAAACCTTTCGCCCTTCCGGGTCCAACAGCTAACCAATAACAGGCAGCTACCTTTATACCTGACCCTCAGGTAACAACACAGCGACACCCACAGACACACAGAGTGAACTACAATTCAGAACAACATATTTGGCTCCTTTACAACTGTTTCTTTATTTGAACATTTATACTTATTTAAGGTTCAGCTTAAAATCCAAAGTTTATTTCATTTGAACTTCACTATAATTTTTGTTCCTGATAATTGTTTGCATATTTTGACCTACTATGGTTGTTAAAGTGTTTATTTAAATTTGCACCAGACAAATTAGCTTTGTTGCTGTTATTTATTTAGTTAATTTAAAATAAAACCCTTTTGATGCCCTTTTAATGTGAAGGTTTCATTTTGATAAGATTTTGGCTTCTGATGTTTTAGTATGACAAAAAAATCACAAGATTTTGTGAAATTATTTAAATCTATGTGTTTTTTGGACATTTGTACAGCAATGAAGAATATCGGGATAATATCGTAAACCGTGATAATTTAGTATAATCGAGATATCAGATTTTCTATATTGTTACATCTCTAGTCATGGCCATATCCACCTATATCAAATCCAGTTCAGATATACCACTGGTTCTCCAGTGCCATCCATTGTTATCAACATGGAGGAAGTGGTCAGCAAAGTATCAATGCCAACAAGGCAGCAATAATAAGAACACTTGGCATGGATGACACCTAGGTCATTTTTTGCTTTGTGTGAGGAAGTTTGCTATAAACCTATAATAGTCATAAACCGATATCTGCTTTTTGTCCCACAGCACTGACTGGAAGACAAGCTGTCCATCATCAGATCTCTGTAAGATCAAGCTTAAGATCCCCAAACTTCCCTACCTGAGACAATAAAAAAAAAAAAAAATAGTTCACCCAAAGGCTGTACAAGTTCAAAAAACACCCAAGAAAAGACTTGCAGACTTTTCTTCATTCCTGTAGAGGAAACTTGTGTTTTGTGTCAGCTATTTTTAAAATATCAGTATAATTCTTGGGGTTATTGTCCATTTGGAAGACTGTCTTCGCTTTAACTTGTTGGCTGATGATGAGATGTTGCTTCAGTATACCCATGTAGTCTCCTTCCTTCACATTGTTGCCTATTTTGTGAAGTTCACCAGTCCCTCCTGCAGTAAAGCAGCCCCACATCCTGATTCTGCCACTCCCATGCTTCACAGTTGGGTTGGTGTTCTCAGGTCTGCCAGGTGCCCCCTCTTTCCTCTAAATAACGATTATGACCATGCGGTTCAGGTTCAGTCTAATCAGTTCACAGGACATGCCTCCAAAAAGTGAAGATCTTTGTAACTGTAATCTGGCTTTTCTATGGTAGTTTTGGAGCAGTGGATTTCTGTGTGGCCTTTCAGTGTGTGGGATGTGGGACCTTCAGACATCATTGTAACCAAGGAGGATGAACCAGATTTGTGAAGGTCTGCCATTCTTTTGATGATGTCTTGGCTGATTTCTTTAGGCTTTTCTATCATGTCATGAGTGTTTGAAGCTGTGGCTTAAAATGTGTTCACAGGTGCAACTTAACCTCCTTCAGCTTCACCTTTATTTGATTTAAACAAAACTCTTTTAATTAGCTCAACTGTTGATGCTTCCACTTCAAAATAAACAAGTTAATATTTTATGACATAGAGCAGTTATTTTATTTCCCCTTTAGTGTTTGCAGAGGTGAAAGAAACAGTGATGGTGTTATTTCAAATGGGTGATGTCAGGAGGTGAATGTTATGATTATTTGGTCCAAAGTATCCATGAGAAGCTGAGTCTCTGAGGAGCAAAGATGGAAAGAGGATCTCCACGTTATGAAAATAACTCAAAACTAAAACAAGGTAAATCCAAGGGTGAAACACACAGGAGTAACTTGTTACAAAACGGAGCTAGGATCGGATCTGGGAACATGAAGAAACATACAGAGTGGCAGCAGACGAGGGAAACAGTACGATCTGGCAACGAAAGAGGGGAAGACAAGACTTTAATACATAGGGGGACAAACAAGAGGCAGGTGCAAAAACTCAGAGTAATCACGGAGGGAAGTAAAACGGAAAACCACGAAGACAAGACAGACTTTCAAAGTAAAACAGGAACAAGATCAACTAACAACAGACGAGACGAGACGAGACACTGACCAAACTCAGGAACAGAAGGTAAACCAAAAAACATACACCACACAAACCCACATCATAACACTGTGTCAACTGAGGAGTACCGCAAGGCTCTGTATGAGGACCTCTTCTGCTTGATTTTTAAATGCTCTAAACCAGCATCATTTTGTGTTAATTTAGTCAGATGTTAGCTTATATGCAGACGACAATGTTCCCAATGAGTTTTGGAAGGATTGAACACCTTCATTCCCACTTTTGTGTTGGCAGCATTGATGCAAAAAAAAGCACACAGAGACTTTAGAGAAACATACGCTGCCTTCAAGACTACATCTTTAACAGGGACGTTCATAAATGTTTCAAAGTGCAAGGTAAAGCCACATTCTGCACACATCACAAACACCTGGCTGAGGAAGAGGAGGGTAGGGCTACTGGACTGGTCTGTCTGACCTGTTCTCAGTACAGGATGTTGGAGAAATTTGAAGCCAAAAAACTGTGACAAAGTTGACCCCATTTGGAGGATGAATGGATGAATGGAACAAAATAACACGTGAAACTCTTTATCTTGATGCCTGAAAACCTCCGAAGGTGCGTTCAAACTTGACACGTGTAACTCGATGAGATCAAACCGGCTCGGTATTTTATCAAATGTGAAAGCTGACGTCGGAACCTTGTTATTTACCAACAAGCTGACGGAAATGCTTTAGAAATGGAGTTTGGTCCACTTCCAAACACACCAAACCAATTAATGATTAACATCCCTGGTGAATGTGTATCAACGAAGCCGACCAGGAAAAATAACCAACAACAACCGTGAAATGAGAAAGGAAAATCAAAGTAAGAGCTGTTGCATTATTTTCTGTAATTAAATTTTCCTTGGTCTATTGAAAAATTGAAAACTGCTATTCGGGTATAACAGATAATGTATTTTTTTAAGTCTTAAAAGACTGTATCTCTGCAGAAAACTTCAGAAGTGCAAATCTTCCTGCTCTTACAAACTGTGCTTGAGGGCAGTATTTATATTTGGAGACCTATAAGCCAGCACACTTCTGCTCAGTGACTGAAATCACCAGGGTGCACGGAGGATCATGGACCAGGATAAGGTCTGGACGCTGGCATTTATTGGTTTTGGCTGTTGAGTGCCACCTCCTATTGAGCGAAGTCAGAAGCATTTAACGCCACTGCGACAGTCCAAGACACCATCCACTGGACCGTGACACCCTGACCATCTAGCAGAGGGTTGCACATCTTCCTGCTCAAAATGAGCTTAGCGGACTAGCGAGGGTTTTGTCCGTCTAACTGGCTGGTTCTTGAAGTGGCGTGCGGGAGTGACGAGACCCACAGAGAGGTTAAGCCTGAACAGATACCGATCATCTGATCTTCGACATTTTCCTGAGTTGAACTTAAGGCTAACACAACCTCCTCCTGTGCACCTGATGCTCGCCTTCGATGTGCTTTTTGGCCTCTTATTTGGAATCCAACCATTTCTGTTTATTTGGCAGCTACTGGACCAGGGGTGGCCAACCCTGGTCCTCAAGAGCTGCAACCCTACGTGTCTCAGATGTTTCCCTGACACAACCAGCTGGGGCGCCGAAAAGGGGGGGTAAAGAATACGGATTATAGGGGCCCATGATTGAGGGGGGCCCAGAGAGGCCCCTAATGATGATCAAAAATAGCATCAACAAATTTCGCCGCTGTGTTGGGGGGCCCGGTAAAGATTCTTTTCATGGGGCCCAAAATCCCTAGCGGCGCCCCTGACAACCAGCGTTGGGCAAGTTAACTTTCTGCACGAACTTGTTAAGTTCATAGTTCATATTAATTAAAATGAACTAGTTCAGTTCACCATTTCAAAAAATGAACTAAATAGTTCATTTTTAGTTCATTTTTTAAAAATTATTTTTTAATGTTGCTGCGAGCAATTATTTGTCAAAATGATTGCCACTGCTCATATACTACCCCACCACAAACGGCAATTATTTTATCCATTTTATCTGTGGAAACTATTGGTCCAATTCTAAATCATTAACCAACCAGGGTTCACATTAGCATTGAAGGAACATCCATGTAAAACTGTAATTTCTGTTTCAGCTTCTCTCTACAGCAGCCATTCCCAAACTTCAGAATAACAAGGCCCAATTAGAAATGTAAACAATATACACGGTCCACCCGAACCTTTAATCACAACTGTGATCAACATACAGGACCAGGAACCATGATCTGATATTAATGTAAGGGGTCAACAAATAAGGTGACACTTGTCATATTAAGTTAAGATGACGGTAGAATCACACTTAACTGGTTTGTTTTATTACTTCTTAATGTTTTTTTAATCATTTCATGAATATTTTACAGTAATTAAAAACATATTAAAAAAAGATAGAGGATTTAAAACACATTTGTTTAATTTTAATGACCTCTCACAGCCCACCTGTCGTACCACAACGGCCCACCAGGGGGCCGCGGCCCACACTTTGATAATCACTGCTCTACAGTAGATTAAAAATATGAGGAAAAACTTGCTGCCAAATGGTCTTTATTATCAGACAAAAACAGGTCCTTAAGGTGCAAATGTTTTTTCCCCCATTTCAATATTTCAATCCCCCCAGCAGTGGGGGGTCTCCTCCAGCTCTGGGTAACTGCAGCTCTGATCTTCCTTCATGATCATTTTAACATTTGATGACACAATTGTTAGCGTGACAGCAGCGACAGCCGTGTTGCCATGTTAGCGTGACAGCAGCGACAGCCGTGTTGCCATGTTTGATTGATTTCCTCAGATACATATCAGGCTCGTTTGTGGTGGATTTTAAATGGGGTTCACTGGAAACCTGGAACGGTTTTGACCGTGCGTGAACTTTGAAAGAGCGTCGTTCACAACTGCCCAGATGAACTCGTTCACGCCCCCCGCTGGTGAAGGAGAGAGAGAGCGCGCTCAGTTCACGTTTGTGAAAAATATGAACTAGTTGGTGAACTTTCGTTCAACGAACGCGTTCAGGTACAACAATGGAAACAACACACCTGATTCAAATGAATGGATCATCATCAGCTGGTCATCCAGGTCTGCACAAGTCTCTTAACAACCCATTAATGTGAATCAGGGAAACATCTAAGATGTTTCAGGACCAGTGTTGGCCACCCCTGTACTAAACAGTCAAGCATCAGCAGTTTTAAACTGTCTTTGTTCATAGACATGACTTCACTTATCTCTCCCACCAGCAGTATGAATGTTTGATGGGCGTGTTATCAGCTAAAGAACAATGTTTTTGTCTGTTATCCATCCATCCATCCATTTTCTATACCCGTTTCATCCTTGAAGGGTGTTTTTGTCTGTTATTGTGACTAAAATGAAGATGAGATCCCATTTTAATGCAGAATGGTCAGGTCCCAGCAGGTTCACCTACTTTTTCCGGCCAGTGTAATTTCACTGGCTGCTGCTGAGCTCAGACCATCATCCTTTGAGTGGCTGCTGATCTATCAAGAACTCTCAAGGCCCGGACGCTCCGACAATCATCTGAAAAGGAGTCTGAGTGAAAAGAAAAGCAGCCCCGAGGGAGGAAGAGGAGTCACATCGCGACCCGGTGGAGGGAGAGGAAAAAATGGCACGAGAGGAGATTTGCCCTTGAGATGAAAAGAGCATTATTTAACCGGGGCTGAGGAGTGTTGAGACTAACATGATTGGATTTGGCTGGAAAACATGGGGAATTACACTCCCAATGGATGAGAGTGAAAGGATGGGAGTGGAGGGAAGAGACGTAATGGACAGAAGAACACAGTTTGAGCCAGCGGACGTTGATCTGAGAGGAGCTCACAGGCTCGAGGCCAACTGGCACTGGAGTCACCGGCTTTACATTCAGGATTTACACTAATCCTCTTGACCTGATCTGATTAGGAATCTGTACTCCACAACATGGAAATGGCAACGGCAGCTGCAGATTGTTTCCTGCTCTACCTGATCTGTCTGTCCCAAAAATCTACCAGCTGAGGTACAAAAATGATGGAAGATAGTGGCGACTTTATCGATTCCGCGATATATATTGATATTTTATTTCCCCAGAGAGTATCGATTTTTCAGCCTTGAGTATCTTCTTTCTAAATCCCCGTGTCCCACCTTTAAAAGCTTGCAAGTAACAATTTGCACTGTTTAAATAAATGAAACTATTTTTCTCAACACATCTTTTATTCATTTTGTCCAGCATTTGCAAGCTGCCTGTCAGCCATATAATGTGTAATTGATGCTTTCAGTTCAATTAATTCAAACAAAGTCATTGGAACACTCACAAGATGTCACCAAAATCACTTTGGCCCTTTAAAATCTTTTGGAAAATGATGTAAATGTATTGTAAGATGAATATCAATATGTATGGTATCCTGAGCCAAATATCGTGTATTGTGTATTGTATTGTATCGTGAGATTAGTGTATCGCTACAGTCCTACAACTAACATTTCATCACTTCTTTTAGCCATCTTGATGGGACTCTCAAATACAAATAAAAGATGAATTCAATGATTAACAGATCTCATAAACCCGTATTTCATTTACAACAGAACATATTAAGTGTTTTCTTAAAAGAAACGTGAGCTCATTTTGAGTTTGATGGTAGCAACATCTACAAAACAGGAGCGAGGATGGAGGATGGAGAAGAAGGACTGGTACTCCACTGAAAACAGAGAGGATTCTGCAACAGGAAGCAGAGCATGTTGAATGTTTGGCCCAGATTTGGTCCGTATCTGCAGTTTTTGGCCCACATTTGGCTTTGACTGACTGCATTGATTCCATGTCAGTGCAGTATACTGGCTCCGTGTATCCATCAGACATGGACCGGTTCTTCATTGTGCTCTGTCCTTGAACCACACTCTCAACACTGGCTGCATCCCAGCTGGCCTATGAAATCTGGACCACATCTGGCTCATACAATACCTGCCAAAACTAACGCTTGGCCGGGTTTATGAACCCTTGGATACCTCTGGCCTACATAGTACTCACCAACTGAGCCCAAACCAGGCCCAAATGTGTCTGCTGAGGATCAGCTCAGGATCACTCTTCACGTTCCAATTAGTTTTGGTGTAAACCTTAAATGAGGTTTCATAACATTGATAAAAGTCAACCTTGAAGTGAATCTGCTGCATATAAATCATGAATCATGCGATAAGTCCTCCCAAGAATAATGGTGACGGATATCTAGGGGTGAGTATTGTCAAGGACCTCGCAATACGATATGTATCATGATACTTGGGTCCCGATACGATATTATCACGATTTATTGCAATATTCTACCCAGTTAATATCAAAATTAAAGGTAGAGATGAAAAATCAAGTTGCTGTATATGTTCATCAGATGATATTGATCATATTGAGTCAAAACTATTTGCTTCAAAACAACCTATTTATTAAATAGGTTGTTTTGAAATTTGAAAATTGAAATTGAACATTGAAATTGTTCCTAAAAAAAAATCAATATTAGGAGCTGAAAAATCGATATTATATCGGGCGGCCGAAAATCACGATATATTGCCAAATCGATTTTTTTCTCACACCCCTACAGCTGAGCTGTGATTTCAAACAAACGCTCAAACCAGCTTTTCCTTGGACCGTTTCAAGACTCTTCCAGGTTGACTGTTTATTATTAGTGCTTTTGCACATTTAAGTAACCATTAGTAACCAATAAAAAATCAATATTAGGAGCTGATAAAATCGATATTATATTGGATGGCCGAAAATTGCGATATATTGCCAAATAGATTTTTTTCACACCCCTATGGGTCCAGAATGTCTTTAATCTCGGTTGGTTAATTTCTATCTCTGCTGCCAAAATGATTCTTACTCAAAGGCAGCATCTGAAACAAACTGGCACAAGGCGAGCCCCTTATATGTGGGGCGGGCCACGTCTGAGAAAGTGACGTGTGGTCAGGTGAGGCAGGGGAGGCCGTGCCTCTCCTGCTATCATGGAAAGAAAGAAATTAAAATATATATATATATATTTTATATTTATCAACTGATTTGTACTATAAAGTAATTTTCCATTTAACTACACCATTTTTAGATTATTTTTTTATCAAAATCGCTGAATTTTTACATTTACCATTCAAATAGTGAGAAGATGCGGCGGTGAGGCAGCACCCCGCTGAGCCTCACCATGGATTGCGCAATGACTCGGCTAACTGTTCTGCCATGCTATGTAGTGAGACCAGATCGGCGTCTCTTTGTATGTCACTATTAAAATGTTCAAACACGTTTGCTATATGAAATAAGTTTCCATAGTTTAGCTGATTTATATAATGAACAGCAACTATATGTGTGTAATGTGTTTCTTGTGCCGGCGCGATCATAAAACGGCTGAGAAGAGGCACGGGGTGAGGCACGCACTTCTCCTGCCTCACGTTAGGGGGCACTAGTGAGCACAGGGATTCTTCTGGAGACACATTGGCTGCAGAACAAGTGACAGCAAGTGCTGTCACTTGTTCTGCAGAAGGAGCGGCGCATGGACTTCATTTATAAGTAAAGGTAAGACCATAATAACTTTTTTTTTAAATTAAATGTGCTTTTTGTGTGCTACAGTTTGTATGTGTAAAGCATTTATATGTGAATGACGATAGGAGGTTTTAAACATAAGTTAAGTGCTGCCAATCAAATGGTGAATAAGTTGTTCTGGAGGGTTCATATGCTTGTAAATCTGACTGATGAAGTCAGAGCCTCACCAGCCATGAATCTCACCGCACGTCACTGGTCTGAGGGGTTTCTGGGAGGTAATTTTCCACCATTTTACATATGACCCTTTAAATTATAAACTTTAGGATGACTCACTTATTAAAATGATGTGAGTCAATAACGTTCGGTTCCTGCTGCGTTTACGCTTTGTACCTGTAGCTGGTAAAAAGGTGTTTCCATTGCAAAATAGTAATTTTTACAATCAAGATTTTGCAAAACTGACATGGTTCCATCAGATATAGCATCCCCCGACTGGCTTAGGAACGTCTTGGTGTTCTCCTGGAGGAGATAGAGGAGGTGGGTGGGGAGAAGGAGGTCTGGGCATTGCTGCCTAAGCTGAGTCCATATGTCTGATTTTTAGGAGCTTCTGGATACTTCATCTACCAAACACCATCATGAAAAGCTGTAATATCTACATTTGATGGGACAGTCTGTTTCACAGCTCTTAGCTAAATTTGTGGGTGTGGCCTAATGTGAATCTCTGACCTGCAACTTGATGTAACGATCCAAACTTTCCAAACCTCGGTACTGACAGTTAGTCAGTAGGAGTCGCTCTTGCTCACATATGTCCATAGTTTAGTTAAAAATAATAAACCTGTAGACTTATACGAGGCTTCAGTTGTTTGGAGAACGTGAGGATCTCATTGGCTGAAGCCGTCCAACCAACAGCTGCTGTTTCTGCGAGTCTGCTCAGACCCCGACGATCACCAGCTATACTCTGGAATTGGGTTTGTGTTACCGTAAGTGTCTCTTGAGTGAAAGTCAATTCACTTCAACCACATAAACAACCACATTATCAAAAGGTGCTATTATTAAATTTAGCTCCTCGTGCTCCAGTGGGTGAAATGATGAGCAGCGAACTGACAGGGAGGAGACACTGATTCAATATTAACTGAAACCTTCTGCCGACCGGCCGGGAACAAAGGGAGGTGGTGATACTGGTGGGGGTAAAAGGAGATGGGGAGGGCGGGGAAGGGCAGGTTGCTTGAATGTCAGAGACAGCTGAGGTGAGATGAGACAAAGAACAGGAGGGATGGGAGAGTCTTTTTATTGAGTGGGAAGGCGAGAACGACCACCTTTGACCCTGCAGGAATCAAGTCAGAGTCATAATTGAAATGGTGGAATATCTTTCTGAACTTCTGAGCATCTTCCCGCCAGCCTGACACAAGGATGGATGCTGATGATTTCCATAACAAAATAAAAGGAAACAAGACAAAAAGAAAAGGATTTAAGGGGGTGAGCTGCAGCAAGGTGCTGCTCTTCATCCCTTTATGAAATGATCTGGCGTGCATACGTCTGGAGGTCTGGAAGAACAATCAACAAACACGGGACAAGACGTGTCAAAAGTGTTTCCGCGAGTTTTATGATCGTTTGAAGGGTTTGGGCATTCGATAACACGATGCCGAGCAGGAAAGACATCATCCCCGGTCTCAGAGGAGCGAATGTTGCAGCCCCTACATCTGTGAAGGGAGTTCAGCATCCCACAGTGAGAAGAATCGCATGACTCGGCGAACCTACCCACAAGTCAGTGAGAGCACAGTTAAAAGAAGACCGAACAAGTAGGGCTTGTTAGGAAGAATTAACAGGAGGAAGCCTCTTCTATCTAAATATAACACGATGGAGGTTCACAAAACTGCATCTGAACAATCCACAAGGGTCTGGAACAATGTCCGATGGACAGATGAGACCAAAGTGGAGATGGCTGGTATTGCCCAACACCCTGTCTGGAGAAAACTAACATTAGCATTCTAGCATGTTAGGATTAAAATTAACTTAGAGAACTTTTTCACTGTTAAAACTAAACTTTATGGCATGTAAGAATGCAGTTTCTTTTATGATGGTGAGTCCTCAGTTTTGCTGCTTTATGACCTAACGACTGGAACATCCTCCATGACTCCCAACAGTTTGCAACCCCCAGATAAACAGTTCATTTATTAACCCGGACTGTAAGACTGGAGAGCTGGTGACTATCTGGATTTTTGAAGACAAAGAGCCATAAAACTTAAGAATGGACACTCCCTGACATCCAGGAGACATTTCCTGGCATCCCTCTGTGGTGTTAAGGCTATGCACCATCGGCCGATTAAAATATTCTGCATGGCATATTGAATCTTTATATTCATGATTGTATTAATCTCTATAATTGACCTGTTTCTAGTCTTGTCAATGGCACCAGATAAAAGAACATGGAGATCAGCCCTTCAGATCAGCCCTCAGGCATGGCGGTGGAGGGGTGAGGATTTGGGACTTGCTTTGCTGTCACAGGACCTGGACACCTTCCAGTTATGAAGTCCTCTTCTAGACAAGAAAATGTGACCTTTCTCAAGAGTTCTTTTGAGTTCTCAAGGGTTTTTAAAACGGATAAGACTTTGGAAATGGGTCTGTCAACATCCATCAAAGGAGAATGATGGGCAGCAAAGGTTGGTCTAAAGAACTAAAGACTATAGCTGTTAAAATGAGTCAACAGAGTCGTAAATGTGACGGGACTAACGCGAACATGAGAGTTGAAAAGTGGAACGTATTCTGCTGGAAGTGCAGGATGCTGATCAAAGACGATGGTTTCATTTGTTCCTGATGACCAAGAAGAATGAAGAACTGGGTCGAAAGTGATGCGTCGATGATCTGAAGCCAAGTGAAGCATGTGTGGATGGAGTTCACGGTCAGGTCAACCATGAAAACCACATCACGTGCGCTTCCACAACTGGAGGGACGTTGAACGAAGCTGAATGGTTCGGCGGATCCGTGGCGGATGTTCTCGTTTACAGAGTTGTTTTGGGTTTGTTTGTGTCTGCTGACCTTCAGCGCGCCCACAAGGCCATATCTCAGGAACGGGTTGAGGGGCTCGGTGATTGACAGCTCCATGGGGTCGTCATGGCCGATAAAATCTTTGGCCCATTAGAAAAATCCGCATCGCTCGAGGCGTTGAAAGAATGAAGCAACGATTACGTGTTTGCTCAAGATCAAGGTTATTATCGTTAGCGAAAACTAGTTAACAAAAACTAGAATTGAAAAAACATTTTGTTAACTGAAACAAAAAAATTAGTTTTTAAAAAAATTATAACTAACAGAAACTGTATTATGTATTTATAAAATGAACTATAATAATATCAAGAACGTCCTTCCTTTTCGTGTTTGTAATTTTTTTTCCTCATAAACGTTTGAAATCTATTAACTTCGCTCCGCCGTACAACAACAACCCACAAAAAAAAAAAAAAAAAAAATCGATCAGCAGTGATGGCTGCGGCAAAAGTTGGGAGAAAGCGTCTCAGTCCTATTTGGGATTTCTTTGACTATGACTGTGTTAATGATAAAAATAAGTGTGTTGTTGTAGAAGCAGGTGATACAATGTGTGGAATACTAACCAAGACTAGCTGGATAAGCTAGCCTGAGCTAGCCCCCTGGAAAGAAGCTACAGCTGCAGGCCAGTCAGCGTTGGGAAGTAAAGGGAGAAAACAGCAACTATAATGGACTGTTTCCATGGAGACCAGATAGCTGCTGGTCAGTAAATACGCAGGAACACCACAAGAGGGAAGATGCATTGATAAATATGTTTATTGAGACCAGAATGTAAACACGATTATGTGATTCGATAGCCTTCAAAAAGTTCAGTGCTTCACACCAACCAAAATCACAGCCCTAATTTACAAAATAAAACTAAAACTAACACTGAAACTAATAAAAACTAAACTAAAACTAAGTATTTCAAAACAAAAATGAATAAAAATTAGCAAAACTGCTCTAAAAACAAATTAAAACTAACTGAATTTGGAAAAACTAAACTAAAAACTAAATAAAAACTAAAACTAATGGAAAATCCCAAACTATTTTAATCCTGGTTTGCTCAAGATGAGTGTCAGCGGCGCTGCTTTTTTACCACGAACAGAAAAACTTTTTTTATTTGCTCTTCTTTGGCTGCTGGCAAAAACAGAAGACCTCTAACACTGCATGATAATCATTAACAATAAATAACTAGAAAAGCACTCGGAGAGCGCAGACCTCCGCCAAGCGCAACAGTTCTCCCATGTAGCAATTTACAGATTGTGATAAAATCCACGTTCTGGATCAGAAACGGATCAGCCTTTGACATTTGATAGAGGTTCCCATTGTAAATCCCTGAGTAAAATTTCATGAGTTTTGAGCAATAATTAACAGAGAAATTGAGAAACAAAATTTTCGGCCCCATTGACCACAATGTTATCGAAAATTTGTACTGAATCGGTTAACAGCACCACATCAGCCCCAACTCACAGTTGCGTTTGACTAATGTGTCCCCTAAAAACTAATGAGAGGTGGGAACTAAGAGCCAAATTATTAGGTCCTGGAGGCAATTTTGGAGATGAATTTTTCCCCTTGCTTTTTCTCTTGTGCTTAAAGTCTGTTTAAATCTCGATAGACAACTTTAACATGAGCAACTATGGGCTGGATTGTCTCGGTTCTATTCGGGTAACTCGGTTCGGTTTGGTAGGAAACGAAAGACTCGGGTCGGGTAGGTTCCGGGTCCAAATATTCCGGGTCCATCCGGATTCGGAACCCTGACTTATGACAATAGCTCAGGTCGGGTCGGTTTCTGGTCGAATTTTCACAGGTCCTTTCAGGTTCGGGTCCATGAAAGTGGACCCGTGAAGACCTCTACCGGCTAGCCTTTCAAGCCCCCAGTGGTCTGTCGTGGAACTGCAGTTTTCTACTCTCAGACGGGGAAGCTGGATGTAGCCTGCTTGACTGAGAAAACCGTGCATCGTCATGATGGAACTGAAATGACATGTTCTATCTACAAATGTTATCATTTACAAAATCCTTTAATTATTCAAAACCTTCACAGATCTTTTGAGCTCTCCTCAGTCCCCAGTTTCCAAACAATGTTGACAATTTGAAAAGGTCTGAACAATAGGGCTGTAGCGATACACTAATCTCACGATACGATACGATTCATGATATTCGGCTCACGATACGATATATATCGATATTCATCTTACAATACATTTACATCATTTCCTGAAAGATTTTAAAGGGACAAAGTGATTTTGGTGACATCTTGTAAGTGTTCCATTGACTTTGTTTGAATTAATTGCACTGAAAGTATCACTTACACATTATATGGCTGACAGGCAGCTTGCAAATGCTGGACAAAATGAATAAAAGATTTGTTGAGAAAAATAGTTTCATTTATTTAAACAGAGCAAATTATTGCTTGCAAGCTTTTAAAGGTGGGACACGGAGGTTTTGAAGGAAGCTTAGAATATCGATACCCGTGGCTGAAAAATCAATACTCTCTGGGGAAATGAAATATCGATATATATCGCAGAATCAATAAAATCGCTCAGCTCTAGTGAACAAAGTCCCAAGTTAAGATGTAGGTATCAAATATTACGTTCATTTTAGATAAAAAATAAAACACAAGTAGCTCAGAAAAGATGAAATTTGATACAGACAACAAAGAGGCAGATATGATTTCCATATGTGCTTAAAATGCTAATGACAAGTTGCTCCACGGCGAGAGCAAGCTGTGCCTTCATTACTGGGAGTCGTCATTAAACTAAAACCAGAGAGCTCTGAATATTCATCAGGCCTGCAGTATCAGCCTGCGAGGTCGAGGTGACGCTTTATTGCCTGGGTGAGCGCAGCAGGGTGAAGATGCTGATATGATGGGGTTTCGTCCGTGAGGGGGGCGTAGCAGAAACCCCCACAGAGCATCTAGAGTTTCTGAACAGCTTGTCAGAATAACTCTGAGTTTAGTAGGAAGATGTGGAGCATCTTTGGATGATATCTAGTGCACAGGGCCGTATCAAAGCCCTGGTTACAACACAACAGAGCTTGTTCATACAAAGTGCTGCTGTGCTCTATATAGACTTCCTTTATTATAAGAAGTGCTTCGTTAGTAGGGGTGAGTATTGGCAAGGACGATGTGTATCGTGATACTTGGGTCACGATACAATATTATCACATATCGCGATATCACGATATATTGCGATATTCTACCCAGTTAATATCAAAATTAAAAGTAGAGATGAAAAATCAAGTTGCTGTATATGTTCATCAGATGATATTGATCATTCAGAGGACAAATTGAGTCAAAACTATTTGCTTCAAAACAACCTATTTATGGTTTATTATTAGTGTTTTTGCACATTTAAGTAACCATTACAACATACTGACAGCATTGTAAAAAAATCGATATTAGGAGCTGAAATATCGATATTATATTGGGTGCCCAAAAATCGCGCTATATTGCCAAATTGTTTTTTTTTCACACCCCCATTTATTAGTGGGTTTTTGTCAACAGATGATTTAGGAATACGCCGTAAAGGACTTTGTAGAAACTGGACAAGGTCAACCTCTTCATAATGAGCGTCTTGGTACCAGGGGTCGGTGGCGCAGAGATCATCAAGCATGATACAGTACACATGCAACAACCGAACCAATGAGAAAGATCTGTTTTAATCCTAAAAGAACCCATCCTCCACCTAAATGAAACAATCTTCAAGACTAAGCAGCTCAGTGAATGCATCACGAAAAGACGAGAGTATGGGACACAACCTCCCAACCAGTTTAGTTTTTTAAAGTATCTGGCCATCTAGCTGCTACATACCACAAACACTAGGCTGCTCTGAGTTTAAACCTCGGACTCTGCAGACTGCAACAGCATGCATTTATTACTACGTACTGTGTGTATAATCTAGTAAACAGAATCTAACTGTGGAGACACAGGGGCTGTAGTCTCAGCCGAGGTGCCGTGTCGTGGTTTAGAAGAGTCCCAGATGTGAGGCACGGCAATGACAGGGAGAATCAGTCAGATTTTCAAAATAAAACACCGCTCCGCCTCGTCAATCGACATTGTCAGCCGTGGGTAAACTGTTCAGAGGATTCAGAGGGGAAAAAGTTCAGTTTAAGAGTCGAAAAGCTCACTTTCTTTGATGCCACTCTTCCTTTTTAAAACTATCAAGACATAAGACAGCAAAATACACATCTACCACTCTGTTCTCACAAAATCAGCACTAATTAGTGGTAGAGTATAAGGTCTAGAGCAGA